>OX421400.1:16067093-16667093 GCA_949126875.1 Lochmaea capreae | reverse complement strand
GTCCTAGTTTTTGTTTACCATGTTGCCATTTTTAAAATGTGTCTACATTCTTAGTAAAAAATTAATCAAAAAACAACTTTTTCCAAATTCATGTAGTGATAACTTTGTTGTTAATGAAACTTTTTTTATAAAATTATGATAATTTACATTTGTGATGATTCTGAATCCAGTGGTGTAGTCATATTTGAGAAAAAAAAATGCCTAATATACTTTCGTCTTTTTTGGCAAAGAAAAATTAACGTAGAGGGCCTTGAAAATAGCTATTATGGTATGAAAATTTGTGCTCAAATTCTGTTTTTGATACTGAATCTAACAAAAAAGACTAAATCAAAATCGGTTGAAAAATGCGGATTTTATAGGGGTGCTTCCAAACAAAATGGGTCACACTGTATATAGATGTACCTATTATTGCACTCATCTGACATTTCTCTACAGCGTTTTGTCATCATCATGACAAACATGAACATTCAACTCCACGCCATTTTTAATCCATGTAGAGCAACCAAAATAAGACATTTTTTCAATATTAAATCATCATTTTTCTAGTCACAGAAAAAAATAGTGTATTATACACGGGAAAAATATTAGATTTTAGCAACATAACCTCGAGCTAAAATCTAATATTTTTTTCCCTTGTATAATAAATAACTATTATTTCACATTTTACCAAGAATATGACATACTACGAATGGACCTTTTCAAACAAATTTTTTGCAGTCTTAAACTTCAAAATATTGATTGTCTATAGTTGTAGAATATTTTCTTAGTGCCAGATAGGGACCAGAATTTTATAGAAACTCAATTATTTTTGATAACGGTTGCCGCAACGCTACCGAAACGTTGAATTAAAAATATAAGTAAAATTGTGGTTTGATTTTCCAGAAAATTAACAAAATAAATAAAAACTATTCATGTTTGAAAAAAATCGTTTGATGTTGACTCTATGACCGTCAATTTGCGTAAAATATTGAAACAACAACAATATTAATTTGAAACAACTTCTTATCCAAAAAAGCGATCATGTGAAAACTTCAAGAATTTAATAAATAAAGTTATTTTTCCAACAAGAAATAATGTCTAGCTACGATTGAAATTGTATTATCAAACAATAAAATTCTTAATTCTCATGTAACATAGAAAATGGTCTATTACAAACTTGGAATCATCGAGATTATTGGCAATCCTTGGAACTTTAATGAATTGTTTGCGAGTACTAAAACCACGTCTAATATCTAGCAGGAATTATTGGAATGGGCCGAAGCTACCAAGTTCGCTTATTTATCTGTCGACCCCTCGGTCAACCGCATTGTTACGGCACTATACAAGTTAATGAATATAAATGTAGTAGAGAAACTTGTAGGAAGAGTACTTAATCTTGTCACGGTTTTTTTTCCAGAAAATCGAGGGCAACGTTTGTTGTTAAGTTTCTATACAAGAACGTGATGTTTACAGGATTGTTGTCGAATTTTACAATTCCAAAATAAATTTCATCAATAGAACAGTGTTATTCGTTTGAAATATGCCTGTTGCATAATACACTGTTCATAACAACATTTTATGAATAAAACAAAATTAATTAAGAAAAATTTGGGAAATTCATTTTACAAATATAGGAAATTTTCATATACATCGATTGGAAAAACAAATGCCAATGGCAAGATCGGAATTTATACTACTATACCACTATACCACTATATTAGTAAAATATAGGGTGCTCCATTTATAACGCTATCTTTAAGTCGATTTTTACCCACTTTAAACACTGGTCAAGAACCAAAGACAATACAATATAGTAATAAAATATAGGGTGTTCCATTTATAACGGAACCTTTTAACTAGATTTTTCCCACCTTAACGCTCAGATTAATACAAAATTTTTTTTGCACACTGATGGTAATGGTTCGTTGACAATACAATATAGTTATAAAAAATACAATATAGTAATAAAAAATATGATATAGTAATTAAATATAGGGTGTTCCATTTATAACGCAACCTTTAAACTCGGTTTTTACCCACTTTGAACCTTGCTTGGAACGCTCAGATTAGCTCGAAAAATTTTTTTCACACTTGTTAACGACTGATGACTATACAATATCGTAGTAAAATATAGGGTGTTCCATTTATAACCATTTATAACGCAACCTTTAAACACGATTTTCACTCTCATTAAACGCTCATATTAATTCGTTAATTTAAAAGAAATAAATTAAAATAGCATTAACCTTGTGCATTTCACTTGGGAGAGCTGTAGGGTAATTTAAATTAAACTTATCCTTCCATTGATTGATTTTTATTTAAAAAAATTAGAAAACAAAAACTACTTGAAACTGTAATTAAGTCAATAAAAACTACCTAATTTCTAATAAATTTTTCTTATGATTTTTCTTGAATTTTTACATCTGGAAAATTATCTACAATCTGTGTATCAGATTTAATACCATTAAAAAATTGATAAAGTTTCTGAAATTACTCCCTCATTACACATCGTTAACAAGTCCCTTCATTGCATTACTTACTTTCTTTTCATCAATTCAGGTAAGTCATTTTTAAACCATTGAAATGCATTTTATGAAGAAGTTTTGACATACCTGTATTTTTCTGCATTTTGCCTTTTCTTTGCATTTTCCTTACGGTGGCGTCTTGATGAGAACTCTGAGCTGTTTTCATTGTCAAGTTTTCCTTTCTTTCATAGGACGCCAAAGCTCAATATTTTTCACAAATTGATTTTCTTTCTGCCTCACAAAATTCTTCGGTGCATTTTAGTTTTTTTATTCTCTATTTTTTCGTCGCTTTCAGGTATCGGGTTTTGCTTTATTCTATCTGCATTTTTGCTCTATTTTTCTTGTTCAATATGAAAATTAAAGCTGGTAGCCGACAGATTGCTCATGTTTGAATTATAGTTTTCATTCACCCGGATTAAAACTAAAAGTCAACAAAATTGCTTATATTCCAAATTTCACACCAGTCAACAATGACATATTCACATTATATCGTTGAGATTAATTTTTTTAACAAGTACCTATTAACGAAAGTGATGTAGAATTTTTTATTTGGAAAACGAGGAAATCTGAAAATCTCAGTAGCTTAGTAGCACTGAATGGCACTTTAAGAATTATAAAAAAGGAGAAATCAGAGATATGATAAGTTCAAATTTTTGTTTTCCATTTTTCATTAGGAATTTCAAATTTTAGCTGAAACTAATTAATTATTACCTTTAAACTTAACTATTATAGTTGAGTTTTCGTGTTTTCAGACGTCCTCATTTTGATTATTATTATTATGAACAAAAATCAACATATTGTAACACGCGTTACCTAATAAATAAAAATCTTATTCCAGAAACCACAAATCAGTTGTCAGCGATCATGTCCATTTCCTATCTGATAAATATTTTGACAGCAATAGCTTACGTAGACGCACCTAACTCTGCAGACTTTCCCTTCCTTTACAGAGAAAACCTGTATAACGAACGAGTAGTTTATCTATAAACTAATTTCGAGATATCTTATTTCCGTCTACTGCTACTTTATATAAGCTTCGGCTTAATTTACTTCGCTATCCGTTATATAATTTGATACGTTGCGACCCTTTGATGTGATCTATTAAGATACTTACCAGCATCCAGTGCGAGCCGAAGAGTATTTCCACTAACTGATAATGTCATTGGACTTTGAGATGATATATTACCCGAAACTAGCAACATTTAACAGCGACGAATATTCTGTACCTTAATGATAACATCATTTAGAACTTTAGTATTAGACCGGGGAAGTAAGAATAGGTATTGAATGGAAAAAATTGGGTAGCTAAATTTTATTTTGTTAAACGAAAGTATACTGCTTTCTTGAATTCTTGAGATGATCCCG
This sequence comes from Lochmaea capreae, assembly GCA_949126875.1. Classification (NCBI taxonomy): domain Eukaryota; kingdom Metazoa; phylum Arthropoda; class Insecta; order Coleoptera; family Chrysomelidae; genus Lochmaea; species Lochmaea capreae. Next base: position 16,663,224 of record OX421400.1, on the reverse strand, counting down.
CTGGAGCTTGGAGCTTGGAGCACGTGAAAAACAACGTTTTCCGTCTATATCTTTTTTAGATTTGATTGCACAAAAAAATTGTGGGTATCAAAATTATAGGTAGTTCTATTCTCGCTGACATGACTATAAAATGATTTTTTAAACGAATAACATAATTAAAATAATAAAGACGACTTCATAATATAGTTGGTGTTTTCAGAATTTGACAAAAACAGTTTTAATGGAAATCCCCTACGTATGATACGTCGTTGGAAAACTCGTGAAAAATGAGCATCAACGGTATTAGTAAAAATTATACAGAGTGTAACAATAAAGCGAAAAGATTAATTAGAAAACAAAATGAAATAGTATTTAATGTAGAACTATAAAATGGTAATTATAATAAGTGTTCAAAGTTTTGTAAACAATAGTATAACCTATTTTCAAACTCCATACGAACGTTGGCGAATGCTGCTTTAGTAAGATCACAACATACTTGAGTTATTCTTGCCAAATATCGTCAATTATTGAGGTCGGTTAAGATTTATGAACTTCACTTAACGAAGTACCTTAGAAAAAATGTGTTCTTGGTTCTTACGATTTTGCAAGACCAAGACCAAGATCACACATTCAACAATAGAACCTTTTTTTTCAATACAGCTTTGAAGCACTTAGCTCTTACTGACGTCGAAATTGGTATCGAACTGCCAAAAAGAGCTGTTCTCAATAGAAAGACTAAACAAAATTACTCTGGTCGGGATTCCTGATTCTTCTGGTATGGATTGCAATAAAAAGGCAGACTTTCTTGTAATGAAAGCTGCCATGGGCCAATTTATCTGACAAAGTCTGAAATTGGATTATTTTGCCAAACAAACACTGAATGGTATGGCGTGCCGTTTTGGTATTTAGTAGCATCCTTAAAAAAAGCAGAATGAAAATGTATTTCCTTTTAAAAAACTTCAATACGTAATTGTTGTATTGAAGAATTAAAATTATATATTTCATAATTTTAATACACGTACTTTCATTTTGGAAAACATAATAGTAATTGTCGATTTAAAATTATAAAGATCATAATGGAAATTCAATAATTAAAATTATGAATGTAGTCAATGAAAATTCGAATTCGAAGTCCTATTATGTATTGAGAATGTGCTTATTGTATTTCAATGCAAAATTGTAGGCAAACCTCAATACATAATGGAAAGCGAATTTGTATTCCATTATGTTTTTAACAATTTTAAAATACGTATTTCTATTATGAAAAGCGTAATAGAAATTACCTATTTAAAACTATGAAAAACATAATGGAAATTCAAGAATCAAAATTATGAAAAATATTATAGGAATTGAATTTGTATTATGCACTTCATAATTTAAGTCCTCGAATTTTTATTATGTTTTTCATCTTTTTAATGCACGTATTTCCATTATGATTAAAATTATGAAGTGCATAATACAAATTCAATTCCTATAATGTTTTTCATAATTTTAATTCTTGAATTACAATTATGTTTTTCATAGTTTTGAATCGGCAATTTCTATTACGTTTTTCATAATGGAAGTGGGTCGACACCGTGAAAAATTCGTAAAAATGCATTTTTAAATATGGAATCAAATTCTACGTATTTTTTCACGTATAACCCTAAAATTTCATTTCAACAACTTTTTTTTTTTAAAAGTTATGTGGAATAAATGTTTTAAAAAATTGATAATTCCATAAATATAAAAATCTTTATTCCGTCTTTACGAATGAAAATAAAAATTTGATATTTGGCATATGTATATTTAACAGAATCACTAAACAAAATAACATAACTATTCATCCCCATCCCCCCCATAGGGGGGGATTGGGGGGGTTGACACCTTCAAAAATTCGTAAAAATGAATTTTTAAATATGGAACCAAATTCTACGTATTTTTTCACGTATAACCCTAAAATTTCATTTCAACAACTTTTTTTTTTTAAAAGTTATGTGGAAAAAATGTTTTAAAAAATTGATAATTCCATAAATATAAAAATCTTTATTCCGTCTTTACGAATGAAAATAAAAATTTGATATTTGGCATATGTATATTTAACAGAATCACTAAACAAAATAACATAACTATTCATCCCCATCCCCCCCATAGGGGGGGATTGGGGGGGTTGACACCTTCAAAAATTCGTAAAAATGAATTTTTAAATATGGAACCAAATTCTACGTATTTTTTCACGTATAACCCTGAAATTTCATTTCAACAACTTTGTTTTTTTAAAAGTTATGCGGAAAAAATGTTTTAAAAAATTGATAATTCCATAAATATAAAAATCTTTATTCCGTCTTTACGAATGAAAATAAAAATTTGATATTTGGCATATGTATATTTAACAGAATCACTAAACAAAATAACATAACTATTCATCCCCATCCCCCCCATAGGGGGGGGATTGGGGGGAGTTGACACCTTCAAAAATTCGTAAAAATGAATTTTTAAATATGAAATTTCATTTTAACAACTTTTTTGAATAGTTATGTTATTTTGTTTAGTGATTCTGTTAAATATACATATGCCAAATATCAAATTTTTATTTTTATTCGTAAAGACGGAATAAAGATTTTTATATTTATGGAATTATCAATTTTTTTAAAACATTTTTTCCGCATAACTTTTTAAAAAAAAAAAGTTGTTGAAATGGAATTTTAGGGTTATACGTGAAAAAATACGTAGAATTTGATTCCATATTTAAAAATGCATTTTTACGAATTTTTCACGGTGTCGACCCCCCCCCCCATCCCCCCAGGGGGGATGGGGATGGCTGACTTTGGTAAAATTGAAAATTATCATCCACCAATTACATTTCCGTGAAATTTTTTTTTTTATCATCTCTGGAAGTATGCTAGACCCGAAAGCCCTACATCAACCGTTATTTGTGGTTAAGACTTCCAGTGCTGTTACTACAGCAGTGAAGGGCAGTTTTCAAAAGATAGTAAGCTACGAGGTGAAATAACCACAAAAATTAACAAATGACGCTGGGTTAGTCTTATTTTCATTCAAATAATAGGATCGGGGTGCCTCTACAGCATGCGCCGGCTACTCAGAAACGAAAGGATGCTATAGTCGTCAACTACCTTGTCACTGGTCAATCCTGTCTATTTTATTTTGTATATTACAGTTCTCAGTTTTGCAGTGGTGGTTATAATGAATTATTGTGAAACTTTAATCATTTCCTCACCTTTTATATGCTTTATATCCTTTTTACGGCTTTACGGATTTGAAAGTAAGAGGAAGTGATTTGTATAATTGAAATATTTTCAAAGATGTTAAGTTTTTATAATAAAATTTGAAAACCTTAATTAATCGTATTTCATTTAACTGTACCAATTTTGGTTTTAATTTTTACGTGATGACATTTTTTCAAAAGTGGTTTTATCTGCAACAGTAATAATTTTTTTTCTCATCAGTTACGTTTTTCCAGTAAAATACCGATTTTAAATATAACAGTAGGTACATACGAATAGCTCCAACTAAAATGTAAATTGGTTTTATTTCTGTTTTTTTTTTCTGAAAAATATTTTCCAGTATAATTCAGTTTCAATGCAAGATTCTTCTGCGCTACGAATGTAATGATCAACTCCAGTGGATTGCATTGCCAGAGTAGGTAGCTTATAAAAGATTTTATTTAAATTGGGTAGTCAACGTTGATGGTTTTCTTGCAGTAATGGAAAAATAGAGTTTTACTAGTAAGCTCAACTGATAAATTGAAGGATTTTAGTCCAATAAAAGTGTCGTCAACTTAAACGAAAGAGTCTTTAGAAAATAAGATCTCGGACGTGGTTACTACATTGCTTTTTTTATAATACAGATTGAAGCACGAAAGCAAGGCATTGAATTAAAGGAAAAACGTTGGAATTGTTTCATTTTAAACTAACAGTAACGAGAACCTATCCTGATCAGAACTATTACAAACTACACAAACATTTGGTAAATTTAGGATCTTTTATGGTTGAATTTGTTTTTTTTTAATATGATGTATTGATGTCACTAGTCAGAAACTTTGATTTGACCATTTTGAGGTGGAACGTTATGTTTTCAAATACAAAAATATTTAAAAATTTCTCATAATTTATCTTTTGGTGAAGTAGACAATAATTGTATTCGGTCTAAAAATCAATAATAGCCCATTAAATAATAATTTTGAGTGGAGGTCTTGAATTTTTTATATACTTTACTTTGAAATGTCTACAAACGACGCATGCGCGTTCTGTCATACACACACATTTATCACCATTCGATTATATTAACGCCTACGCGTTCTGTCGGACCCACGTATAGTAGTTTATGTTTCATTAGCGTCTAACGCTAACTTTTGTTACAGAGGGGGTTGGTAAAAACGTAATCCGCCATTTTGTAGCGGCAGCCATCCTGGATTTGAAATGATTATTCTGAATTCACATAATTGTATTGTGTCATGTCTTTTGGCATTACATAAAAAGAAAACCAAGAATCAAATTCATTGAAATTATTTATTATTAAATAATTCAGTTTAATTATTTCTATTGTAAAAACAATGCAGTTAGTAAATACACATTTAAGGTCATGATTAAAAGCTAGGTAAGAATGAACGTGCCAGTGGGAGACCAGAGAACTGTCACGTGAAAGGATAGTTGACTTAGGGCAGTACGTATATATGCTGATGAGATAGATAAGTGAACACACACACATTTCAATGTAGTTCATTGTCAAGCATCGATATTATAATATATTATTTAATTAACATGACAGGCTTAAGTGCAGCCCTTGTCAGAAATATTGTAAATAGTTAAGTTACATAATAAACATCACCCCAGCGAATCCTGTAGTTTTCATACGACTAATTGAGCGTCTCCCAAAGGACCCGGACTTCCACTAGTTCATGTGGAATCCAAAACAACATACGACACAATTGTCATCAAAATTAAAGATACCTACTAAAATTTATATCAATCAGTTAATAGGGAGGGGATGAAATTTTTAATTACTAAATTTTACCCAACAACAAAGCAAGCCAAATAAAAACGTTTAAAAACTAAAAATCTCCCCATATTTTCAAGTGAAATACATGAATATATTCTGCAACCAAAGTTGAGAAATGAAAATCTTTTTCCCAAAAGACTGAAATAGTATCCAATCATATTAACACCAAAAATAGAGCGAGCGTAGTGAAGCGACGGCAGGTGAGAGTTGAGGGCTGTTAAAGCGTTTCCTGTATGTGTCACAAACAACTGTTTTTCGCCTACCGAATAAACCAAAAAATAGGAAAATGTAACAAAAAACTGTGACACTCATTGACGTTTAACTAAAAAATTTAGATAAAACGTCAAAATTACAAGTAACACAAGGTAAAAAAAATCGTGGCGTTACGAATTTTCCGCCCTTGGGCTGCTTTTTTTGGTGTTGATATGATTGATTGGTTTTTTGGTAAGGTAGGCGCAAACATATTTTTGATCAGTCTCAATTTTATAAAACGCATGTTAATGTTTTATCCAAAAAAGAACCTTCATGTTTCAATAAATTATCGTTTATAATGTTTCCACGTGAGAATTTTTATGAATATTTCATGATAAGAATATATAAAAAAAATCCCGGAGGCTCGAAAAAGATAAAACGTTTTATATTTTATACAAAAAACAAGTATAGCCTGTTACAATGTCGAGAGTGCGAATGTTTTTTGGACATAAACATAATTCCGGTCGTTATATTATGAAATGTGCAGGGAAAATACCTCGAGGGATGTAAATAATAAATTCGTCTTGTTCCTAAAAACGTATCAAGGGGTACGTTCTCTTGTGTTAGGGATAAAATTCGCTCTTTAAAACGCACTTTGAATATTCAAAGCACTTTTAATATAATTAGATCAGGCTTAGTCTTCTTTGCTTTCTCTTTCTTCACGAAAGGTTGAGTATGTTTGCAGCAGGTGTTGGTCAGTATACTAATGGTTAAATTTGAATTAAATATGCTTGGTCGGTGTAAAGTAACTATAAGGCCAGCTTTTCAAAAATACAACACTACACCAAGAAAAACAGTCCAAGTACACTGGTTATATGGAGAAATTCTCGCTAACCATAATTAAACTTGTGAAATTATTTATTTTTCTGAAATTATATTTCGTAGCCGAGCAATTAGTTTCTGAAATTTTTTTCATTATAAGTGTTACCAAAGTGTGTTAACCCCAATTGAAAAGTTGAATTAGATGTAACGGCTATTTTGCATTTCGCACAAGATCGGCTCTAATCGTCAATACATCGTGTAGGCTGGTGAGCTGCTTTTGTTCGTTTGGTGTTATTTCAGTTTGAGCTACAGAGTGGATTGTGTATGTGGTCTACATAAGGTGATTGCGACTGGTGGAAATGGTGTATGAATTACTTATGAATGGGGGGTTCGAGGACTCTTTGAGCCGCTTTAGATGTAAATAAACTTTGTAAATTAGGATAACAATATTCATTATTTGTTTTGAAGGAAAATAAAACATTTTATAGCTCCGTGATAATAAAATCTTTGAAAACCGGTGATAAAAATATTCGAAATATTCGAATGTAGGCGTTTTGTTTAGGATTATTGGAAACGTTTATTTTGGACATGATACAATCCATATTATTGATATATATATATATATTAAAAAAAGCAGTGCCAATACAGTTAACAACATTGCTTTGAACTTTAGTTGGAAGGAGCCCTAAAACGAATATTAACATTGTTAATACCTACCTATTAAAAAGCAGTTTTTTCTGTTAGGTAGAGCTAAGAATGAAATTAAATTTCAATTTGTATTTGGATATCCAATTGGCAAACAACGGCATAGTGTGGACGAGCCTTTAAGTTTCATCTTCCCAGAAAATAATTATCGTTCCATATCGAAATGGTTAGTCCTTTTTCTATTATCTATCATCTATCATCTAATGAAATATAAATTATTTCGTCGTCACTTGAATTTTCCACCTTCACGACAATAATTTTACAGAATATTGAAAAGGTTGAGTAACATCAAGCCAACCAATTCGTTCGCTCAAGTACAATCGTCAAACATGTTAAGTTAATCTTGGTTCAAGACTAAACTTTATTTTGAGCTAGGTTCAAATGTAAGCTTGATTTAAACTTAAGTTGTACAACCCGGCCATAATATAACATATCAGATGAAAGATGATTGATAAAAGAAATAAAAAAGCCAAAATAAATGATGAATATCATTATCGGACTAGTACTTTGAAGAGCCTCTATGCAGTGTCAGACATCAAGCTTTCATGGTTAAGACCATGTCTATGGATGCTAGATTAGGAGATCGAACTCATAGGAAAAAATTGACAAAATCTGTCTTCAAAATCATCTAAGCCGTTTGTGTTTCCTCCGTGGCGTCGCTTCTACAAATCCAATACCATCTAAATACATTAACGTCAATTTTTATAAAGGACAGTTGTCAAATGGTAAACAATACGTATGACAAAAACTCAAAGTAAGTAACTGGAAATACTACAATTGTTAAAATTTAAAAACAGGCAGAGTGTACGTTGTTAAAAATAATTTCAATAGTGGCTGGAAGTGCAGCTTGAACTTTTCATCATAATTTTAACATCCCTGTATAAAAAAGATGTCACCAATTACCTTGTTCGTTCTACTAATCAACCCCACAAGATGTTTTGTATTTGGTATTGGGTATATTCACGAAGAATTTTCAATATGAAGGTCAATTTTTTATTAAAAAAATTAATATCTCGATAAATATAAATTTAGATGTAGGGTATTCTACACAAAGTGAAACATACTATATATAACACATGGGCTGAAAAGTCTCGGGCCTAACAAAGAAATCACGTTTTTTTTTTGTTTAAAATTAGTTTCAATCATCAACATAATTTCCATCAAAAACAACGCAATCATTCCAACGACGCTCTAACAATTCAATATCACTTTTGTAGAACGGTTTATCTTTTGCCTCAAAATAGGCCTCAGTGTCAGCGATAACTTCTTCATTCAAGCGCAATTTATTACCGGCGAGCATTTTTTTAGGTCTGCAAACAGACTGTTGGCGCTGGGAGCCAAATCTGGCGAGTACGGTGGATGTGGGAGCAATTCGAAGTTCAACTCATGTAGTTTTGTCATTGTTTTGATTGACTTGTGACACGGTGCGTTGATGAACACAATTTTTTTCTTTGCCATATGCGGACGTTTCTTTGCACTTTTGGACATCTAACGCTCCAATAACGCTATATAATATTCACTGTTGATGGTATTTCCCTTTTCAAGATAGTCGATAAATATTACACCACGTACATCCCAAAATACCGAGCCCATAACCTTTCCAGCGGATTGCTAAGCTTTCGGGGGCTTTGGACGAGGTTCTTCAGTTGCTGTCCACTCAGATGACGATCGTTTTGATTCCGGAGTGAAGTGATGGATCCATGTTCCATCCATTGTCACATATCGACGAACAAATTCCTGTTTGTTATGTTTAAACATGATCAAACACTGCTCAGAAGCATCAACACGTTCTTGTTTTGGTCAACAGTGAGCAAACGCGACACCCACTTTGAACACAGCTTTCTCATAGTCAATTGCTCATGTAATATAAAGCCAACACGTTCTTTTGATATCTTTACGATGTCAGCTAACTCACGCAACTTCAGTTTTCGATCATTCAAAACGATTTTGTGGATTTTTTTGATGTTTTCTGGTGTTACCGCCTCATTTATACGTCCACTGCGTTCCGCATCATCGGTGTCTCTACGACCACGTTCGAAGTTAGCAAACCATTCTTTTATTGTTGTTTCTGATGGAGCGGAGTCCCCATAACACTTTTCAAGTCATTGCTTCGCTTGAACAGTATTTTTTTCCATCAAGAAACAGTGTAAAATTAAAACTGGAAATTCTTTTGGATCCATTGTTTTGAAAATATTAAAAGTATCGTCACTTTTAGCACAATAGCTCACGAAGTAATGAATAGAATATATCATGATACGATATAAGAACACCTATGGTGGAGCTCAATTCATGTTGGCATCAGGTAGATCATGTGTTTATTCTTCTTGTAGGTTCATGGTTCGAATATCAAAGATATAAGAAAAAACAAATGTTTGTTTAATTACGTCAATATTTTGTAATCGAAAGAGTCACTAGAAAAACCAATGAAAAATAAAAATTTAAACTGTAAAAGTACGGACTCTCTTTGTGTGTATTACCTACTTCAACGATTTTCAAGTATCATTCACATCAATTTCAACCAATGTCCGTAAAATTCTTTCACACAACCCTTTTTCGCATGTGACCTATTCTGGTTATTCCACTTCAACGAAAACAGGCGGTTTGCGCGTAAAATTTCGGTGACAGAAACACTGCTGAAATAAAAGTGTAGAGCACAGGGGTAAAAGCCATGTTTAAGAGGTGTCTGGGGAGAAGTGAAAGTGGTAGATATTTATGATCGGGTGCAATGGTGTGCATCCCGAGGAAATTCTAACATGCCGAGGTGATTTTATACATTTCACCAACACACGCACACAATCCTCCATTAATGTTAATTGTTATATACTCCAATTGCCTACTGTACTAAAAGTACAGGGTGTATCCACTTTAATAGTTAACAATAAGAATCGGAAAACCCAGTAATAATTTTCGTGTATCTAAGTATTTCCTTCGAATTTAGTACCATTGACGCGTTGTTCATTAAAAATCAATAAATAATGGTAAATTAGTATAGTTTTATTTTAAACAATTCGACACAAAGCATAAATATCAAAATCTAAGTAGAATGTGATATCTCAAACGAAACTCAATGCCTATAAACACCACACCACGTTACATTGGACAGGTGACATTTATCTAATTAAAGACATTTTAACACTTCTAAGCGAAAGGTTTGAAAATTTAGCTATCTACTGGAACGATTACTTGAATTTGGTCTGGTGATTTTTGGGTTTATCTACAAGTACCTATTACAAACAAACGTACATATAACTACTCATATTTTCTCTTCATACTAGTATAGAGTATAGATAAGTATTTGCAATATGTCGTAATTTGATAAAAACAAATTCGAAATTGACCTTACTTTTATGAATTTTTCATAACCTTCCTGTACAATACAGCAACCAGATGCGTAAATGTACCTACTTGTTACGCACCCTTTTATAACGTGAATGTAGGTTGGTACTAATATAGAGGAGTTGTTCGAGCTTAATGACAACGTTGTTTTAAAAAATGCTCGAAAATATTTTCTGTAAAATATGAGTAAATACATATATTTTAAATTTCAACTGGAATTTTATCAACTACACTCTCAAAAATAATATACCTATTGGAAAAATTAATTTTTTTAGATCTTTTGAACTCACGTTATTTTGATTGTTATTTCTTTTCGATATCACTTAACACATGAGTTCTTCATCAATACAAATACATACCGCTATTTGCGGTATTTATAGACTTCTTTGCAGTGGATGACATTATTTAATTTGGGTATATCTGAGAAAATATTACGTGTAGGTAGGTACTTATCGCTTTATGCTGGAAATTTTTTCCGTTATCGTGGACATTGACGATAAGAACGTCTGAATGCAGATGATCTGGTTATTCTAGTGCCGGGTCCAGACCAAGCAGGCAAAACAACGACAAGACAGAAACATTGATTTTCGAAACAAAGTGATGACAAATCCAATACATTTCTGCGACTTTTTTGTCTCATGTTTTGTGTCAAAATCCGGAGAATTTGACAAGTCCCGTCTCGAGTCAGTAAAGCTCAAATAGTCTCTATTTTGTCCTTGTTTTTTGCGACTAGGTGGCGGCGCAGTGTGGATAGGGTAAGGCACTAAAGAGATGAGTATTCTCATCCGCCTTTTTGGTTCTTGAATTTTTTTGTTTTGACACGTGTCGAGCTGACATATTGTGTTGAAAAATTTTTGATATTGAACAGAACATTTTATTTTACCAACTTTCCTTCAAACTATTAACACCAGAAAATGAGAAAGTGCAACGACCACGTCTCTGAGTAGAAATACCGAATCATATGCCAAATACTTGACCAACACAACAAAAATAGGAGTGAAATTATACTGTGGTAGGAATCGCCAATTGCTAGCAATCTTAAAGTTATTGCTAATCTATGTTACACTTATGTCTTTCAGCAACTGCAGGAACAATAAAGCATATCAGATTTTCGAAATATTAATTTGACATTCTTAGAAAATTCTTAAAGCTTGAACGAATCTCACAACTTAGTCCAATATCAACGATTATATACACAATAGGATGGCTTATCTTCATAAGAGTATCATTATACAAGTGATGAACCCCTACTAAGCCGTTTTTACGTCACAGCGGTTTAGGTCGCTGGTTGGTTTCTAGCCGACTGTTTATACATAATGTGATTGTGCACAGAAGAATATATGTGCCTATAAATAGTTTGATGTTTTGTTTTACGTAATTTTACTGTTAATTTATAATTTTTCAAAAACTTTAAGATAGTGTTTAAGCATTTTAAATATACCGGAAATGACAGATGGTGCATTAGAATATATTGATGGGTGGTTGACCAAAAAATGCAAACGGGATTTTCCAAGTTTGAGTGATAACACATACAAAATAAAACTGGACGATCATAACTATATTATCCTCTCTTGGGTCCGGCAACTTTTATTTGGTGGTATTGTTAAACCGACCGATGAATGGCTTGCTAAAATAAAAAAATGGAAGAAATATTCCATAAAACACCATGCTAACGGTTTTAGAAAAGTTCCCGAGTTGTCAAACTATTGGCAAAAAAAATTCGAAAGAAGAAGAGATTGAACATGGGATGAAAAATACTTCCGATTTAATCGTCCACAATAATTTAGCTACGTAAAACCGATTACTGGCGAAATATTATGCCGGCTGCCGTTAGGTTAGATTATATGTGAGAGGGGCCTTCTCGCCACCTCCACTGCGACCCCTGTTGGGTCTATTGTGGCTCACCCCTAGGAATTACAATTCACCCCACAAGCCTGTGCTTCTGACGAAGTCCATAGTTGTATTTGGTGATACTTTTTTGAAGTCGTTCGGCTCTAAGGTACTGAAACCGAATATGTTATATCTTACCCTGCCCAAAGCTGGGCATGAGCATAATATGTGCTCCGCAATTTCGTCCTCCAAATAACAGAACCGACAATCCGAGGTCTAAACCAGACTCATCTTCTTTAGGTGGTAATACAGTCTACAATGTCCTGTAAGCAGTACCGACAGAATGCGTAGGTTTGTTCTACTCCATTCCAGGATCTGCTTATTTTTCATACTCGAAGGGTTGTGTATGAACGCCTTCGAGGGAGAGAGCCCCGGTATGTCTGCCCAGTACGCGATGGTTTTCCTCTCCGCCCAGGTAGCTTTGGCTGATCTAGCAGTGCTTCTGCAATGCAAAAAAATGGTTCAGGTCCGATAAATAGAGACTCTGCTCCCTTTTTTGCCAGATTGTCGGCCTTCTCGTTGCCCTCCACTCCTCGATGCCTCGGCACCCGGGTCAAAATGACTCTGTTCTCCTTGCCTACTATTTCAAGGGAGTGTAGACAGTTGAGTACCAGCATAGATTTTATCCTGTTCGAGCTCAGTGCTTTAATAGCAGCCTGACTATCTGACAGAATGTGTATGTTCTTTTTTACAGCAGGTTGATTCATCAGCTCTCTTGCAGCCAGTTCAATGGCGTATACGTCAGCCTGAAAGACGGTAGCGTACCTACCCAGGTTGGCTGTGATTTAAACTCTGGGTTTCCTGCTGAAGACCGCCGCTCCAGCCCCGTTTCCGGTTTTGGATCCGTCAGTGTAAATCACGCAGTCCGTTACTGGGAAGGAGATTTCTTCGCTATCCCATTGGTCTCTCGTAGAAATGAAGACCTTAAAAGGCTTGTCCACGTGAAGTTTTGTGACAGAGAGATCCAAGGGCATCCCAAGAATGTGGTGATTTTGTATTTCCCTCAGCATTCCCGAGTGATCCCTAAGAATCTCTCCATTTGTTTGCCTCTTTTCACTGATAGCATTCTATGAGCTGCTCTCCTGGCTTCCCTCTCCAACTGAATGTGGAGAGGAGTTGATTTTAGGTAGGCTTCCGTTGCTGCCGTTGGTGTGGATGACATTGCTCCGGTAATGGCCAGGCATGCTGTTCGCTGCAATCCTTGCAGCTTTGCTCTAGCTGTCTTTTGCAGACTTTTGTTTCACCAGACAGCTGATCCATACGTGGCCATTTGCTTGACATACCTTTCTGAGATTCAAGAGGGATAATCTGGCTTTATTTATCACTCTTTCCAAGTGGGAATTCTAGGTGAGTTGTTATCTAAGATTAACACTAGATATTTCACCTCCGTCGCAAAAGGAATACTCACGTCGCCTAAAATTGGCTGGAGGAGGATATTAGAAATTACCTCTTCAAATTGGCCTCTAATAATTATTACTATATCATCAGCATATCCCTGCACATTTATCCCCTGACTGGATAATTCATCCAGTAGATCGTCAACCAGTAGTAACCACAAAAGGGGGGAAAGCACCTCTCCCTGTGGGAATCCCCTGGCCGTCATACCTCTAATGGTGACTCCATTCAGTGATGTACCGGATTGATAATATGCTTTTGCTCCAGTAACGGATTTGTTTTCAGATCCCTCTGCGCTCCACCGTTCTCCATATGGAGCCTGGAAGGGAGTTATTAAACGCTCCTTCTATATCTAGGAAAGCCGCCAGCGCTATTTCCTTGTTGCCAAGGGAACGGCTGATTTTCCCCACTAGATTGTTTACCGCCAAGTCTGTAGATTTGCCCGTTTGATAAGCATACTGGGAGGAATTTAGCGGATACTCTCGTCACCTTCCTTCCCTAATATGCCTGTCTAAAATTTTTTCTAGTCATATCATTAAGAACGAGGTCAGGCTGATCGGACGATACGATTTGGGAAGTGAATTGTTCACTTTCCCACTTTTCGGTATGAATATAACCCTCGCCACTGACCATTCCAGAGGGATGTACCCCCACACCAGACTTGCTCTCAATAACGTGACCAAATGGGGTAACAGCACTCCACTGCCCTGTTGTAGCAGAGCAGGAAAAATGCCATCCTCCCCAGATGATCTGTACGGTGCGAATTCGTTCTCTGCCCATACAATTGCTGATTGAGTGACTATGTTTGTTGCCAATTTTCAATCTTTCAAACTTCAGTCTAACCAATCCAGGCACATGAGCCATACTATTTTGTATATAATCGTTGGTCGAATATCATCTTCACAAGATTCATCTAACAATTCATCTATGCGTTTTCTTTCTGCAGCATTGGATGACAAAAAGATAAAACAACTAGATGCCAGTAATGAATCTTCAACTTATTTGTCTTGGTTAAAATGCCACATGGTTAAAATACTGATTCCTAAACAGAACTGATCTTTCTTATTGCAATAATGTATAGGGCGAAGGGGTTAAAGTTATAACATCTACATAAATGAGAAAAAATACGTCCCCCTTTATATGATTTTTGACGTGTTTTTTCATTTTTTTTTTATAAAAGTGACGCCTTCAGAATTATGTGGGGTCGATAGTTTTCATTGAAATGCTCAGTACATTATTATTTTCATTTTCCGCCAAATAAACCCAGTGGTTTAAGTAGATAAAAGTTTTCAAAATAAGGAAGAAAAACCGGAAAAAAATAAAAGCATTTTTTCAAAAAATAAATTATATATACTATCATATCATACCCCCATACCTTTCCGAATAAATATATTTTAATTGCAGGTCATTACCTCTGTCTGTCTATACGTAAAATCTTCTTTCTAAAGTAACCACAAAAAAATCCTCTGGGAAAACCTGTCTAACTACCTACAGAAATAGCTAAGATCAATTAAACTAGACAAACATTATTCATCATTTTCTCTCGTTGAATCATGGAAAGTGCCACGATATTTCTTCCATTTGCCGAGCCGCCGCCTGGGACTTTCAGCTATTCTAACCGTCGGAAACGAATCGGGATTTTTAAAGAGCTCTTCACCAATAAAAAACTTGAATTTTATGTTTTACTGCCGGAGCACTTCGGTTTGTAATATTTCACATAATTGCACAATATGAAGGAAAAATAAATTGGCTGTATAACTGTTTCGAATGAATTGAGTTATATATAACTGACGACAGAATCCTTACTATACAGGTTAAAGGATATGTCTCGCTGGAAAGATTAATAATTTTTATTGTATATTTACCATTCATAAATATCCAGTCCCCATAAAAAAGATAATAGGGTTCTGGTCGACTTCGCGACCCTCGGAATTTTATGTTAATTTTGAATTTGTTTGATAGCTTACCTTAAATAAAGCAGATTAGAACAAAAATTTCGCTGGATCATTCAGTAATTACTTCAAAAATCACGAATTTAGTTCAAAAAATGGTACTTTTCCAACACTAATTAATGCTATTTTACGATAAATATTTTCACTTTAAACTGTAAAGGTTATTATCTTGAACCAAATTTAAGTCTGTTTCACAAAAAAAACCGGAAGAAAATACTTAAATTTTGCCAGCTACCTTTATCAAGAATAATTAAGTTTTTAAAAAATTTTGGTTCTTATCTGACACTACAAAATATTTTGACAACTAGACAATCATGAATATTTTGAAGACGGCAAAAAATTTGTTGTCAAATTATTTTAAAGGTCTCTTCACAGTAGATCATAACCTTGGTAAAATGTGGAATAAAATATTTTCCCCACGATCATCACAGAATTTGCACATTCTGAAATCAAATTTGATTACAAAAAACTGGAATTCTCTCTTTTCAGATTGAAGAAATATTCGGCAACACCTCTGCCCCCATGCAATTTAAATGTATTTTGTACAACTGCCATTAAAAGTGACATTTTTAATGCCTGTCTATCGTGTTAAAAGAAGACGTTTTCAAAGTAGCATGTTAAAAATAAGATACTTTTAAGACAAGTGTTAAAAGAGACATAATCATTAAACTTTTTTTACCAAATAGAAGTAAACAAGACATAATGATTCAATTTTTAATGGAACTTTCAATATTATAGTATTATACAGTGTGATTGATTAGTGTGATAAAGTTCAGTGCCTCCTTTGTCCTTTGAGATATCAATTTGAAAATTTGAGGGTTTATGGCCATCATCAGTTTTCACATTTTTAGATTATTTACAATCTTACAGGGTGTTCCAGAATGCTGCGCCATGTCAAAGTTACATTTTTTTAAATGAGACACCCTATATTTTATCGCATATTTTGAATCAGCTTGACCTCCCCATCACAATAATATAGGGTTGTGATCTGTTCTACGGGGTATTTCAAAAGTTATAACCAATTTTCCATAAAAATCGTAACAAGTTCAGTACCCTGTACATTGTAAGATAAATTCAAGAATGAAAATCTGTTGCGGCCAAAGTGTTCGAATAGTAGTAAAAATTCTGGAAAGTTATTTATTTTGTTAATATTCATTGAATCTGATACATGGTGAATCAAAATACGAATACATTATTTTCTCGGTTTCTTCAAATGGATCACCCTGTATTTTATGGGAATATCGAAAAGTACTATCAACATACTTCTTTTTTTATAAAGCTTTCCCTATACCTTAAATTGTTAGTTCTTGAGTTATTTTGATTTTTCTATGCAAAACATTGATTAAATCTAATTATTTATTAATTAATTGCGAGTTGGGTGTGATTGATTTGTCAAAAACTTATATTTGACAATAACTTGACATGGCAGTAGGTATATTAGTGTTTTTTGATTTAGCGGTTTGGTACATTTTTTGGTGTTTTGAAGAAATTGAACTAGGGCAAAAATGAATTTCACTAGTGATGAAATTATTGATATGATCTGGATATTGGGAGAATGCAATAAAAACGCCTTACTATCAGCAAGAGAATACCATGAACGTTTTCCTGAAAGGCGGCAACCTACAAAACAAAAACTTAATGTTTTGCTGGCAGTTACTGAAAACCCACACACAAGTGTAAGGAGCCACGTTTCATAAAAATGGTTGTGTTAATAGGCACAACTTTCACTATTATTTATAAACTAATCCATATCACATAGTGACACACAGACAAACTAGATGGTCGTTGAATGTGTGGGGAGGTATTGTTGGTGAATATGTAGTAGGACCATATTTTTTTTGATATAATCAATGTTTTGCATAGAAAAATCAAAATATCTCAAGAGCTAATAAATTTAGGTATAGGGAATGCTATATAAAAAAGGATGTATGTTGGTAGTACTTTTCGATTCTCACATAAAATACAGGGTGATCCTTTTGAAAAAACCGAGAAAATAATGTATTCTTATTTTGATTCACCCTGTATCAGATTCAATGAATATTAACGAAATAAATAATTTTCCAGAATTTTTACTACTATTCAAATGCTTTGGCCGCAACAGATTTTTATTCTTGAATTTCTCTTGCATTGTACAGGGTATTTAACTTGTTATGATTTTTATGGAAAATTGGTTATAACTTTTTAAATACTCCGTAGAACACATCACAACCCTATATTTTTGTAATGGGGAGGTCAAGCTGATTCCAAATATGCGATAAAATATAGGGTGTTTCATTTAAAAAAATGTAACTGTGATATGGCACAGCATTCTGGAACACCCTGTAGGATTGCAAATAATTGAAAAATGTGGGGACTGGTGATGGCTATAAACCCTCAAATTTTCAAATTGATATCTCAAAGGACAAAGGAGGCACTGAGCTTTATCACACTAATCAATCACCCTGTATAATAGTATTATAATGTATTACGATTAACATTAATGATACAATTCGAACAACTGCTGATATTAATACCTTGCATTTTTGAACTAGCCGAGTTGCCAATTACATCAGCATTAGCAGTCAGTTCATGAAATGAAGTGTATGTATCGCTGCAGCTTGCAGACGGCATAATTCTTTCAGCAATTGCCTTTTTATGAATAATACATTGATCGATGTAACCCTCAGCTACTGTTGTAGACTTCCATCCTCCGTGCTTTTTTATCTCCGTTATATTTGCTCCTGAGTATGCCAGCAAAGAAACAGAAGACCTGTATATTCCTTTGGATCCGGCAGGTTCAACCCCATTTTCAACTAGCGCACTCGATTTTGTCATAGAAAACTTACTCCACAAAGTTGACGCGTTCCATATTTTGGATTTCTCTTCGCGTTTCGCAAACTTTTTCATTCACAATATAAAATGTTACTTTTAACACTAATATCATAAATAGCTATTTAGTGTATGTTGGCTTACGATAAACACTTGTTTTATAACCTGTACTTAGATGTTTTATTGATAAGAACATCTGAAAATGGCGAAAAATTGTTATTTTCAATTCCAAATTTTATAGATTTTTCTCCAAGGGCCGCCAGACGTTACTTATTTTATGAGTAACAAAATGTATCGTACAGAGTAGTGTCAGTGTATACTCTGAAGGTATACATACCTGCTAGCTTGGGCCGGCGGCCAATTTACAGGTACCAGGTGCTAAAGGTACATAAAAACATCGCTCACTTTTATCAGTGATAATTTTAGTATATATTTTATCCAATTTCATTAGAAATTCAAAATCAATATTGCAAGCCAGTTTTCGTTGGCAGTAATTTCCCCCAGACGCTTTAAAACACTATTTGCAAACACCCAGCCAAATTGTAGGGGCTAAATATCCCCTAGACATATTTAAAATCTCGCCTTGAGTATGAGTGTGAGATCATTATTCTTACTTCATACTATGACTAATATGCCTAAAACCTTTGGAAGTATCTCAAAGAAAATGTTGCAAATGGTAACACAACTAAAAGCCGTGAAATATGATGTCATTTTTGACCAGTACTTTTCGCCATCAATTAAAGACTTCGGCTTGAATCAGCACAGTTGGAGTTTAATATCACTGGATCCGATTTAGTTCGTCATTAATAAAACAATTGTTTCTAATATCGAAGAAATGTTTACGTGTCCGGATGATGAAGAAGCTGCTACTAAAATTATTTACTATGTAATATTAATGCGCAGTCTAATTTTGTGATTAGATGTTCTGATACTGATATTGCAGCAATAATCGTATCCGTAAACGTATTCTAACCGACCAGTCAGTTTGTCAATAATGTCAATTTTGTGATTGAAGTAACCTAATTTGAGGTTAGAAAGCCCAAAGTCACCTGTTTCGTATACGTAAGGGTTGATTGATGCTGCTTTGAAGGATAATTTGCAGTGAACGTAAATCGATACGTTAAGAGCCATTTTTCTTTAAACTTGACCACACAAACCGGGTTAACTATAAGTTAACCATTCAATATTCCTCGACCTGTATTCCAAACCATGACGTAACAGTTAACCAACCACACAAACCAGCTCACTGAGATAGTTTGACAGAGTAGTTATCATATTTGAGGTTAGGTGTTCGTTTATTTTAGGGTTTCCACAAACCGTTACGTCATAAAAGTTAACCGTGACGTCATGGTATTGTTAACCCGGTTTGCTTGGTTAAATTCAAAGAAAAATGGCTAAGGTAATCCCCAAGTTGAAGTATAAATGACACACGTTACAGATTTAGTTACCGACACATCGTTGCCATAATGTGTCTGCTCGTATTGTAACAGTGGCGTCATGTCTCGCCTGGTTAAGTTGTGAATACCAACGAATACCAAACGGAGCCGTTGCCGTGACGAGACCGTTATCGAAACGATACCGTTGTTTGATATTTCTGAATAAGGGTGTTAGCGTCTTAATTCACCCTGTATAAGTATATACTGTGTTAATATTAAAAAAACTTATTTTCTGAAAAAAAAGTTTCAATTATATTTATGTCTACATAACACAATTTTCAAATTACGCAAACTTTGTAGCTGATTGATCCCAACACTGGAAATACAATACATTGGATGTGATTGTATGTGAAAAGACCTTTGTTAATATATTTCTCATACGGAATTGAAGGATCGAGGGTTAGAATTAAGTACAGTGGAAACTTCGGATCGATTTCAGTCGAATTGAGTCGAATTAATGGTGACGGCGTTAATGGAAACTGTCATTCGAACGTTAATGATGAGGTTTGGAAACGGGCGTTGCTGTTTGGTTTATGTACCAGTAAGCATTCAATAAGTATTAATTTTAAACTCCAATTTACGTATTTACCTATTTTGATTAAAAGTTAAAACGGATTTCATACTATTTATGACAGCTTTATTAAAGAAAAATAAAAGTAGACATCAGTAAATATACAAAGAAATAAACTATAGTTAAAAATATTATCCTACACCCATGATGTAGAAATGTTTACAAATAAATTAATTCATTATAAAAGTTTCCTTGTACTGCTGTGATAGAAGGAAATTGTTACTTAAAAAACGTTATCGTACGTCCATGGTATGTGGACATTTTTACGAATAAGTAAGCCCCTTATAACATTTTTATCATACGTCTATGGTTGATGGACATTTTTGCAAATTAATCAAGACCTCAATAATTATCTTATGGTATGTTAAGTCCATTTTTTCATAAAATCTAACTGTATTGCAACAGCATAATATACGACCACTTAATAATAAGTCAATATTTTACCTCATAACAAAAAGTATGTGGTACCCTTAATTATTCAGGTAGCGATTTTTAGAGTGATGCATTGATTCTTAATTCTGCTGAACGTCTTATCATGATATAACAATAATAATAATAAATTGATAGTTTCTACCCTTACATTGTGAAATTCATACACATCAATGTTTAAACTCATTATTTTTATTTCACAATATTTTTTTAAAAAGTTTAAAGATAAGACGCCCTCTCACTTGAGAAATCTGGTGTCTATAAAATCAACTGCTCTGAATGTGATGCAGTATATTTTGGTCAAACAAGAAGAAATCTTAATATAAGGTATAGTGAGCATCTTGGAGCCTACAGAAACAAGCACCCTGACAGATCAAATTACGCAAAACATTTGTTAGAACAAAACCACCAACCAAATTTGAACAATCAAATACAGTTACTACATGACTGTCAGAATTATAGTAAACTTAACTTTTTAAAGTCTTTAGAAATAAGAAGGTACTCCAATGATCCTCAGTATACTCTTGAAAATGAGCAAATAGATACTTTACAATCTCCTTTGTTAGACTGTTTGACCGATATATTTTAATGTGTTTCCACCTATCTTTTCTAAATTCTGCTCATCGCGAAAATATGTACATATATACACCTTTTAACTTGACTAATAATACGCTTGTTTACTTTATTTAATTTCACTATCTATTTGATACCTATTACTATCCTACCCTTAAAGTATTCCTTCCATTTTCTTAGTTACATAATAAACAATGTTTTCATTCCACCCCTTGAAAATGATGTATAAACATCGAAACCGGTCGGGTCCAAGTTTTTTGTAAAACTTTTTAAAAAAATATTGTGAAATAAAAATAATGAGTATTTTTAAACATTGATAAATAATAATAATATATGACTTCAATAATTATTTGATTGCTCAATCTAAAAGGAATTAAGCTCGCGATTTGTTTTGTTCATACTAGATTTCATTCAATAATTGTCCAACAAATTATAGTAAAACACTTTGTTACATATTTTACGTTCGAAATAAATCTTTAATAGCTGTATTTTGATATAGATATAGGTATCTATACTATCATTCAAAAACCACAACTCTATTCGAATGTTATTTCAACCGAAATCATAATACCATTTTAGAGACAAATCAAATCTTCTGAGATTACTTATCCCTTTGACATCGAAACCTTCATCAGTAGCGTATATCGATAATATTATCGAAAGGCTTGGATTTCGAACGAGTGTACTTACTATACCAACAGAAATGTATGAAATTATTTTGAAATACCAAAAAAATGTTCAATAGATTCAGAGGGAATTGGAATGTATGTAGTTGCCGACAAAACTTAAAATAATATGAATTCTACAATGAAATAGCATAAAATATGCAAATAAGCTACAATATTTTGGCCAACTGCTCTTTAAAGAATGTATATATACCCCTTCAGCATTAACATCGAGGGGATCATGTAAGATCGAAAGGTATGGACAGAAAAAAACATTGAAGGGAAAACCTTGAGAGAGCATTTGGTATATATACGGATCCAAGACCAAAGAAAGTGCTGGAATATTGAGTTGGGAAAGAAATTTAGGAACAAGGAACAAACATCTCCCTATTGTAGGCGAAAATATACGATATCTTGCCTTCTGAGATAAATAATAATGAGGGAAGTGCACAGACAGCAAGGAGTCGCTGAAAGATCTTATCGAAACAAAAGTGACATCAAGACTTGTATGAGAATGCCGAGTGAGAATTCGATAACATAACTTTGATGAAGGAGGAGGAGCTCATCAACTTTAAAAATTGGTCCAGAGCCCGCACTCGAGGTTACTAAATTTGACATATTCAAACAGAAGCAAAGAGAAAGGTGTGAAGAAGTTCTCTCATGCCACAAGGAGAAACATTCATTGAAGAACCATAGAAACACAAAACTGAACAGCGGCTCCAGATGAGCAAGAATCAAATGAGAACTATAAAGGTTGTTCTCACTAATAAGAAAACACATCGGAGAACTTTCCTATAGACTCTGTGGTAGAGGGGACTGAACAATGAGACAACTATTGTCATAATGCCAAGCATGAGGGCGTAAATGTCAGTTTCTTGAAAAAATTATACTTGAAGTAGCAGTTTTTCTGAATTTTGTAGTTTAAAATAGCAATTCTAGTACATTTTTTCAGTTTAAAATATCTGCACTAAAAAAGCAGTTTTTCGGCATTTTAAATTTTTGTTTAAATTTTTATGATAAAAAATGATAGTTTACAATAGCAATTGGGCTTCCTATATTCTAGAACTGATCCCCGGTGTCATTCACCTATACATTTTATGGGTTGAAATGATTGTATCAATTTTAAAGGTATTAGGTTGATGAGTACACTCAAATTTTTTGTATTAAATTCATTGACAATGCTATTTACCAGACAAGATTTAATGAAGAAGTACCACCTAAAAATTAGATCAGCATGCGTAGATGTATGCAAACTAGTTTAATTAGCCGTTCAATCAACAGCCTAGCCTCTTCACTACACAGCGCCGTTCAACTAGCAGCCTGAATGATATTCAGCCTTAGCGTTTGTTTCAACATTCAATAAACTGGCTGGCTAATGCTTAGGTCATTCGTACGATAGAGTTACAGACAGAAGAAAAATGATTGCCTTGATGATGTTCCTAAACTGAATCAGGAAAATTGGTTGATTTATCGAGAGGGGCACGGAAAATGATTAAAGAAGCTATACAGAAGGGGAAGGGTGATTCATTCATTCATTCATTCGATTGGGTTGTGCTCAACAGCCCAGGCACTTGAATTGAATCTTTGTACCAATTCCCATGTTATCTACTTCCATTCCAAAAGCTTTGTGTATTCTATGTAGGCCACTATTTTGACTGGAGGGAATTTCAGTAATAGTAGTGGTTGTATCATTTACTCTCAATAGTGCTTCCGTCTGAGTCCATGCAAGTTTTCGCAGAAGCAGAGTATGTGAGTAGGTGTTTCATCATAGAGTTCACATTTCCTGCACATAGG
The DNA here is from genome assembly GCA_949126875.1 of Lochmaea capreae. Classification (NCBI taxonomy): domain Eukaryota; kingdom Metazoa; phylum Arthropoda; class Insecta; order Coleoptera; family Chrysomelidae; genus Lochmaea; species Lochmaea capreae. Next base: position 16,639,679 of record OX421400.1, on the reverse strand, counting down.
TTCACTAACTTTGCCCATTTTGTGCAGATGTTTCATCAGGGTGCAGTGTCCAGTCACCAGGTCGGTAACTGTCTCCAAATGTCTCTTACTCAATTTCAATATCCTCGTTGAGAGTTCCTTGTCTACCTTGTTCAGTAAACTCTTTGTATGGAGGTGCCCTTGTGTCAACCTCCATTTGAGTTGGTGTTCCCTATCTAGCCAGTTCCCGATTTCCCCTCTTATGCAAGCTGATTCCACAAAACGGTTCCGGACCTATGAATTATCCTTTAGAGCCTTCTTTAGCTAACTGGTCAGCCATTTCATTACCTGCAATCCCCTCATGTGCCTGCACCCATATTAGAGACACTTTGTTGTCTCTTGTCAGCCTATTGAGGGATTCTTTACAGTTTTTTACCAATCTAGAAATAGTTGTTGGATTACTGATAGCTTAAAGTAGAGCCTGGCTGTCTATGAATATTTTTATTTTTTGTTCGGTGTATCCTCTTCGCTATAAAGGCAATCGTCTCTGCTTGAAACACAGTCGTATATCGGCCAAGGCTAAAGATCATTCTCTCTCTAGGTCCTTTTATACCCAGTGCCATGGTTTGTTTTGGAACCATCGGTGAACCAGACGATTTCTCCAGAATTACCTGGGTGCATCACCTGTTCCCTAGATGGGATGATAATGTTCACTCGCTCAGTGAATATATTCTCTCGTGTCATGCTATCAAAACTCATGTGAAATATGTGTTCATCTGGTATTGTCCCAGTTGTATCAGTGTGTCCTTCTCGAACGTTGTTCGGTGACCATAAGTCTCGCAATTTCAGGCTAATAATTGCCATCATTACCTCCGCCGTCCCCGTGCTGTTCATTGTCCTGGTAATATCAAGTCTTTGGATTGCAGTTAATATATTCACTGCATAGGACACTTCTGTCTTCCTCCGGGAAAGGGTGAATGGAATGATTATTTTTCCTTCCCCTTCTACATAGCTTATTCAATAATTTTTCTTGTCCTTCTCGATAAATTAACCAATGCTACATTCATACTCATGAAATTTGCTGTTTGTCGGCGCCATATTGACAGTATGGAGAGTGGAACTAAATTGAAATGAACAGGCTAGGCAAGTAATGAAACGTCATCGATCCAAGTCATTTGCCTAGCTATTTGATCAAATGGCTGAATATCATTCAGGCCGCTAGTTGAACGGCGCTGTTTAGTAAAAAGGCTAGACTGTTGATTGAATGATTGAACGGCTAATTAAGCTAGTTGGAAGCGAAAAATATATAGGGTTACATGATCATAAATTTTTAATTCTATCATCAAAAAGTATATTGGCAATGGAAAAAGGACAATTAAGAGTAAATGTTTAAAAAATGAATGTTGAGGATGTATAGTGAGAAAAAATTATTTGGTTAGCTTGAGAACATTTTAGTGATAAAATGAAAATTTGCCATTAATAAAATTTACTTATAGATTGAATTGCGAGGTGAACTTTATTAAAAAGAAAACCCTGCAACAAAATGAGACGATTTTCATTTTACGAACGCAACATGAAATGGAAAATGACAACCTCCATTTTTCCACATTTTCCCCGTCGCTGAATATCTTCCCTTACATGATAACGGATGCCTATCAACAATCTCTCTTTGTTTCGAAACTACGAAACAGCCACTTCGAAACGCTCGTAAAATCTCGTGCTTTATAGTTTAAGTACGAATATGGGCCAGGCTTTTGAATTTAATGTGAATTTTACTGGCGCAACGACACTTTAAAGGACTGAACACACAAGATAAGCCTACTATAATATTTACATCATAAAATCAAGAGACGAGATGGCTGTAGAATAGGTGCATCTACTTCAGATTCGTTCTAATTCGCGTACGAGTTTGTAGCAAATGTGTTCAAATCACATGTTTGTTACAATATAGTTTTACAAGTAGTTTAAGTCTGCTTAAATAGAACTATTATCATTTTTTCTATAGCTAATGTTAAAATGTTGTTATAGTAACTCTTTTGAGTATAGATAAAGTAACAAGAGCAAGGGTAGATACAATGTTTTAACTTTTTTTATTCAATTAAATCTACAAATTCAAACACATTAATTCGAAGAATTAACAAGTATAATTTTACAATTAACATTATTAGAAACATCTATTTTTGGAACACCACAACTTGTACTCGTTTGCATAGACACTTGAACCGAGCTACTGGATTGATTTTCAGGTCCACCAAGTGTACACTTGGATATAGCAATCTTATTGCATACTGACTGTTCAATGTTCAACTCTGCAAGGGATGACGATTTCCATCCACCTAAGCGTTTAACTTTTACTACATCATCACCAGAGTTTGCCAATATGATAGCTGAAGAACGACGGAAACAATGCCCCGTGTACATTTCTCAATTTGGTAGCTTCAAAAAATCCGCAATCTTCTTGGGTATCTTATATATAGTGTTGACCCCCACCGATTGAGTAGTGCACTTTTGTTGTCGGCAACAAAAAACTTACTGGTGAGGTACGTTTTTGGGACGCAAGCCAATGTACTTTCTCACAATTTCCAATACACTCACTCCACTTTTCTTGTCAGTAATACAAAACGACCTATCCTGCCTGGTTTTAGTATCAGATAATTAAACGACTATCACCGATTTTCTGTCATCCACATTAAACAAATCTAACTTGTGCAATTCATCGGATCTAGTCGCTCCATGAATACCAAAAATTAGCAATAACGTTCATAAACAAATAAACAAATTCAATAATGTCATCTGAATCCAGGATACTAGACTTTTTAACTTTGTATCCTTCACTCAGGTTTTACAGTAAGGTGGTTAATTCGCCGAATTTAAAAATGTCACAAATTTCATTCTCCAACAACGTACGCTTCAGCATCGAATAATACGATCATAATGCCGATGGCTTCGCTTTCTTCGACTTTTCAGAAAAATAAGCCATAAGCACTTTTTCACTCACGCCATTGATATTCTTGATGCTTTTCCACTTTTTAAAGAACTGGTATTCCTTCTTATACATCATTCTAGAATTTGGGGCAATAATAACTTTCTGCTTGCAACGCTGCATCTTCTACATCTGATGGCAGGTTTTCTTCTTCTTGTGTTATTTCTTTTCCGTACATTTTGTTTTCACTTCGTAGACAAAACGCAAAAATACTGAACACTCCACAAAAACTGGAATGTAAAATTTATTTGACATTTGTTGGCGGATTAAACCATATCCGTAGTAACGGAGCAACACAGTTGCGATTTTTGTGCCAAAATAACAATTTTCTTTGAAATTTTATTTTTCACCTGAATTTGAAGTCTTGCTATAGAAAAAAATGTTGTATTACACACGACGATAAAATCGCATTATCTTCTCGAGCGTAATTAGCGTCTCGACGCTAAAGAACACTCTCAAAGATAAAGTACAATTTTATCGTCTTGTACAATAAATAACTATAACTGGTCCTTTGACTAAAACACTCGAGGGGCAAAATGATTTATAAAATGCGATCTAATATTATTTATTTGAAAACAATTCGGAGATTCGGCAACATTGTGAAGTAGTTTGTGTCTCTGCATATCCTTGAAGTTGTTTTGAAGAAAGATATCTACTCAAAATTACTAACAAGGAAGTATTTGCTGCGTTCGTTATTTGCGTACGATCAATCTTTTTAGTCCTAATAGTTCGTTTATTACATCTAGTGGTAGGGGAGGTAAATCTGAACTATTCCGTCATTCCGCTAAGATAAGTCCGCTGTAAATCTATTTGCTCGGAATATTTTGGTCGACCAGAAAGATTAATCTGTGTATCGATAATGTTGTGAGGTTATGTTGTAGTCACTAAATGAATGTCGTAGTGTTTTTCCCGATAATCTTTTGTGTTGTTTATACAAACATTCAATGTTTATTAATTTGTCCAATCTCCATGTCTCTGGCAAAAATAACAGTCATTGAGTTCGTTTAACTTCTAAGTTAAACGGGGTTGGTATATCTACAAGACTTAACCAACCATTCTGGTTGGCAATTAGAAGGGACAACATCACTTGCAGAGCGGTTTCGGCGTATTTGGACGGAGAATATCTACCTTGTACTGATGAGGCGCAAATACGCCGAAACCGATCTGCAAGTGATGTCCGTTCTAATTGCAAAACCATTATCTTGTAGATATACCAACCCCGTTTAACTAACAAGTGTAATTCAATGTCTGTCCGGGCATATAGCTCGAGAAGGAGTTGTTTATTTTTATTTGAACGGTCATAGTATTTTTGAAAAATATTTTCCAAATACTTTGTAAGGCATTATGATACTATAAAATCGATTATATTCGATATCTGTTGCTTGAAAATTGTTCTCATGCATATTTTTCAATACAATATATACACCTTAAATTAATAAATACTTAAGACTTGTGGTAGGGCTTAGTTAAGTGAATATTGCTGCACTTGATCTGATGAAGGATAATAATGATAATAACTGAGACATAGTTTTATAACTCCAACTGTAAGGAAACAATTTTCAAAAATATAGACTCTATGCATAAAACAGTAAAGGCAGATTCCAGAAAAATAGCAGCACTTTTAATTTTTAAAAAATAATATGTTCATATTTCATTATTAAAGACATTTTTAGACTATATTTATGATGAGTATTCAAGTAATACAATGGTGGATTCATTATTTTACCTATTATGGTGCCATTGGTGGCAGACACTAAGTTTGACGTAAAGTATTCCAACCAATTTTTAAAGCCTCAGGATAAGCAATATGGCGACTGATGTTCGTGATCAAGTCATAGAAAAAATAAAGAAAAGTTCTTTTGTATCCTTGCAATTTGATGAATCAACGGATATAACGAGTTGTATGCCATTTGTAGCTTTTGTGCGTTTTGAATCCAATGAAATAATAATGGAAGAAATACTATTTTGCAAGGCACTTCCCAAAAATACTACAGGTCAATGCTTGCATGACATGTTCCTTGAAGCTACGCAAGATATGAATATCGATTGGGCACAAAAATGCATTGCTATTTGTAGTGACGGAGCGATGGTGCGAAGAGTTGATTTATTGCTAGACTGAAAGAACAGATGCCAAACGCTTGTTGGATGTATTGCTTTCTCCATCGCCAAGCTCTTGCAGCCAAATCCTTACCGCAAGAATACACTCAAGTTCTTAATATTATTATTATTAACAATGTAAATTCTATTAAAGGAAAAGCGTTGCAGACTCGATTGTTTCGAATCATTTGTGAAGATATGGGGACACTACACCGCAATTTGCTTTACCATACAGAGGTTAGGTGGTTATCAAAAGGCAAAGTACTGACCAGAGTTACGGAACTTCGCGCTGAATTCATTTCTGACCCGGAATTCCTTTTAAAATTGGCTTTTCTTTCTGACTTATTTGAACACATAAATAACTTAATAAAAGTCTTAAAGGCCGTGATGATAAAATCAAAACAACTTTGATTCATTTTCGTCCACACAGTCTTTCATTGAAGAAGTCGGAAGCGAGATCAACATCAACTCATATATATCTGGTATGAAAATGGTGTTACATAATTTGAGAAAGAATTGTGTCATTACTTCTCACTGCAAGAGATATCGGATAGCACTGGGGAAAGATGGATCCGTTTTTAAATGCAGCTATAAACGAAGCAAATTTAGCAACTAAGCGCAAAGATAATCTGCTGGAACTATCTGCCGATGGGATGTTACAGTTGGAATTCAAGTCTGAAAATTTGGATACGTTTTAGTTAAAAGAAAAACAGAATACCCGGAATTAACAACCGAGGCTTTGAAGTGTTTGATTCCATTGTCTACCTCGTACTTGTGCGATTTGGAATTTTCATCAATGGCGCGAATAAAATGTAAACTAAGAAATCGCTTAAATTTTGAAAACGATTTAATACTTAATGTGACAAAAACGGATCCACGATGGGAGAAGTTAGTTAAACAAACTCAAGCTCAACTTTCACATTAAAATGAACGAAGATAAGCAAGCATTTTCTATTTGAACACATTTTTAATATCTATTGTTTTTGTAATAACATGTTTTAAACTAGCATTTTTATGACTTGTATGATTGATTATATGGAAGTTTTGTTGAATATAATAATTTTAACTTTTATCGACTTATTATTCAAGTCTCACAAATTATATGTTGTATAAAAAAACTGAAGTTTTCTCGACCTCTCGCGACCCCCCTACAGAGGCACCGCGAGAACCCAGGGGGTCGGGACCCACATGTTGAAAAACACAGTGATATTGTGTCACAATGGCAGAAAATAAGCTTTAGCAGCCCAAGATTATTAGATGCTCGAGCGAGCGTAGCGAAGCGAGGGCAGCTGATAGTTAAGGGCTGCTAAAGCGTTCCTTACATGTGTGAGACACAACTGTTTTCCGCCTACCTAATAAATAAAAAAATATGACAATATAACACAAAACTTTGACATACAGTGACGTTTAATAAAAAAATTCACGTGATTCGTCAAAGTAACATGGTAAAAAACTTCAAAAATCGTAGCGTTATGAATTGTTCGCCCTTGGGCTGCTAAACAATACTTTCCGCCATATTTTTGGCGTTCTTATTATTGGTTTCCCAGTAAGGTAGGCTAAATACTTATTTGTATGCCAAAGACTGAAAGTGCTACTTTGTTGTACGAGTCTGAAATGAGTAGAGCAACAGGCGAGTCCAACAAACTAATACTTTCAGCCGTGGCGTATACAACATTTTTTATGGAGACGATTTAAATAAATCTACTAAAATAAAATTCATCCTAGAAAATAATTAATCAATACAGAATTAATAAACAATTTATCTAAGAATGTAACCTACGTATTTGCAATCGTCTTCGCTGATATTTTATTGACCTATATTTATTTTTTAATATATTCACAGAAAATCAATAACTACTGCAAGAAATTAATACTAATTGAAGGTTGTGTCAATAGAACTGTCAAAGTTGTCAGTTACATCTAGGAAGTTGCTAAAAGTTGTGTACCCCAGAGCGTCCAAAAGTTGTTTTGTAGTACCAAAATGTCACTTTCAGCACCATGGAACTTACAAAACATAACTTTCGATACGTAAATCAATACAGAAAGAGCTGCTTTCAGAAGTAGCCAGCAAAAAAAAGATTTTCATCACGTAATTTTTATTTGATGATAGGAAAAACACCCGTAGAGCTATGGTGTTCTTTATTTAACCCTCGTTGTCATGATTATGTGGAAGTGAGAATATTCTCAACGAAGTTTCTAATAAAATCTATAAATCAATTGTTCCCCTCTGTTCTGAATAACATTTTAGTTGGTTAAGCTCAACTTCAAAATAAACAGATTATGCTTATATTCATGACCTGTCACGATTTTCGCAGTAATCGATATCCAACAAAGCGGTTATGGATAAACCATCTACACTGAATATGTTATCTGCTTTTTCGCATTCGTTTACATTCGACATTTATGAGAAAAATCATTGCCTTGACGTAGAAATACATAAACATACCGAATTTAGTACTACTACTTGAAAGCAAATGTTACATTTTTCTTCGTTGAATTTAATATTACATAACGCTTCTATTTTTAAATTTGATTGCATATGAACTAATAATAGCGTATATATAAGTCGAAAAATGTAAACGGAACTATAATTTTATCAAATAGTCCTTAATCGAGTACTTCTGGAAATATTTCATGATAAACTTCTCAATTACTAATATTTTTGTCCACGACCACTTAATAATAAGTCAATATTTTACTTCCTAGCAAAAGGTATATGGTACCCATATATCTACTATAGTGAATTATGGGTTCATAATTCACGCTTTTGCATTTAAATAGCATGACAACTCAACACTCACATTTCGGTACATAGGTGACTAGAGATGGAAGTACAATATGAAATAAACTATTGAATCTGCGTATTTTGTTTAGGAAATGCACGTTCCAGGAACGGTTTTTATTGGGATAGCGCTTTTTTTCGCTTATTTTGGAAATTTTGTTAATAAAAACGCGTTTGTTGTTACTTTTTTGTGTATGATTATTTTTGTTTTCAAAATATTTATAACTCAGTTTGGTGATTTTGTGTATTGAAGTGTGTATCGATTAACAACCATTCTAAAGATAAATCATGAGAAAACCTGGATAAAAACTTATGATGCTATCCTGATAATGCAGGTAATTGATTATCAATTCACAAAGGAGAAAACTTTGCTGAAAAATGTTTTAAATGCCAATAATTACCCGGCAGAATTTGTAAATAAAGAAATTAAGAATATACAGAAGGGCTCATTGTTAATACCCCATAACAATAACAATAATATTAATAATTCAGCTAACATAATTTTTAAAAACTTGACAATACCGTATGTTAAGGGTTTATCAGAAAGAATTAAGAAAATTGGTAATCAATTCAATATTCGAACTAGCTTCAAATCTAGCAATACGTTGAGATCTGTACTAACAAAAACGAAGCCAAAAATTGAAGAACAATCTTCAAAAAACTGCATATATCAGATATCTTGTGAATGCGACAAATTCTATTTAGGTGAAACATCTAGACCATTGAAAGTCCGAATAAATGAACATAAAAAGTATATCAAAGATAGGGAGTTCTTTAAGTCAGGTATTTGCAAACATGCTTGGGAAGAGGGGCATAAAATTCAATGGGATTCGACAAAAATAATATTGAAAGAGCCCAATAATAAAAGACGAAAAATCAAAGAAAGTGCTTTAATACAACTAAATTCAGATAAATGTGTAGCTAGTATTTCAGCCGAATGTAGTCAAATTTGGTTACCAATGTTAGAAAGAGAAATTTCCAATAATCAATTACCTGCGTTATCAGGATAGCATCATAAGTTTTTATCCAGGTTTTCTTATGATTTAACTTTGGAATGGTTGTTAATCGATACACACTTCAATACACAAAATCACCAAACTGAGTAATAAATATTTTGAAAACAAAAATAATCATACACAAAAAAGTAACAACAAACGCGTTTTTATTAACAAAATTTCCAAAATAAGCGAAAAAAAGCGCTATCCCAATAAAAACCGTTCCTGGAACGTGCACTTCACTGGATTCCATTTCTAGTGGACTACATATCGTTAGAATGTCATAAAATAAAATATTTTATTTCACATTTTACCAGAGGTGTGATCTACTATGAATGGACCTTAATAAAATTTGACAACAAAGTTTTGTAGTCTTATGCCCGGTTGCAAGAACGCTAATCAAATCTCTCATCATATGATGGTTGATTAAAAAATTATGAACCATCAATGGGAACCCGATTTCACGAAAAAAATAATGGTCGATTAATTGTTCATCATTGCAGGTACCTATCCGTTGCATTTTGATTGTGTAAATGATGGTTGATTTGAAGAATTAACGAGTTATTATTTCATTGATTAGCCGTTAATCATTCATCATTTTTAATAAGCGTTCTTGCAACCGGGCATTAAACTTCAAAATATTATTGATTGTCTAGTTGTCAAATTTTTTCGTTGTGTCAGATAGGGACCAAAAAATTATTTCTTTATTAGTTCATCTTGACAACGGTAGCTGGAACGCTACCGAAACGTCGAAATAAAAAATAAAAATAATAAACATATATAAGAAAGAATAAGTAATGCCACAAGGAACTTGTAGAAGATATTTATACACTGTGTCCGTAAAGTATGGAACAAATTCATTTTTAACTAAACAGACCATTTTAAGAAATAATCCTGAAACACGTCTATTTTTGATTTTAATTTACCGTATTTCAAAATAATAATCCAATATACAGGGTGAATTACTTTCGAGTAATGATGTCACCGTCATTTTTTTAATGGAACACCCCCATTTTGTCTCAATTTTCGGATTACTCTAACTGAGCTGATTCCTAAAATGTATCACATGTTGATTACAATTGGTACAGGGTGGACAAAAATACAATAATTTTGTGTGTGCTCATAAAGTATAATCCTGGAGGTTTTGATGAAAGTTTATGGTCTCAACAGGATGGTGCACCTCCACATTATGCTGTAGATGCTAGAAGGTACCTAGATGAAATTTTTCCGAACAGGTGGATTATTTTATGTGGGGCCATCTGAAGAATGTTGTGTATCAAACGAAACCAGCAAATATTCAAGAATTAAAAGAGATAATTCGGACAGCAATAAACAATATTTCTCAAGACACAATAAACAAGGTTCAACAAGAATTTGTACACCGTTTGGGTTACTGTCAAATACAGCAAGGGCTGCAGTTCGAACATTTATAAAGTCATGTATTTCATCATATTCTGTCCGCTAGACAATAAGTATTTTTGATAATATTGTTAATTTAATTAATAAAGAATGTTACGCGTTACTTTATGAGCATACACAAAACTATTGTATTTTTGTCTATCCTGTACCAATTGGAATCAACATGTGATACATTTTTGGAATCAGCTAAGCTAGAGTAATCCGAAAAGTGAGACAAAATTTTTATTATGTAACTGTCTTTGTGATCGGTGAAATGCCAATAATCCTAATGATTAACGTAGTATCTATAAAGTTGGATGAAAAAAAATCTGCGAAGTATCAAAATATAAAATATCTCATTGAGAATCTTATATTGAAAATAAAATACTTGAAACTTCTTGAGTAATAGACAATGTAGCAAAATATCTTACGCCGGTCGTGTTACCCTTAACCGTCGTCGCAAAGTCAGTCATAAAACTTGAGCTAATAAAATTACGGCCCAATTCACTCCTCGGAAAAGAAAACCACTTCTATCCGACAGGCCATCATGTTCGAATGCTTTCGCAATTTTATAGGTTGGCTTTCCTCGAGACTAAGTGTAAACTACTCAATTTTCACATGCAAATTAGAGAGCGTGCCCGTGAAATAGTAGTGAAGTTTATGAGTTTGAGCCGTCTCATATGTAATCTGCTCTTTCCTAAGCCGTTGAAAGTAAATTAAAATCTTCCAAGCTCGCTTTTATCGTGTTTTTTTTTTGCTCGACCTTTCTGAGCGATTACGTTGGAGAATTACTGTGACCCATTTAAAGTTTAAGTACCACAAAATTGTTAATTCATTATTTTTTTACTATTTGGTGATAGGAGATTGATGCGGGATTGAAAGAAGAAAATTAATTTCATCAGTTAATGCCTAGGTAAACTCAATGAGCTAGGCGAGAAACATAATATAATCACCCTACTGTGGGTTCCACGACACACTGGATTAGGACGAAACAACCTTTTGGAGGCCGGAACCCTCTTGCCGTTTCACCCCCAATTCAATATTGGAAGAAAGCCGAAAAAAATATCTGGCCACTGTAAATATTTATTAGGATTTCGACAATCGAAGATACTTCTGGGTACAGTGACAATATACAAACAGTGGCGACAATAGGGTAACCAGTTTGGCAGCCATATTTAGCTAAAATCTGTTTGTTTACGTTTGGTGTATACGAAGTTTCTTATAGTGCTTGTTATATTTATGATTACAATTATTGGTTTTGTGCTTTTTTGGTGAATATTAAAATTGTTAGTTTTCCATTTAAATTATATGTATTTGATATTCAAATTTGACTCAACATGGCGAAAGGCAGTTGCATTGTCACTACTGTCTTATATATTGTCACTGTACTTCTTCGTGACTACAACCTGTTGAGATCAAATGACTGCATGTCAGAGTAAAACTGCACTAATGCCCGATTTCACTTCACTTAACTTGGATGTTATTTTTTAAACATTAAGAATTGAGTATAATATACACTGTGTCCGTAAAGTATGGAACAAATTCATTTTTAGCTAAACAGACCATTTTAAGAAATAATCCTGAAACACGTCGAAACATGTTTGGAAACAGCTCATTTTTATCAATCTAAAAATGTAACAAACTACAGGGTGTTACATTTAAACCAATTGCGCCTAGACAATAAGTTTTTTGATAATATTGTTAATTTAACTAATAAAGACTGTTACGCGTTACTTTATGAGCACACACAAAACTATTGTATTTTTGTCCACCCTGTACAAATTGGAATCAACATTTGATACATTTTTGGAATCAGCTCAGCTAGAGTAATCCGAAAATTGAGACAAAATGGGGGTATTCCATTTAAAAAAAATGACGGTGACGTCATTACTCGAAAGCAATTCACCCTGTATATTAGATTATTATTTTAAAATACGGTAAATTAAAATCAAAAATCGACGTGTTTCAGGATTATTTCTTAAAATGGTCTGTTTACCTGAAAATGAATTTGTTCCATACTTTACGGACACAGTGTATTTGAATCTGCTTATGTATGTTACCGGAAAATAAAACGTTTATTTAACAATTTATAAAATACATCATTCATTATTAGACTACGTTTCACGTAAGAAGAACCAACATGAAGTTGCAGTCGTATGCGCGAACTTGTGAAAACCATCGCCATATTGTAAAATTGACATTCAACTTCCAACCAACATTTTTTAGGTTAACACAAAATTAGAATTATAAAAATGTATTTATCATAATTATGTATAGTTTAAATATAGTTATTTGTATGATTAGGCCGCGAAATACCTTTTTAACGTACCGAAAGAACAGTTATCGCCGAGGCCGCTTGCGGCCGAGGCAAGATAATCTTGATGTCGTTAAAAAGTTTCGCGGCCATGGCATACACACTATTTTTCGTGCAATCGCTAAAATTATTAAACTAGATAATTGTAAATAAATATATTATTGCTCTAAAACCAACAGCAGTTCAATTTATTTAACAATGTGTGCTATGGAAATGATATGTTTCAATATATACAAAATATTTTGACAGTTCTTGTTTCAACTTCTGGAGTAAATATAAGTAATAATACAAACTGTACAATTAATGTTAATATTCATCCTAAATAATATAAGTACTTATGTATTTGTTGGTATTCAATAAAAAATAATCCTTGTCTTTGTAGTATTTTAGAAATGTGAAATTTGAAAGTGATATTTAAATTTGGAAGTGACGTTTGGTTTCGCAGCCGTTGCTATGGGTAACGGCCGCGAAATTGAATTTCGCGGACTGTGTTGAGAACGCGAAATACTGACTTCGCGTCCGATTGCACGAAAAAACATATTTAGGAATTCTTTGAAGATTTTCCAAACAGTTTTAAATACAATAGACACTGGTATATGAAAGTACTTGATATCGTTAAAATATTGATACTTTCAATTAACGATTGGCGATGTTCGTAACGCCAATGGCATGAAACGGTCGTTATGAGGCGACATAAATAAACAAGACCGATTTTGATTTCTGCGCAAGACAGTTGGCAACCTTCAGGTGGTTTCTTCTTATATGTGAAAAGGAGACTATCTCCATTAATTTCTATCTTTGTTATGTTTTTGACATTCATGATTGTGAATTTGTACCTTTATACATTAGATGAAAATGAAATTATTAGTTTATAGGTACTTTATAATAATATACCTATCTTATTTACCACTAACTACTAATTTGTTTAAATAAAGAACTTGTAACAAATCCTAAATTGAAATAAATATTGGCGCAATTCAGACAGACATTAGATCAAGTTCAGGTAAGAAAAATACCTGGTGCAGTTCAGCAATGGGTTTTTTTGTTATTTGGGCAGTTCAATGGGTGTTGGCCACTTGGTCGCCGCGGTCAGTTTTGTCAGCGGAGGTTCCATAATGTCATGGACCACTTGGTCGCCAGTTTTAAAATCAGGTAGGCCTCTTGGTCGCCGTAGTTATCAATCATTAAAGGTATTTAATTTTTTTAGGTATATGTGTACTGTTTAATTTCACATAAGTATTTAACTGAATATCGAGAATTACATCCACAAATTTGAATATATCGGGATGCGCTGAATAAAAAGCAGAATTAAAATGTTTGTGGTTAGGTTAGGTTAGAGAATCACTTTTCAAATAAAAAAATTAATCTTTTCAGTAAGAATGCAGACAACTAACTGATGAAAAATATTTTTATTTTGGTTGTCGACAGGTCACAAACCCATATTATTATTAGAGTAATTAAATAAGCCCATAATTTTCTTGGAACCCTTAATCCAGCTTTGGCGACCAAGTGGTCTGTACCTTTCGAATAGTGAAAGGATTAAATTTGGGTAAAAATGACCGCGGCGACCAAAAGGTATATTCCCAGTTCAGTTGCAACCAAAATAGCGTCCTAATCTCTACATTTCCTTTTTCTATGAGCATCGTTAAAAAATGCCCATTACGTCAAACCATAGTCGATTGGTACCTTTAGGACATCTAAAATGTAGACTGTATTCATACACAATATAAATAACGACCCAATTGCTCTAACTCTTACTCTGATCCTCATCAATCACTTCCCGACACAGACATTCGTCATCCTTAAGCAAAATCGCGCAGATAAATTATCAACGAGGCTATAGAGATAATCGTTAAGTACACAGTTAAAACAAATTTGTATAAACTACATTGATATGAGAAAATTACAAGAAAGAATATGCTTTAAACATTCTTGTACCTTCATTATCCTGCGCTACTGTTCTAATTAGGTTCAAGTACTTTCATCAATTTTTTTGTTTCAGCCAAAATTTAAAAGCTAATCAAATTTCCATTAATATGAATGATGATGAGATGGTGAGTGGGTCGAATTTTATCCATTATAGGGTGAACTCGTTTAAATTGGATCAATGTGTACTCGCCCAGAAAGATTTATTTGATACTAATTCTATACACAGTGATCCCAACTCCAGTTTATTTTTGATTTTAGGTTGAAACAACTTGTGAAGGAAAAAATAAACTGAAATTATTTGTACATTTTAAAATTAGAAGCATTTCTCTGGCACTATCTAACTAAAGCCACATCCATCGTACGGGAACTAAGATTTTAATAAATCTAATTTGCTATCGACCTTACACTACCGATCGATCTACACCAAATTGAAGCAATATTTAGATTTAATTTCATGGAAAATGGTCCGATGAAATTGACGCAAGTTCTATGGGTATTGCTACCTTATCGGCGAGTAGCATGGAGAGTATTTTATTTCACAATAGAGTATCTGTATCTGTACAGTAGGGAGGGTGAGTTAGACCCACAGCACTTAGGCCACATGTGACCCATTGTACATCCTTCCGAGGAGCTGTCCTTTCCAGGAAGGTGGACATCTCCTTCATATCGGCAGGTGTAGGCCAAGACTCACCGAACACACACTCTCTTATTGACTCCGGGCACTCGCATAAGACATGTCTGACAGATTAATCTTCCTGTTCACACATCCTGCATAGATGTGTGTCCACTAGCCCCAATGTACGGAGGTATTTCCTTAATTGACAGTGGCCAGTCAGAAATCCTACCGTTAAACGTAGGTTTTTCCTGGTCATCGCCAAATATTTTTTGACTCCAGCTTCCCAGGGTCGCCCAGGGTGATCCTGGCAAGACTGCATCCCCGGATTTCATCCCATCTCTTTACAGATTGAGCATGGGTGTAACGTTTAGCTAGTTCCGCAATTGTCGAGTTCGTCAGGCCGTAGGTGTCGCCGGGTCCAAGAATTCTTAGTCCAGCCGTTTCTCTGGATAAAGAGTCAGCAATGCGGTTACCTTTGCTCCTGTCGTGCTCCTCAACCCACCTCAGGATAATATTATCTACCGAGGCGTTAGCTAAATCTCGATGAAACACGTGGTCTGTTCAAAGCAAGTAGAGCATGTCTTCTATCAGTGCAGATTATTATGTTTTTGCCAGAAATTTATTTTCTGGTTAGTTCCTTTGTGGCAATTGAAATACTAGCTAGTTCTGCTTGAGCCACGCTGGTGTTTTTTCCCCAGTTAATCCTTAGACTTAGTGATCTGGAGTAAATTCCACATCCTGAGCCTTCCTTGGTTTTTGAGCCGTCTGTATGTATGCGTATTGCATTTTCAGCATCCGACTCTGTGTTCTGTTTTATTTGTATTTTGTAGGGTTTACTAAACACAAACCTGGGTCCAATTGCATCACTGGCCGCCTGCAGCAGAGGTAGAGCAGTAAGCGCTTCCCGCCACAGTCGCAGTCTTAATTGACCCATTCCTACTTCGTGGTTTACACCAGCCGTGCGCAATCGTAACATGGCCATTAACGCAACCTCTTCAACGTACAAGTCCAGAGGGGTTGGACCAGTAATAAATCCCATTGCCGCGGTTGGTGTTGTTCTCATGGCTCCTGTAATGTTGAAACAAGCCATTCTCTGTATTTGACATAATTTTTGGATGGCAGTTGCTTGTAGAACCTTCGGTCCCCATGCAATGGCTCGGTACGTTAACATTGGCCTTATGATTGCAGTGTAGATCCAGCTGACCACCCGGGGTGAAGTCCCCATGTGCGTCTCACTGTCCTTCGACATTGCTCATAAGCCACATATGCTCTTTTTGCTCTGCTACTCACAATAGAGTAACTCAACGTTCCAAAAATTGAACTATATAGTCATTATTCAGTGTTTGATACGAAAAGTAATGATATACACTCAGGTGCAAAGAATTCTATCCACGACTATTTTTTGGCAAAGAAAAAAATTTTACCATGTAAGTTTTTGATCTGTTTGAAATGTTAAAGGAAACATATTTATATAAATAATAAAGACATTGGCGTTATTAAAATAATAGAGAAATGTAGTTTATTTGTAATCAAAACAATGGTTATAATGAAATATTTATTGTTATTTTTTTATCAATAATTTGTATTTCCACCCATGCCCTTATAAAAGCCTGCAAACGTCTTGGCATAGAGCCAGTCATTAAGCGAATAGACACATTCTCCGCTTTTCGCCAATCCATGAATATCTGGTAAACCATTTCATACCTTTTTTAGATTTTTTAAGCAAAAGGCTGATTGTACTTAAACTGGAAGCTTGTAGAGCTTCTGGTGGAGTTCGGTTGAATTCGTTTTCGCTTTCTGTATCCATTTTAACAAAAAGTTAGCTCTAAATCACCTCAGGTAGGTAGGTATATTATCAAATTATGACATTTCATGGTCTCATTCAAACATTACACTACACGCCCCATATTCCATTTCAATATTTTGTACAGCCGGTGTTAATTGTTTTGTAGGTAATGAATCTACTTTGACGCTGATTGGCCATAGTCGTTGTGTAATGGCTCTTTACACAACGGGGCATGGATAGTTTTGTGTCATAGAAAAAATACGTATCGTGATACATCCGGTAAATCTCTCAGTACTCATTTCGATGTTCAATTATATGTTCGTACTGTAATACTTAACTTAGCGGACTTATGACGTGAATTATTATATTATTTCAGCCTTATTATTGCGAAGGCGTAGGCCGTATTATTCATTCTTTTATTTTAGCAGGCTATGTATTTAGCTGTCATAATTAAATAGTATTAATTATTGTCATTATTAGAAGTCAATCGCATCGTACAGTGATAAAAATGGCTCCTTTGGAATAAAACAATGAAGATTATCTAAATTTACTTTAATCACATGGTGAACGTGACAGAGTTGTTACTAGAACATGTGTTTTATTTGCTACAAGATATCCAGACGGACCCCGACCAATGAAGAGAATATTAAACAATTCAACACAACTTGGTTGTTTTCGAGCAAAAGTTAAGAAAGTGAAGCCTGTTGTAGATAAAAGTGATCATTAAAATCAATGTTTTTGGATACTATGCTGCTTATCCCAAAGCGTCATTCCGTTGTGGTGCGAGAGATTTAGGTGTACCAATAGTATCCATTCAACGAAGTTTTATCGCCACTTTTTTAACCCAGTTTAAAGTTTAAAGCAGGCTGTAATAGAAGAATGGAACTTGCGGAATTTGTGTTGGTAAAATGTCAAGAAGATAATGAATATTTGAAGAATATTATAAAGTGCGATGAATCCAAATTAACGAAAAGCCGAATGTTTAACAGGCACAATTGACAAGACTACGTGGTTTTCAAGAACGATTGGAGTTTAATGTCTTTTGTGCAATCAGAGACAACCGGGTTGTGGCTCTTCACTTCTAGGATGGAACGGTTGTGGTAACATAATTTTAAATTTTTTTATTTTAAAAATGACTTTTGGTCAAAGCTATCTTGATGTATTGAGGAAAATGAAAACAAATCATTTGGATCGTTTACCACCACATGAATTAAGAAACGTATTTTTCCTTCACGATGGAGCTCCTCCTCACTGTTCCAGAATGATAAGTCAAATTTTAATTGAAACGTTTGAAGATAGGTGGATAGCTTAGAATGTTTCTTTTCGGTGGCCACCTTGCTTTCCGTATTATAATACCTTTAGATTTTTTATACTGAGCTACATAAAAAATTCTACGATTTGAAATGTTTGAATTTTTGAAATAGTTCTTTTTTGTCTTATTTTTTTGGGAATCAAACCACAATAATGTTTTTCATTTTTTATTTCGACGTTTCGGTAGCGTTTCAGCTACCGTTGTCAAGATTAACTAGTAATGAAGATATTTGAAACAGTTGTTTATTTGGACGCAATTTCTGGAGTGGATTTGGTTAGGTTAGGTTTTATATGTGTGTTTTAGTGTTTTGCCTGATGTTTATGAGTTAAGTTGATCAAAAGATGTATTAAGAAAAATGTTTCCTGTTTTGGATGTTAATACATCTTGTTTTTTTGTTGGCGCAACCATTAAAATGTGTAAATGTCGCAAACTTAGTCTTCAGTCGAATAATACACTAGGATTGTTCAAAACGACTAGGTGCATTGTAATACTATCGAAATATTCAAGAATATCACATAATGCGTAATCTAGATACGTAAATCAGTATTATGCCGTCATCAGCATTATTTTCTCCGGTCACGTTAGTAGAATTTTCATTTCAATTAATAGTATTATTTATTTTTCAGCTAGCTATAGCACTGTGTAATTCATGAGATCTTTCATTATCATGTACCAAAGTCCCACCTAGCAATCTTCAAGTTCAGGTTTATTAAAAATTGGTTCCATATCATCTTCTGTATAAAAGTTTAAACAACGATTACAATTCGCCTGGCACACTGACAGTCGTAATAGTTTTTTTCGTAGAGCTCTCACAAACGGTTGAAAACTGGATGACTCATGCGCAGAGCTTCTCTGTGAACAGTTTTGAATCTCTGCGCGTGAGTCGTCCAGTTTCAAACCGTTTGTGACCGCTCTACGAACAAACCTATTAAAAAATCGCGAGAGGCGCATTTTAACAATAAGACTAACAATCAGCAGTCGTATTATGATACGAATAAAATTATCAGTCATATAATATTCTTGATTATTTCGGCAGCAATACAATGCGATCAGTCATATTAAAAAAAGCATAGGTACCTATATTATAATGTGACCAATACCTGTGACATATTATACTGTTTGCTTTTTAATTGAATCCTTGTATAAGGCTGGGTATAGGTTACAAAAGACACAAATCGAGGACAGTAAATGGAGATCAAGTGGAAAATATCAAGGTGGTAACCAGATTTACGCTGCGTCTCACGCAGTCGCAAAAGTTCTTACACATCCACAATTTGTATAGTTTTTAATGATTACCCCAAAATATAACCCACAAAAAAAATGCTTTTTCTCTATTTTTAGTGAAATGCAGTCTTTTGATAAATCAAAATATGTTTTTAGCTATGCTATGAAAATATTAAATCTTCAAAATGTTTATTGGTCAATTAGGGAGTAATTAAATATGTACTTATTACTAGGGAATAAGCAGGCATTACTGAGGAATTAGGAGGCAGTACTGAGGAATTAATAGTCATTACTGAGGAATTAATAGGCATTAGTGAAGAATTAGTTGGCATTAGTGAATTAAAAATGAGAGTTATGCCCAAATTGGGCATTGGTGTACACAATTTGGGACAGCGGTTTACCCCCCGGTTACTCCTCTTGAATTTTTTCCATCCCTCATTTCAGGCTTTTCTTCATTATGATAATTCTCACAGAATATTAATTAATGCATATAGGTGATGTAATAAGGTTTACTGGGGATTAATCCATGTCAATAGTCACTAATATCAATATTTTTGTATGAAACGTGGCTGATTAAAATCAATGTCCGCTAAGCATTAATATTACGTCCTCGTAGATTGAGTGACAATTTAAAAGCATTGTGGTAATGATTTCGAGCATCGGAGCACAATTAATGTGAAAATTCCACACATGTGATTTTTAACCAATCAGAACGTGTATTTCTGACAGATCACCATCGCAACGGATGAATTTTAGTGGAAATTTTTTCCTCGTGGGTAACCAACAGCGAATTATCCTGGAAATTTTTTTGACGTTTATAATGACAGAATATTTTTTTTGACAATCTAATTTTTATTTGTTCACATGATAATTTTGATTCATTTCAACTACAAGCTTAGACGTTAAATTCTTTGGACCATTATGATTAATGTTTATATTAAAAACGCAATTATTATATACTATGGCAGGTTGATTGGAAGTTGCTTGTTCTTGATTTAGAGATTCTTGGATTGTCTTTGCAGAAGTTGAAGCAGACCTCATTGCGTCAATTATATCCTGATGATGGCCCGAATCAATTTGCAGATATGGTTTTATGGAGTGACTGCTACCATGCCTTGTTATTTTAATTAATTGCTGCTCTCCAATTCCCGTTTTGGCTAAAGTTGAAACAGCAGTGGCCCTCGCAGAATGATTTGTTATCTTGATCTTGTTGACATCGATTCCAATCACTGATGCTGCCGATTTGAACCAGGAAGATATTGTATTTTGTCCAACCGGGCTGTTCTTGTACCAGCTTTTGGAATTGGGGTGCTGCCAGTTTGGATTTGGAATTAAAAATAAACGATTCGTTTTGATGAGTTGGTCTCGCTTGCTATTAGTTTTTTGAACAGTCTTACTGCGTCCTGTTGGTTCCCCTTGATTGTCAATTTCCTCCACAAAATATTCTATTGTTGCTGCCGCTCCTTCATTTCCTCTCCAGACCAATTCATGAGCAGCAATGTGAAAGAACTTTCTTTGCAATCCTTCCGGAGTGTTTTCGTCCCAAAGCTCAATAATCTTTCTCAATTCGTCTGCTGATAGTGCGGATGAACTTGCCTTTCTCTTGGTTGGATCTATTTGTAGCTTCCGACGCTTAGCTGTAGAGTTCCATAGAACTTTGATAACACTCTCCTTATAGTCTTCGGTGTTCTTTTTTCGCATGTTGAAGGCATAGTCTTCAAGAATAAGCGCCAGTTCTTCTACAGGTACATCCGCTCTGTGGAAATCATACGTTTTTTCTGCGCAAAAGTTTATAAACTGCTTCCATACATTTGCCTTCGATTTCCTAGTATTCGCGGGTATCAACTGCTAAATATTCTGGCGAATATTTTCTTCACTTTCTTGACCGAAGTGAGACATTTTTCTACTTGTGCTGTTTTTGACAAATTCAAAACAGAAATAATTTCTAGCTTAGAGTTTCACTGAGTTGCCATGGTAACTAAATAATCAAGTCGACAAAACCTTCTATGTTTTGCAAGTACTTGATGAAGACGAAAATTGATGTTGGAAATAAACACATTTGGTGTGGAATTTTCTTACCGAATACCACACGAGGTCAAATTAAATCCGGAAATAATTTGACCCCTAGTGGTATTACTAGTCAGAATTAATTGGGTTAGTGTTTTATTTATATTACGTACGTTTTTCGTTGAGAGCGTGAGCGTAAGCTTTCTGCCATTTTTTGTTCATTTTATTGATGACAGATGAATATATCTTGAGATGTCAAAAAGAATTGGATTGTCACAATATTACTTTTTATATATTTACGTTAAATTATACAAGTCCTTTTTCTGAAAATTCCGTTTATCTTACATAGATATGAATTATCCAAATGTAACATTCCGTGGTAGGATCTCCATGTGATTTCCATCGAGTGAAGCTGTGGCAAATCGCTAATCCGTATTTGATTATTGTATGGGGTATAACGATATTCAGCTTAGATCTTTAACCATAACTTATTATTATATTTAGACAAGGGCAGAGGGACAAGTCCCTATTGTGCCCAAAAACAGATAATTACATAAGTAACCTACTAGTAGGTGAAGAAAAGAAAAATAACTACAACATATACAATATACCAAACAAAACAAAGAAAATTGAAATATAAAATGAAAATAAAAACTAGGTGCTCTAAAAGCGTACGATCAAGTCTATTTTTAAAAGAGTTAGTAGATGGTGCAGAAACTGCAGTGGATACATCAAGATTATTCCAGCTGTCGAATACCCTGTTTGGTAAGAAGTTTTGTCTTGATCTGACGGTAAAGTTTTTTTTTAATTTGAAAAGGTGTCCTCTAAGGCGGTTATCTGGATTTAAGGTGAACATCATATCAAGATTACCAAAATTAAATTTTAATATTTTAAAAGTGGTAATGAGGTCTCCGCGGTGTCTGCGAAGTTCAAAGGAAGTTAGGTTGGCTATGGAGAGTCTTTCTTCGTAGGAAGGTCTTCGCGGTCCTAGGTCCTTCCGCCGTATAATTCTAAAACACCTCTATGTTAAAGCACTAAATTTCAATTTTTTGTTTTTTCCCATTTTCCATTATATAATGGTTACAGTGGCAACAGTGCCGCGTTTTTCGCATTCCCTAATGAGCAGCAGAATATTTCACACGCGAGATGAGCCGTAAAAGATGTCTCAGAATTGTAAGAAAACTTGAACGGTCCAAGAAGAATTTGATAATTTGTATAGAAAAACAATTTTTTACAATGTATAATTATCTCGAAACATATCTCGGTAAGTTAAAACCTTCCCTAAGGGAGAAAGAGAGTAAATGGCTAAAAGAGGTTGATGGGTGTTGGTGAACTGAAAGCAGCCCGTTTCTCTGTGTAATTAACAAATGGATTATGTAGCAAATGGGGTGTAGGGAAGGATGCGGTTAGACTTCTAAGGATCTCTCTGAGGAACTTCAGCCGACGTCGAGTCCTTTGGGCACATACCACTACAAAGGGCAGATCTAATCGTAACATATTTTCGTTAATATGTCATGATTTTGTACTGCAAGTTAGCGAAAAATCAACTGGGAAAACTGAGTGGAAAATAGACACACAACTAGATAACCCAAACAGTAGAAGAACGGAAATTTTCCAGTTTTTTGAAATTCACTCGATGTATAAAGACGAAAATTGGAAAAAGGTTTTCTGGTATCAATAGCATGAAGAAAATCTTAAAGTCTAGGCTTAGAGAATACTAAGAAGTAAAACTCCAGTGAACGCTGCAGATTGCTATTGGACACAAAGTCACGGTACTCTGTGCTCTTATCTCTGACAATGACACCAACAGTAAACTACAAACTCTCATATAGATGACAAAGTCCTCCCTAGGATCCCATGCAAATATATTTCATGTGGAAATTTACGTGTGGAGAGATTGAAGGTAACCAATCTCACACAAACACACCAACAGTAAACTACGACCTGTCATATAGATGATAAAAAATTTCTCAAACAGCCAAGCAGTTTAAAAAGTACGTAGCTTTTACTGTGTAACGTCGAAATTGGTTTCAACCTGCCAAAAAAGACTGGTATATATTATTCTTGCAAGGACGACTGCAGGTAGTTTTATTGGATCAGAATTCTGGGTGCAGCACTTAATGAAAGAGGAAGACTTGCCTAAGCTGAAGCCTATGAATACCCTAGAATTTTTCCAAAAACTAGAACTAACGGAACTACCAGTTTCTGAGATTGTCCTCTAGAATTGAATCGAAGGTAGATTTTCTAGGTCTACCCAAAATCCTAGCAATGCAAATGAATTATTCTTCAGCACATTATCTCGCGTACAATGGAAAAAGTGTTCCGAAAATTGATTCAAAAGCATACAAAATTTGACAATATTGATACCTACCCACTAGTAGTTATTGGTTGAAGATTGTAGCACTTTGTAATTTATAACTTATATCTCGATTATAGTTATAAAGTAAGTTGTCTATCTCGATTATAGTTATAAAGTAAGTTGTCTTTATATAAATTGCACTAGATTTAGAGGTGTCAAAAAATAAATGGACTCCGACCATGTTTATTTATTAAATAAAAAAGGACATAAAACAAACGATGTACTGCGCAACGATAAAGAGTTATGGTTCGAAACGTATCTCGATTTAAGAAAATCGCTGGCACTAAATAACAAGTATCTAACGTTGTTTTCGCCAAAAGGAAGAGTTATATCTATTGTACGAGGTTCGTCGTCTACTTCATGATATTGCAAAGAATTATTGGTCCTCTTACTTTTGTATGTTTGAAGGTGAGTTTTTACAGTATGAACATTAAATTTTAGCTAAACGCTATCCATGTACGTAATATGTGAAAGCTCTGAAATTCAGACTGTCATCCTAAATGTTACCTATAAATATTATTAACAACTTTCATTTTTCAAAGACCTTTTAAGTGGATTCCACAGCTGCTTTTTGTATATCTCTCTGATTTATACATAAGAGAGAAGTTTGAGTTTAGTTATGCAATACATCAGCAAAAAACAGCTTAATGGAATAATTGTACCGATAATTTAGATAAATACAGTCGTCGATACAAGCTGGAACTCGTTCGGTAGTGCTTTTTCAAAGAGGACTGTTGCAATTGGGTGGTATTTAAAAAAAATTATTAATACTACGTTTTTGAATGACAGAAGCAGAGAAGACGTTGTGGAATCTAAACTTAAGTTCTTGGGGACACACACCAAAGACATTAAAAATAATTTTTATCACAAAAGAATGAACCTCGTAAGCATCAATTCTTTTGCCTTCTTACTATTCTTAGTAATTTGCGTGGAAGTGGTTTATTGAAAACAATTTACAGAAGAAAGCATTTTATTATAGTTTTACAAAACAGCTCGGCTATAAAAGCAATTAGTTCCAGCTCGTTTGGGAATGCTTGGAAACCCTACAAGAGTTGGGCAGTCAAAATAGACTGTCCTTAGCCTGGGTACCATGACGCTCAGATCACAAGGACAATGAAGCGGCAGATTCACTTGCCCGAGAAGAAATATGACGTGCTCCCATTGGTCTAGAACGTTTCAGTGGTATATCGAAAGTTCTGCAAAAAACAAACCATATTACTTGGACCAAAAGCAGTCTCGAGAATAGTGGAGCCAGACACACGGACTGAGACAGGGAAAAGAGTTCATCGTCGCCAAAATTCACAGAGTACCTATTAGCCGGAGCATACGGACAACTAGCAAACTGGGCACTGTGGAGTCAACAAGCACACGAATGACTATGGATTAGCAGACACAACCATAGACAGGTTTTGCCAAAAAGATGGGGAAACCTCAGCACACTAATATACGGTGGACCTTGGCCCACAGAGTCTAGTAATAAGGACGGATCTAGACAAGGAACTATTATCTTATGAGCATACACAATAGGTCTGAAAAGATCGTATTGGAAGAGCTCTTATATCCACACAAGTCTCATATCAATCTTAATCTTTTTACACTCCAAGTATTTACAATGACGACTCGTTAACTTGCGTCCAAATTGGATTCTTTTATGGTAAGGTTTTTGGAAGGACACGGTATATAGTTACCAGTGAAGAAAGGTGCAGGGTAAAAATTTGTACGCTTTTTGCACATTAGTCCTTGCTCGAGGTTTGGTGGTCTGTTCAGAACCGAGCATTGCGAAAATAATGTTCCCTGTGTCTCAATCCAAGTTAGATTGTTCCTTCACGTTCAGGCTTCCAGGAAACATTATAATATGTGTGGGAGCCAGTTTATCTATATCCTCAGGGTGTACTAACCCAGCTCCTATGGTCTACAGTTTGACTTGTTCAATTGACACAAATTCCGTTGATTTATTTTCTGCTAAGAAAAGACGACACTCGTTGTGTTCAACCAGCCCTATTCTGCCCTATCATAGTTTCGCCTGCAGTATCCCCGGTAAGGATTCCGGTTATAGAGCTGATCTCACTCTCCTTGATCAGTGAGGCTTTTGCTTTTAGTTTAAAAAGTCCTCTGAAAATGGCTTTGGCTTTCCTTAAGTCTGGTATTTTATTCCAATAGCTTCTTGCTTTGCAGTTCACCTTATCTGAGATAGTTCTCTTTGCACTATTTGTAGGGATTCCCAGTCCTGGGACCGATCTACTTTCCTGCCAAGTTGGCAAAATTCGTTATCCATACCAGACAACCTTATTGATTCAACTCAGTTTTCTTTCCAGGTAGTATCATTTTGAATTGAGAGAAAAAAAGTAAGAGGTGTGATACTGAAAGGCTACAAAAGCTAGTGAGTACTTAACTTATATTATGATAAGTGATGCAAGTAGATGAGTGGTACATTGCATGTTTTTGGAGAATTTGTACATCATCTGTGGAGTGGGGATCCAGTTGAATATTCCACTTGATCTGGTTGAGTTTTAGCTTAGTTGGTTGTTGCTACTGTAAGTTTCTTTATATAAAATGATACTAAAAATATATTGTTTTTGATGATGGTGGAGTACAAATTTTGTGAACCCCCTCTGTATAAAAGGATAATCCATTATCTGTTTGTTCTTTACTACCATGGAAATCGATAAACTACGTTAAAGAAAAATGACCGCTGAGAGCAGTATCTACTTTAGATTTATGCTCCATTTATTTATTTAGAACTGTCGATCTTTTTTTAGGATTGATGATATAAAAAATATCGGATTGAGAAGTCGAATCGGATTGATTTTTAGTTAATTATCTTTCGTTGTATTAAGGAATTTGTTAAAACAGCCGTTGAAAAAATAATAACTCTATTTACAAGTTGAAAAATTCGGATACATTATCCAGAAATTTGCAATATGGTTATGTAGTTACTTTTTGTATGGTATTCATACATTACAGTGGATCACATGCTCGCCTGCAGAAAGGGAGCAGAATGGATTGGTGTTATAAACCCATAATAAACCCATATTTATTGGAATCATTTTGCATTTTCTACCAATAAGGTGTTCCTTTTTTTGGGAAGGTATATTTCTAGCTTTTTATATGCATCTGTACAGTTAACAGAAGAAAACATGAGACCCGGAAAATATGCCAACTAAAGGAAAGGTCATCGTAACGAGCCAATCAGGAGCTAATGTTAACGATTGTACATTAGTATTGTTAACATAATCGAAATAATATGACCGAGTGATTTCATCAACATACATCAGTTTAAGTTCTGTATCAGTGTTGTCAATGCGAGGATAGTTATCCGATCTTTAGACAATTTCGCTAATTTGGATCCAATAGTTTTTCGAATATTTTGTAGAAGGGATATATAGAATGGCTATTGTTTTGGGGGATTTTCCATTTTGACTAGGGTCGAAGACTTTATTTAGATAACCACTGTGTTCTTTTGGTAATTTTGACAAATTCTGGTAATTTGAATCGTAAGTTCGGGTAATTTTTATTTTTGCATCGGCAACACTGGACTGCATTCTATTTTCTTTTGGATGTCAGCTGCCAGTTATAATCTGCTTCTATATTTTTATACGTTATTTTATTTTTTGCTTCATAAATTACAGAACAATCAGTCTTTGTTGAGACTAATTTGATAATTAACTTAACATAGTGAGGTATGTACTATAATTATTTTTGGAAAGTTTGGACTTTGTCTACATATCTCTTGACACTCTTGACAGTTAACACTTATGGTATCGATATTTGGCAATCGATTGTTACTACAAAAATGCAACTACAGCGACATGAAGCCCACCCAGGGCTCATGTTTGCTTCTGCCGACTGTACTTCTTTTATTTGAATTTCATACTATTTGTGTACGTACAAAATTGAATAAATGTTTAATATTCAAAAGAAATTCAATAATACCATGGTCAACAAAATTTTGAAATTAATTTTAAAATACTTTCTCTCATTTAAATTTTTATTTGATCTGGTTGATTACTACAGTAAATATCTGAGAGACATCGTATGATGGTTATAAAGAGCATGATGAAGATCAGAATTAATGAAACATGTGAGAGGCATTTACTCACGTACGCCACAGAAACCAGTGCCTAATCAACAACGACAAAAACTGTAATGTGAAATAGATAAGCCCGACCGGAAGTGACGTCAGGAGGAGTTAAAAATTAAAATATGAAAAATTACTAGAGGACTCATCTTCAAAGATGTACGTATATACAGATTGCGAAAGGACTTTTCAAGCCTTACGATTTACACAAGTACGACAAGGAAAATATGAGAAAAACATCTTAAAAGAGAGAGAAGAATAATTGAGCGTAGTCAGCGAGGGCATGTATTTAGTTCCAGAGGTTGGCCGAATGTTCATTGCCCCCCTATTTTAACCGCTGCTGCCAGAAGCGTAGATTAATTTGTACAAATGATATTTTTGTCTCTTTATCGTCGACTTTTTTTCGAGCTCATGCAGTATTAGGTAAAGCTAAACACTTTCATGCGGCAACAGTGTTCTTTGCAGAGAGAATTCACTAGTTGGTGATATTCAGTACGTTCCCAAAATGGAAGGAGTGAGGGTGTTGAAGAAATAAAAAAATACAATCGTTATTGCGTAACCTGTACATGTTAAAATTCATTTTTGTCAACTTGATCGTTTCTGACCAAGTTGACAATTAATTTCTAAATACAATAGGATATTATTTTAGCCATTGTAACTTGAACATAAAACATTATTTCTTGAGAGAACCATAATTAATAAAGTAATTATAAACAACTAAAAATCCCTTCCATTAATAAATTGAATTGAAAAAATAAAATTAGTAGATAGGAAGAGCTCAGAGGAATTCTTGACATAGTGAATTGAACAGGAACTAGTTCTAATGATAAAAAGAAGACTACCAGTAAGATTGAATATTTTTCATTTCCAGTAAACTTTTTTACACTGTTGTGTTGTTTTTTGTTTGATTTGTGGTAATACCATTTTCATGTTCATTTTATCTAGTAACAAATAATGATCAAATGTATGTTCCTTATACCTTTTTGGTAGTAAGTATGAATAGACAGAGCTTCATCTTATCCCCTTGAGAATTCGTATAATTCGAACAAAGCTCGCATCATTAATTTTGTCTTAGTGATACAAAAGATGTGAGTAACAAACAATAAACAAACTTCTTGGTTCATTTAGTACCATTTTATCTCCAACGGTGA
Organism: Lochmaea capreae; assembly: GCA_949126875.1. Lineage (NCBI taxonomy): Eukaryota > Metazoa > Arthropoda > Insecta > Coleoptera > Chrysomelidae > Lochmaea > Lochmaea capreae. Next base: position 16,610,690 of record OX421400.1, on the reverse strand, counting down.
AAAACGTTAAACCTGCACTAAAACCACTTCAAACTTGTAATCGGAGCAGTAGATAACAGAACGTCATATGTCCAACGATCGATCTTATCCTCGTTGTCGAGAGGATCTTCATAGTTTTAGTGGTGGAATATTAAATATTTCTGCCAAGATATTTCGACATTGGGACGAAAAGTTTTCCACAATATAATGATCTGTAATTTTGTAAAATCATCTATGGCATAATTATCCTTACTAATAAATCATGAAAGAATCTAATCCTGATGTTCTATTATTGATTCTGTTAAGTGAAACAGTTGGAGATGACGTATTGGATTTTTATACTTAAAAGACTAAAATTAACCAAAAATGTTTCATTTTTTTGGCTACAAACCAGTCAATACATGACAGTGCTTTAATAATAATAGTGCTTCGCATTATAAATTTGATATAGACAACTTTGTTCCCAAGTGAAATCAGTAATAATTTTCTATATTGTACAAAATAAAGTGAATTTTCGTTGATCAGTGATATTTATCTTTTCTCACAGCATGTGATATAATTTAGGATAACGCGAACATCATCAGTTTCTCGTCGCCTTCGCCAAGATAAGAGAAGACGATATCGGGAGCAATACACAATCTCAAGTCGGTTTACAAATTGCTTCCCTTTTTGTAATAAAGATAAATGGCGTCGGGCATTGCGAAATTCCGACTTCATTTTTTCTTGTTCCTTCAATCAATCAACGTATTCTCTCGCGGGATGGCTTCCGAAAAGGGGGTGAAAACAGTGACGGGGCTGAAATTACATTGATCGCTGGGGGTCAAAGACCGTTATAATGATTTTTTTGTAAGAAACGTCATAATTCTAACGTATTCTAAAAGATATTTTCGGGATACGTGAAAAAATTAATGCATTCGACACCGGGTTTGTCGTTTGTTTATATTTCAATCCATTGAGATTTTCCTAACCCAACTTTATTGTGTTATTTCTTTTCGGTTGTTTAGTTTTTATTTTTTGAATGTTTTTCGTATTTTAAGTAATATATGTTGGATTTTGGACCGTTAATAGATGAAGAAAATGATGATGATATGGATAAAGACGTGTTTTTACACATTCTTCATGATGGGGAGAACTTGGACAACAGTACACTCTACTTACGATAAAAATTAACAAGTGAAGTGACACGTGAAGTGAATCGTGCCTCAAGTATCTTTTATCAAAGTTTGTTACGTAAGTGTCGTCGAGGGGGTTGGGTGAGTTTCCACGTGTCGAGTCTAATCACTTAACGGAAACCTTGTCAGTTTTACCTTCACCATGTTTAATGTTTACATTACTCATAAATTGTCGATAGCTAAAATACACTAATCAATTTTATACAATTTTACTCAATTATTTCATTATATGGAAGTGACAGTCTTGAAAAAATTAAATTAAAACACTCCAATTTAATCCTCGACAATTTTAGTCAAATTTTCAGAATAATCCTTACAGGCTGGAGCACTGATTGATTGATTGATTAGTGCGGAACTACCAGACAGAGGCTTCGAGACCTTAGCACTTCAGCATTTAGGCTTTCTGTGGTTGTTCCCTCTATGTGAAGAGACCAGAACTGGCACTCTATGATTTTTATTTTAAGGAAAAAGATAAAGAATAGGCAAACGAAAATAATCGCTATGCTTCATATGTGTTAATCTATAAGCGAATCTGTATCGCCTCGGCTATAGTTCAACAAGATTTATGAACGTCAATCAGATAGAGAATAATCTACTAATAATTCAGAGAGCATTATGCAAATTTGTCTATTCCACGATAAGAATAAGAAGGAAGAAGACATTGAGCATTTATCATTAACTATTTAATTGAAAACAGTAGAGGTAGATAGATCGCATAGTTTACTTTACAATTAACCCAAAATATTTTGATAGCAACCCAACACCCAAAACGCTGAGAACTTCTAGAGATTCCTGAAATTAAATGCTTACCTTTTTATAGTTTTCTTCAGTTATAATAATAAAAACACAACTTAACCTCTTCTTTTTCAATCTAACATTGAGTAGAATGAGACAGAATGATAATCCTCTTGGATATAAAGACCCTTGAAGTTGTCGCTATCATTCGCTTCGCTATCGCATCTTCAGTCATGTTAAGCTAGGCTCGGCAACAAACGAACTCAGTTACAGAGTACGAAATAGCGAAGAGAAGGGAATCTTCACCGCAATTTTGTTACAGAGTGCCAGTCCAGTAGCCCTTATCAGGCTAAACAGTGTTTTCACTAGATCCTTCTTGGAGAAATCCTCTCTTGGGAGTCTTAGGAGACAGAGCTTCACATTCGAAGATAACTTGTGAGGCTTTTTCCTCCTCTTCCATGCACAACGGACAGATAGGTCCCTATATATATGCCAATGCACGTGCTTCCTTATGGGTCAGTGACCGGTGAGTTAGAGAAAGTCTTGCCGTGTTTTGTGAATATCCTAAATTTTTTTTAAGGATTATGACTAATGGAGCTACTTGTCTTTGGGACATTTGGAACACTTCTATATAATGAGGAAGACTCGCTTTGCTTTTTGGATATCCTAAAGTTCCTTCAAGGAATTATTCGTCTTTAAGACTTTTCTAAGGAACTGAATGAAAAGAAAAATATTTTAGGTATCAATTTATGTTCTCTTCAAAAAATATATATACGCTGCTGCCATATGCTGAACACTGCTACATGAAGCAATTTCAAACATTGAGTGTCAGTGAATTAGTTGAATTTGGATAATCTATTATACACTGTTTACGGTGAACAATCATCTTTATTCAGCCATTTGAATTTTTTACGGGTTGGATCCTCATCTTTTTGGCTCGATACTTTTAATAAACTATTCATTCTTTAGGGAATTATAACATGCCAAGCTTAATTTTGATGAGATGGCAATATTTGGAAAGAAATACCTAGATCAAGCTGCTGGAATCTGAAAAGATGTACAGACGACGAGCTGAAGCCGCTGCGAGACGGTTGAGATCAAGATAGATTAGGATAGGTTTTTGGTAGGTTTATTCGGCCCTCTACCGACTCCCAACAGTCTATTGAGGCTACCAGCTCCTACTTTATCAAACAAATTCAGCTTCTTCATACGTTTTGCAGTTTTATCATCTTCCAGACAAATACAACAAGTGGGATCTTCCAACAGTCCAAGTTTTACTATTCAGAAGAAACTGGAATGTTGGTGGGCCTGTTAGAAAACATAGGTCATGCCTCCTGTAGTCTAACACTTGTTTGGAATCATCTTCGAAGAATCCTGGCAAATTTTGCCAGAAATCTAATGTCAATTTTCAAGGTGCGAGTTGACGCTGCAACTCGAAAAATTTGCATGCAAATTGGCGTTTTTTTTCGTTTACTTTCCAAAGGATAGACCGTTCATTAGGAAGCAACATATACTTCTCGGGCTATATGCAGACAATTATTACTCTTCCAAGTTAAACGGAGTTGGTATATATGAAAATATAGAACCAACCATTCTGGTTTATAATATAATAAAAGGGATAATATCACTTGCAGACCGGTTACGGCGTATTTGCACCTCATCAGTACAAGGTAGATATTATCCGTCCAGAAGCTCTAAGAACATAATCCTGGACTGAAGACAACGCTGAAATCACATTAATACATTAAACCCTGTGAAGAGAATGCGATAATAGCGACATCTCCACAACTAACCATAAACCAAAATACTATATTGACGGATAATATCTACCTTGTACTGATGAGGATGAAATAAGCCGAAACGGTCTGCAAGTAATATTATCCCTTCTAATTATAAACCAGAATGGTTGGTTCTATATTTTCATATGTTCCAACCCCGTTTAACTTGGAATTGTAATTCATTGTCTGCGGGGCATATACGGTATATCCTTTGGAAAGTAATTTTCTAATTGGTAAAGCGTTATAATAGTTTTATACTATTATTTCGACTTATATTATAATTTTGTTGGTGCTTACTACGAAATGGTATGCAATAAATATAAATTCGACGCCACCAGCTTTAAAGCGAAACAGAAGCAATAAAAACAAATAAAGCAAAAGGTGGAAGGCTGCAAAAACTTTGAGGAAAACGTTCATCCAAATGAATAATTACTATATAGAATTTTGTTATTTATTGATTTATTCTGTGTTTCTATCTATATCAAGCTTCTAGTACGGCTGTCCGACGAAGGTATTCAGTGCCTGGGATATGCGGACGATCTTGCTATCGTTATAAGAGGACGGTTTCCAAGTACAATATCAGAGCGCACCCAAATGGCGCTTAATATATTAAGTGCCTGGTGTAGGGAAGAAGAACTGGCAGTGAACCTCCATAAAACTACACTGGTACCGTTTACAAAAAAGAGAAATTTGCAAGGTCTACAAAAGCAACGAATAAACGGAGTGGAAATTCCATTTGCGAAAGAAGTTAAATACCTAGGAGTAATCTTTGACCAGAAGCTTACATGGAATTCTCACATCCAAAAAACCACACACAAGGCCAGAATCGCTCTGGGAAGGTGCAGGCAAATGTGTGGAAAGAATTGGGGATTAAATCCCAGCATGACCAAATGGTTATATACACAGGTCGTGACGCCAGGGATAACCTATGGATCAGTAGTCTGATGGCCCAGGATACTGCAGATTGGAGCGCATAAACAGCCAAGTGGTATCCAAAGACAAGCTTGCTTGAGTATCACAGGGGCCATGAAAACAACGCCGACTGCAGCCCTGGAGGTAATACTAAACCTACCACCACTGCATATCTTCATTCAGGGAAATGCAAGATCTGTCAGTCACGGATTATTACAGGGGCCTCCTACGATAAGTCAAGGACACGGCAATGCCTATAAAAAGCTATATGAAGAAATAAAGGCAGATCCCATACTGGGAATGCCAATAGATCAGATTGCCCTACAATATAGCTTCAAAAACCAATACATAGTAGTAATTCCAGAGAGAAAGGACTGGGAAGCAGGGCCTCCTATAACAGCGAATCGCAACTGATACACTGATGGCTCTAAAACAGACTATGGAGTAGGAGCCGGAATATATGGGGTACAAGAGAAGATCACGATCTATCTAAGCCTAGGGAAACATGCCACTGTCTTTCAGGCAGAGGTAATGGCGGTGAAATGCTGTGCAGAAGAGTTGATGAGACGGGAGGTGGATAACTAAAGAATCGTCATCTACTCCGACAGCCAAGCTGTACTAAAGGCGATAAGCTCATATCGGACAACGTCAAATCTGGTGTGGGAATTGGCCTAGCAGATGACAGCCTATGTAGGCTTTGCCAGGAAGAAGACGAAACCGCGGAGCACATACTTTGTGAGTGCGAAGGCCTAGTAAGGGTGCGGTCTCACCTATTCGGAGAAGAAAAACCGAGGGCCGAGAGTTACGCAAGGGAGGCTAGATATCGAGCTCTAAGGATAGGAAGGACCACAATAGATCTGCAAAGATCGCAGTGGGATAGGACAAAGAGCCACTCCATTTCTAATCTAATCTAATATCAAGCTTACGAACGCTTCTTATCTTTCTTTAGATAGTGTTTTTTTTTCGTTCGCGCATCTCTCAAGTGCCACGATAACATTTTCCTTTTTATATTATCTTCAAATTGTATAATGAATACGTCAATTCTAGAAATAGTGATGGAAGTAACAAAATATAGACTATTCCATCAAATAAAATCAATTGAGTTTGTACTTTTAATCATTATGGAAGGATTCCACGTAGTAAACATTCAATTTGTGTGAGTCTTCTGCTTTTAATTTGAATTTTCTTTGTGAAATTATAATGTGTTTAGTGAAGAAAATTAAATTGAACATTTAAACTGAACAAAACATTCACCGGGCACACGAATTAATTGAGTTTTTCTTTCCAGATTACAGACATGTTTGTACTACGACTGTGTAATTAGGTTCCTTTTTGTTTATTGAAGTGGGTTGGGAAATTGTCAACAAACAAACATTTTTTTTGAGTAAACAAAATGTCTTTTTTAATTCCAGGAATTCGAAGTAATTTATTGCTTGAAAATAAACAATCCTACCAAACACGTAAACCTTAACATCGAGGTGACATCCGTATACATCCATGAATTTACATTGTTTAGAGTTAGAGCATTCAAAAGGGTCAAATTCAACAATGTAACGTGGGTATATGTGCGTGTTCTTTATTGTAGTGCTTCCATCTCTCGACGTTAAAGTAAACGTTAACACCGACGTCCATTACTGAAGCCGTTACGCAAAAGGAAACGACAGAGAATTTAGCAGTAAATCTATTCCAGCGTTTCGACCGGTATGAAATGTTGCAGCGTCAGAGTAATTGGACTTCTAAATAGACCTGAGATGATTGCCTTGATGATATATAAAGTGAAAAAGACTATTTGCGAGCAGAGAAATATCATTTCTTATTAGATTCAGCGTGATGGATATAAACTGAATATACTGATATATACTGACTGATATATAAGTGAAAAGGGAAGTGAAAAATAGTATATTTTTCAATGAGTGTAGAATGATGGCTATTATTCACGCGGATGAAGTGAATAATAGCCATTCTACGCAAGTAAAAGACTATACTTTCTTCACGATTATATTAAAAAAAAATGTCCATCAATGTCATCACCAATAGAATGAAATTTCCCTAGGGAGTAATAATTTCCCTCATTTTTCGATAGAAATTTTTCAAGAATACGGCATTTTAAAATTTGAGGGAACCACACCCACTTTCGATCTTTTCCCCTCTGAATTTCTATTCCCACAAATTCAAGAATAGCGGCCCTGATGGAAACAGACTCATCGTCATTGAACAGATTCCTAATTTACAACATCCTGAGGAGCTGAGCTATGTCACTTCTTAGAAATCCTTCTTTTTCTTCTGGTAGGAAATGATATCAAATTTCCGATAATGCTGAATATTTTTTGAAGAATGTACAGCATGAAGGCCGAAGTACTTTTTAGACCTGAAGCCCGGTATTTATTGCGACAATCCAGAACGATGCCAGTCGACATGTTCTGCTAGAGAATTATGTAATAATTCATCTCCATAATGCATTTCTACTTCGAGTAGTCGATATCTGCAGCGTATTCGCTTTTTTTCATAAAGTATCCACAAACCGTCTTTCGCAACGTTCCAAGGATATTTGTCTTCTCTTTATGACTTGAACCTCTCAACGAATAACTTCTGCATAATGTTCATAGTTTTTGTGAATGCATGTATCTTTGCTGCCAAGACAGACGCCAGCCTTCGGGTGAAAATCATCCACGGCTGGAAGATATACAAAAATTATATCAATAAATTCGGCATTTCTTTACCAGCAACGGAAAAACCAGACTTCTCATGATTTTTATCTTGTTTTCGAAAACATAATTTCCTCTCAGAGGAAGCTGTAATTTATTTGAACCTAAACTAGTAAATCAATTCAATTCAACTTCACAAAGCGGATTTTTATCAAAAGGAAAAAAAATATTAATAACAACTTATTATACGGCCGACGGGCTGTCCGTACTTCTATCAAGAACAGAAAACTGACCGTAACTTAACGACTGACATAAATCTCAGCAAACAAAGGCTCGAAAAATTCATCGTTTAATTTCGGCTGATATAATGAGAAAAGTGCCCCGAGGCCCGCAGGGTCGACTGAAATAAAGGAAAAACCATAAGTTTGTAAGTGCCAAGCCATCCATAACACACAACCTTGATAACCGACATCTTTCAGCCAATATTCGCGGTTAGTAAGTAAAGAGAAATTTTTTTTAGATTTCGGACGTATTTTTTATGCCTGGAAAGAGTCCATGACATATCGTAACACGACAGTAAACCCCAAAAATGGTAACACCGATAATTCGTAACGGCGACACTTCGTAGCATCAACAGTTCGTAACCACAGCTTTTTGTAACGGTATAATTCCTAACGCCAACATTTGATAATGGATACTTTGTATACTTTTCTACACTAAAAATAGTGGTATTTATATCAAAGTGGTTTTAATGTTTTCCATGATAATTTAGACTTAGTTTTACTACTTCAAAGTGATAATTCAGGATAAAAGAGAAACTGAATATTCTTCAGTTGTCATATTGCATAGGCAAAAAGTGTTCTTGAACAAAATACCACTCTTTTTAGAGTAGGAAAGTATACAAGGTATAGTGTTTCTAATGTGAATGTAACGACAATAAAATAAAGCAATGTAGTCAGATATATTTTCTAAAATTGTCAGGATCACTATACAAATGTTCCCCTTACTTCAGTAAACCGTTAGTTCGTGATGTTCTTAGAAAGAAAAATTAATTAAAACCACTTTATGTCTGCTACTATTTCCAAGAAAATTTTGAATAGCTGGCAACGTAGCAGCAGGTGGATTGGAAATCGAATAGTCCAACTCCAGTAATGGGCATAATATAACGAAGTAACTGGTCAGTTATTAACGCGGTTCACTGTTTCATAAAAAATTTTAACGACCCAAAGAAAATGGGGTTACTTAGCATTAATTTCATCCAGGGGCGTGTGCGAATTGTGTTGTAGAGATATATTATTAATATAATATCTATTTGTTGGTTGAGTGAGTTTAGTTATATTATATTACATATTTTATGAGTTTTTGTATGCAGGTTAATTTTAATCTACTATATTAAATTCAATGAAAAACATTATTTCACGATATTCGAATTTGTAAAACAAAATATATATGCACGCCATAGGGCGGCATTTCTCATCAATGTGATTAAAAATATGGGTCATTACATTAATATTAGAATAACTATAAGCAAAATGCAATTTTGTCTAAACTTGTCGGCATTACGAATTGTTTCTTACATTTTGTGGAGTTACGAACTGTCGCGTTACGATATGTCTTGTCACCGCCTTTTAATATTTGAAAAATGAATTGAATATAAGATAATTTTTGTAATACAACTATCACAAATTCCATGCATTTCTACTGAAAACATTTGGAAAGTTAATTTCACATAAACATAAGGTGGTATCACATGTTACCCTTTTACATTCAAACATTTTTAGGGGTAGTTATAACCCCGAAATTTTTGAAGGGGCAGGTGAACAATTTTATTTAAAAAGTGTAGTTTTTCATATAAAAATTGAACTGTTTCAAGATTTTTCATTTGATTTCATAACTATGTCGATAATGAATTTAGTTACTTTTGAACCTCACCGTATAATTAGTTAGTTCTGTTTGTGTCAGCTGCTATTTATTTTTTAGTTTAGACATTTAATTTCATTGATATTGTGCCGTCGTGAAAAAATATAATTTGTAGCACGTTAAAAAGTCACTTTTTCACTTTCATATTCGTGTAAAAATGTAACTTTTTTAACTCGTAGCACACTATTTTTTTTTTTCAAAAACTTTCTTATAATGGTTGAAGCTCTTTTTTTCGAAGGCAATCACCTCAACAAGTGTCAATCTAACCCTCAATCGTCAACAAATTAAACATAAAATGATTTACAAACCGTAATAGGTAAACAAACTAATTAGTGAAACAAATCAACTGTCATCCGTAACGAACTATGGAGAAAACAAAAAGGAAACAGCTTTTCTTGAAACAATCCTCAATTCGGAACAACTTCTGCATAAAAAGACGACCGAGAAAAGATTGTTACCGAAGGATAAAAAGGGGAGCGGAAATAGAGAGGGATGCGAGAAGGGTAACCTAATTGTTTTGATCCCGTTTTCTCGTTAACCGGGAGCATATTTTGCCGGACATTGCGATGAACTCGGGCGTAAAATTACCTTCGTATCGAGGCCAGGTGAAATGGCGTCATCCTACCATCCCCTCCACGACCCCTGGTATGTTTCTCGTTGTTATTCGCCTTAATCATTTTTCTCTAAAATGGCGCGAGTTTTTGAATTATTCATGGAATCGAAAGCGAATTAACTGGATGCAAATCCATTTGAATTCATTTGTTTACACATTCATTGAGCGTTTAAAGGATAATTGGCTAAAAAGGGAATTTGTTAGCGATATTCTTGTCATGATATTATGAAAAAATTTGAATAACCTGATCAAAAACGGTTGGGGGATTTAAATTCCACCGACCGGAATATAGCGAAAACTAACAGATGTTTGTGAGTAGGAATTAAAGAACATTTATGGATAACCGAAAGATTGGTTGCTACTCCAGCAAAAATTCAAATCAAAGCTCGCAGTTTGAGGAGCCATACATTTTTAGCAAATTTTAACAATGACAAAGAATACACCAACAACAAGAAGCAAAACTTCACATAAAACCGTGTCTACAGACGCCATATGTTTTTAATTGGTTGTCATATGTCATACGATCACATGTCGGCCTCTTTCTTATGGTCTTTACAGGTCGAAATTAGATTCAAGATGGTTTATATATTGTCAACGAAAAGTGCAGAAAAAAATGCCGCAAAAAACGCCAAAAACACAAAAAACTTGAAAACTCAAAATTGAGTACCTATTTAAAAGGGTTGTGATTAACATAAGAAAAAGTTTACAATGCTAAGCATACGATTTTCCGGAAAATCGTCGAGTGAAAATGTTTGTTTTTGTTTTTTCGCTCTAATTGTTCAAATAATGAAAACACAGAAAAATATTCGGATTAAAAATTGTAGCTAATAAATTTATCTACAAAATTTGTCTGAACATTTTTTTTGTATCTGCGTCAGTTTTTAAAATATATACCAAATTTCCATAGTAGTATTTTTGAACATCATCAATTTTCATGTTTTTAATTTTATGATAGTAAATAAACTATGACATTTAGAAAAAAAATTTTCGTATGAAATGTGTTCTAAAATGGGGTATCTACAAATACATTGAAACAAATAAATTTTTTTTAAATTTTTTAATGTATTATCATCGATTTTCCACGCTCTCTCACCTGCTTTTTCACCTTTATTTGTGCTTCTTTCTCTTCCTTACCTGAGCCATAGCTGTGTTCTTTTATATCGCGAACACTTCTTGGTTCATTATAAAGTTTACAAATTTTTAGATAATATCATAAACGGTATAAAAAGTTATAGAAGGTTTGCTGATTTAAGTATTTATTTTAAACAATTGTCTATTATTTAAAAAAATTGTTATTTATAGAAAAACTGTATACTAGTTTCGGAAGTAGATGCTTCAAAGTGTTTAGTAGTAAAGTTTCATTGAATTATATTAATTTCGAAAAAAAAATAATAATTGAATGAAGTCTAAAAAAAAACAAGTAAAATTAAGCATACAAAAAAAACAGATTTTTAAGAAGCATTCGTTTAAAATTCTAAATATTGATGGCTTTGCTTTTATAATAATAATGTTTTATGCTCATTTGCAATGCTAAATCCAAAAGGAATTTTCGCTGGGATAAGTATTAATTAAATAGGAATTATAATAAACTGATATTACAGTCAGAAAATCTACATTTTCAAATTTGAAAGTATTTCTATCTAAAAGTTGAGATCTTTCTTTACATTTTACATGAGTTTATTTATTTTTTCAGAATGTTATAAGCCCAAAATTATTAACTTTTAAGTCGAGCGGCTAATAAATTTGGCTCACGGGCCGTTTGCGTGTAACCACGAATTGAATACCACTGAAATTAATTTTATCTCGTATTTTATCTCGTAAACTTTTTAATTTACAGAAAAACTTTTTTTACAAAATTTGTAGATAAATGCATCAGCTACAAATTTTGATTTGGAAGTTTTTCTGTATATTCATTATTTAAACAATTAGAGCGAAAAAACAAAAACAAAAATTTTCCGGAAAATTGCATGCCCAACATTTTAAACTTTTTTTTATGTTAAACACAACCCTTTTAAATACTCAATTTTGAATTTTCAAGTTTTTTGTATTTACTAGAAAATCAAGGATTGGATGATAAAATTCCCCTTGAATGTTTCTTTCCAGATTAATATTGTGAACACAATATTTGTTACCGTCGAGGATTGTTTGGAATTCAGCGTACTGTTTCAAGAAGTCGTTATTAAGATATAATTATCAAATTTAATAATAACTACAGCTTAAACGAGCTCTAAGTATTCAACAGATATAGCCGTGTTTGAATTTCAAATATTTTCCCGTTCCACAGATATACGACAAATTTGTTTGATTTTTCAATATGTAGTTTCTCCCCGAAAATACTTCAAGTCCGCCAATGTATTAATGTATCAATTTGTGATTCCAAATAATGATTAATTACGAGCACATTTTGCAAATGTCGCCATGTCGTACAATGAATAGGATAACGCCGTTCTATGAATATTCCCTAGAATAACAATGGATTATGAGATTTATGATATAGTGTTCGCTATATATGTATACGTGTTGAATTTATGACTTTCAAAAGTGGAAATCAATTTTTCCGGTGCAATATTCGTTCCATATTGGTTCAAAGTGGAAGATTGTGTTCATTGGATGGAAATTCGTTTAAGAGGATCGTATACGAAAGGAATAATGATGAAAATTCAACTGAAATTCAAGTTTTATTGAAAAAAGCAGTTTTATAAGTTTGCTCTGTTCAAGTGTTAACACAATAAGATTTTTAATTAAAAACAAGGAAATCATCGCGGAACGTTTATCCCAAATTAATTAAAGCGTTATCGGATAAATTAATTTCGCTTTGAAGTTGAAGAGAATAGCATTGTTATTTTGAGAAAATGTATTCATTGTTGGCGAGGTTTGAAAATATCTATATTCGGTCGAGATTATTGTTGAGGAAAAAAATTAAATCGTCTTTGATCAGACGTTGGCAACTTGAGACTCAAAAGTCGTTCTTTTGACACAAAGTTGAAGCTCTTCATTTCCATAGGCAGAAATTATGTAATTATCAAATCCAGTCTATGCCATAATTTTGGCCGCACCACAAGACCCTTTCAAACCAAAAACTATAAAAATCGTGCCAAATCCATTTTCGAGATAATTGAGGTGTTCCATACTAAAAACTAATTCTGTATGTACATCCCTTCCGAAATAGTAACCGCCAATATTTGGCTCTTAGACTCTTTAGTTTTTGTGGAGATTCAATCCACATTGATTCCCTGCTTGCATTTAACGTTTGTCATGTTTCTTTGATATTTCCACAATTTACCTTTCCTTGTTTTTTTTCCTCCAGCCTTTAATTTCTAGTTTTTGGTCTGTAACTGGGGGGAATATACCTTTTGGTCGCCTTTCACTATTCGAAAGGTACAGACCACTTGGTCGCCAAAGCTGGATTAAGGGTTCCAAGAAAATTATGGGCTTATTTAATTACTCTAATACTAATATGGGTTTGTGACCTGTAGACAACTAAAATAAAGATATTTTTCATCAGTTAGTTGTCTGCATTCTTACTGAAGATTAATTTTTTTATTTTAAAAGTGATTCTCTAACCTGACTTGACCACAAACATTTTAATTCAGCTTTTTATTCAGCGCATCCCGATATATTCAAATTTGTGGATGTAATTCTCGATATTCAGTTAAATACGTATGTGAAATTAAACAGTACACATATACCTAATAAAATTAAAAACGCTAATTACAAAACGGCATGCGTATTTAACGAAGCTAACAGAACAATAGAAAAATAAGATCCTTTCACGAATTAAATACCTTTAATGATTGATAACTACGACGACCAAGAGGCCTACCTGATTTTAAAACTGGCGACCAAGTGGTCGATGACATTATAAAACCCCCGCTGAGAAAACTGACCGCGGCGACCAAGTGGCCAACACCCAACTGGGGTTCACTCTGTTATTATCTTTACATCACTACCTTCTTTCATCCTTTTGATATGTCCTAGCCATAAATGTGCTTTCACTACTATTCCTATGCTCTAAGATTCTAGTAGATTCAAAGCAGTACAAAAGAATTATCAGCGACACTAGTGCTGTATGAATTTTGTGCTTCTTATTTTATTTCGGAGCTTCAATAATAATTGTGTTCTTTTCCACTACCTAAAATAATAATTCTAACAAAACTTCTATAAAATAATGTGAAATGTGGGACGATTCGTCTTTCTTGCTGCATATACGACTTAGAGCCGGCTGCTTTTCTGGAACGATTTTCTACACTCGGCATGAGCACGTGGTGGAAATTAGTCAAGTTAGGTCGGCATTTGGGAATAATGGCCGCGACGACTGTCATACAGAAACGCATAAATAAGTAAATAGATGGTGGATGGAGTAGCAAGGAGTCGAGAGAGTTGGTAATGCGCGGCCGAGTTATGGCGTGGAAGGTTTCTGTCGACGACTACTGAAAATGACGAATGGTTTTACGAACAGGGACGTATTAATCGACTTTTGTCTCTTTTAATTAATAAGTAATATTTCAATTGTATTTCCGATCACCATATCCAACCAACAATAGTATTTGTATTGGTTGTTTTTCTGATCAATTATTCTCAGGCTCCGGGTTATCTATTTGATGAGTATCACTGGAATGAAAACAATTAACGCACTCCAAAGATTGCATAGGACATTACCATTAATCATTTCATAGTTTTATAATCTTCCGTTTTAATACAAGCATAGGTCTGAGTACGACCTAGAGGGTCAGAGGATACGCAGCCTGAACCAGGAAAAATTTTCGGTATACCGAAAACTATAGTACGAGGATCTGTGAAGACCTGGATCAAAGAACAACATAAAAATTTATGGGTGAACGTCCCAAGGCAAATGCATGGGAAAACCTTTATAAAAGAGTCATGTCTGAAACGTACCACGGAACTGCAAACACTGATATACAACGGAGACCTTACATGTAGATTATGCGGAGGGAAACGGAAGCAGTGAAATATATACTGTTTACAAGCGAGACTCTTGATCGCAAAAGACAGTTACTACTTGGCGAACAGCAAGGAAACGCTAAGCAATTATAGCAAACACCCAGCTAAGAATTTGTACAAACTGGTGAAGGGGACAAAGGCGCTGGACTGGGTGCTATAAGAAACCACGAGCAAACATACCACAAGCCATTAGGCTGCAGTGTTATCGGAGACTTGTCAGACGGCCAACGGAAAAAAACGACCTAGTTTTCATAGAAACATTTACAGTTAGTATGAACTTTCAATTAAAAAAAATTATTGTGGTATGATCAGCCTCTCCTGGATCCACTGAGACCAAAACACAAAAATCACAAGCATTGAATGTACTCCTCAGCTACACATAACAACCAAATTTGAATAACAGTAGATGTTGATTAAGTCAGTTGATATATGTCAACATCTGTGGTAATGAAATAAAAAAATTAAATTTGAAGTGTGACTCTTCGTTTGGGAAAATGAGGGCTTTGGATTTAAAAATTTTTCCAACTGCGGATCTGTCTGGCAAGATGTAACTCCGCACAGTTATTAACTGCTTCATTACTCTGATTGTACAACTCTACCAACACAATTACAAAGGCCGGTGTTACTGTTTCTCCAAGTAAGTAAAACTGTGCCGGCGAAAATGGCCGGGGTAATAAAAATTCTCTCTGAATAATAGTTTGCTCTAATTAAGTTCCGGATAGAGGTTTACGCCAGCAGTGGTGAGCATACCGTTTATGTTCTAAGTATAATAAGAATTTCTACAAAGTTGGAAGCGAGAGATCGCATAAATTCTCGGTTTGGCTAAAAATAATTTTATGGGATTAACTACTTTATGGCGTAGGTCATTAGCGAATTACATGAATGGAAATAAAAATTGATATAAAGCTGAAAGAAACTTTGTAAGTTTGAAACTACTTTAAACTAACAAATGTTTTATTTAGTACAATGAAACTTTATTCGATGTATTCTTTTTTGGGGTGAGTGTTCACTGGAGAGTACTTATCATCCGCAAACACTTCACTTTTTTTCTGCTGTGGTTACTATGATACGGCACGGTGCGAGTTTGGCTGTGACAATAACTCTCATTTGCTAATGTCAAATTAATTAATTACGAAATCCTGGATTTTACCTATAGACCAAGGTTGATAATTTTCGAAACAAAAAAAATAATAGTGGGATTAAACCCATTGGAAAAGGAGGAGTATATTATAAAAATGAAAGGAAAAATAATTTACGGGTGATCTGAGGTCGGGAAGGGTAAGGGGAAGGGGGTGAGTTTTTAAGGGTAAGAAATGGTTTATCTCGAATTCCGGCAAAACTACTTGTCCTATGGAAAAAAGTCAAAAGGCAGAGTTGTAGGTAATAAAAAGATCTACAACTTTTGTGTTCACACTTTTTTTCACATAACCTTAAAATTTATGTGGAAAATAAAAAAAAAAAGTTTTTGGTTTTTTATCAACAGTAAAAACACTCGAGCTTTTTTTTTATCGGATAAATTTCTCTTTGCAACGAAACAGTTTTGCCAATCACTAATTTTACGAGAAAAACTGACATGATAAAATCGCGACACCGAAGGTGGAGCGATTTTATCTGATGTCAGTTTTTCGAGCAAATTTAGTGATTGGCTAAACTTTGAGTTAAAGAGAAATTTATCTGATAAAAGAAAAGCTCGAGTGTTTTTTGGCAAGATAAATTAACGACAGAATATATGGATGAACAACAACAATAAATATCTTTATTAATACAATAAACTACAGAATATATGGATGAACAACAACAAAAATCTGACAGACTAACTGACAGTTTTTGCAGTTTTGCCAACACTTAATTGCTGTGAAATTATAATTAACAAACTTGCAACTCATTGTCATTGTGTAAAAGTGACGTCCGCTTACTAGATATTGAGGAAGAGAAGTTTTTATCCGATAAAAAAGGATGCACCTTTTTTATCGATGTCAAAGTGACAATAACATTTCCAGGTATATGACATTTTAACATTGGAGTTAATTTATCAACAGTAAAAACACAAGAGCTTTTTTTTATCGGATAAATTTCTATTTGCAACGAAACAGTTTTGCCAATCACTAATTTTACGAGAAAAACTGACATGATAAAATCGCGACACCGAAGGTGGAGCGATTTTATCTGATGTCAGTTTTTCGAGCAAATTTAGTGATTGGCTAAACTTTGAGTTAAAGAGAAATTTATCTGATAAAAGAAAAGCTCGAGTGTTTTTTGGCAAGATAAATTAACGACAGAATATATGGATGAACAACAACAATAAATATCTTTATTAATACAATAAACTACAGAATATATGGATGAACAACAACAAAAATCTGACAGACTAACTGACAGTTTTTGCAGTTTTGCCAACACTTAATTGCTGTGAAATTATAATTAACAAACTTGCAACTCATTGTCATTGTGTAAAAGTGACGTCCGCTTACTAGATATTGAGGAAGAGAAGTTTTTATCCGATAAAAAAGGATGCACCTTTTTTATCGATGTCAAAGTGACAATAACATTTCCAGGTATATGACATTTTAACATTGGAGTTAATTTATCAACAGTAAAAACACAAGAGCTTTTTTTTATCGGATAAATTTCTATTTGCAACGAAACAGTTTTGCCAATCACTAATTTTACGAGAAAAACTGACATGATAAAATCGCGACACCGAAGGTGGAGCGATTTTATCTAATGTCAGTTTTTCGAGCAAATTTAGTGATTGGCAAAACTTTGAGTTAAAGAGAAATTTATCCGATAAAAGAAAAGCTCGAGTGTTTTTTGGCAAGATAAATTAACGACAGAATATATGGATGAACAACAACAATAATTATCTTTATTAATACAACAAAGTTAAATAACTTCCACACCGATTCAAAATAAAAGCACTATATGTTTAAAATTCAAAAATCTGAGAGACTAAGTGACAGTTTTTGCAGTTTTGCCAACACTTAATTGCTGTGAAATTATAAGTAACCAAACTTGCGACTCATTGTCATTGTGTAAAAGTGACGTCCGCTTACTAGATATTGAGGAAGAGAAGTTTTTATCCGATAAAAAAGGATGCACCTTTTTTATCGATGTCAAAGTGACAATAACATTTCCAGGTATATGACATTTTAGCATTGGAGTTAATTTACCTTTAAAAACATTTTTTTTTTCACGAAATTTGGTGAAAACTTACCTTTTTATGTCCCAAATACACTGTAACTTATTTGATTTGCAATATTTATTTATTTTTTCACCTTATTTTGACTTAATATCGAAAAGCACCCTAATTTTCAATCGAAAATTCACCCGTCAAAATATCCGCTTTTTCCAAAAAGTTGGTGTGCTTTCTGATCGATGAAATTATTAAATTGAAAAAAAATATATGTATTCTATGTTGTGCTTCAGTTTTAGTTCATCTCGTGATGTATTTTTATCGAATACTGTACTGAATAAATAAGTGCGTGGCAAAATGAGTGGGAAATGTCCAATTCTAAGCTCCGCGAGATTAAGCGCGATGTGAAACCGTGGCGACAAAAAACTCGACTCCGGGAGGACCAAGTGAAAATCAATCGACTCCGATTAGGGCACACCAATTTAACACATAAGTTTTTACTAGCAAA
Organism: Lochmaea capreae; assembly: GCA_949126875.1. Classification (NCBI taxonomy): domain Eukaryota; kingdom Metazoa; phylum Arthropoda; class Insecta; order Coleoptera; family Chrysomelidae; genus Lochmaea; species Lochmaea capreae. Next base: position 16,592,333 of record OX421400.1, on the reverse strand, counting down.
GGAAGACAAACCAACCTGCAATGTATGTAACACAGACTTGACAGTAAAGCACATAATTTGTGATTGTCTCAAATACCTGGTATCAAAACAACAAAATAAATTACCAGGCAATTTGGAAACTGTTTTGGGTGAGCAAATGGACGCAGAACTGCTAATTAAATTTTTTAAAGAAACCAGACTGTACCACCTCATATAATTATTTGTACATGTACTTATTCGTCGCTAATAACCTTATTGGTTGAAGTGACGTAAAATAAATGAAAAAAAAATTAAATTTGGATAAAAAGGATTGAAAAATTAAAAGGTCGCTCGAAAGAATCTAAAGTAATGCACTAATAGATTACAAAAAAATATGAGCGACCTTTCAAAATTTAAATTTTGAACTGAAACTTTCAGAAACTAATTTTTTTTGATCTATGAAATTATACCGTAACGAGAAAAAAAATGTAATGAAAAAAAAATCGATTTTTTACGATTTTTGAAATTTTAAAAAAATCGGAGCGACCCCTAAAAAATTTTTTTTTGAGCTGTCCTTTGGAGAGGGCTCTTAAAACATCAAAAATTGACATTTTTTCACTCAAGACTAAAAAAAAAATATAGTCGGTTTTTTTTGCGCCACCCTAATGATCGTTGTTAAATCGAACACAAAAAACTGACGTTGTTTATAACATTGTTGTGATATTGTTAAGCTGCTCCAGCACGATGTTGGGATTTTTCTATAGAATTACCTACGAGGTACGTCGTTTGTTTTTTCTTCGGAATCAAAATGTAATCTCTCTGCGGAATAACAAAAAATCTTGAACGACACACTGCCGATACCCAAATAACGGATTCGCTTGATTCAACCTCATCCGTTATTTGCTACATATCGGCCTTGTCAAGTTAATAACCATATTAATTGTTTAATTTCCGAAATTTCATTTAAAGATTGGATGATTATATATTCGATATGAAGTATAAGGTTAAAACGGATCTCGTGACAAAATGTGTGGTTACCACTAAATATCCACATCTTGCAGAAAATACCTACATATTAGTCGACATAAATACGATAAATGATAACATCCCAAAGGCATTATGCTTGACAAGTTTTAGGCTTTTTATAATAGACAGTTATTTTATTAAATTAGGTTATAATTCATTAGTATAAAATTAACACAAACGTGAGCTGTAATTCGTCGTGATACCATAATTATAGTTCCCCTGGGCAATATAAACAATTCTGAGAGGTGCAGTTTTTGTGAGTCTACTACCCAAAAAAATTGAGTTGAAGGTGAAGCCAATGTTGTTTTCAGTGTTATTTGGAAGTTTTTGAATAATTTAATTTCAAAGCTGGAGAGAGCCGCATTGGAATAGGTCAGTAGCCAGGACATAACATCTAATAATATCTCTACAACTACTATTAGTAAGAATGTCATTAAATTCAAGAGTGTTTGAAGTGAATACACAGCTTTGTCATTTATGGAGAACGACAGCTACGAAACTAAAGAGTAGCTACTTAGAACCAGCAGGTTTTAAACCGAAAATAGAACCAGATCTACGTGAAAACTTGTAAAGGAACGGTGTAGCAGTTATTTCAAGAGTAAGGATCATGTCCTGCTAACTACATAGGAGATACGCAGTCAACTACATCCAGCCGAAAGCCTCCAACATGACGACCTATTTGAATCAATGAATTCTTAATAAAGAGGAAATACTGTTAACACAGCTGATGGCAAGAAGTCAGAGTGAGAGAGAAGATCTTGTGTGGGAAATAGATCGGTTATAACCATAGGAAGTGCGTTATGAGAAGCTGGAGTATATTCCTTACATACAAAAAAATAGAAACAAAAGGGTTCAATAAAACTTAAAGTCCAAACCACAATAATTTAATTTTGTCCACCAAAAGGACAAATCATTCTGCTACTAGTTTCGGTAAATCAATTACCATCATCAGGCTACAATAGAAATAGTATACTTAACAAAAAGATCCCATAGAATTATGTTAAAACTTGAAACAAATTCTACATTTAACATTGTTGAAATAAAAATTAGACATAAAACAAATTTCAAATACAAAACTAATAATCGAAAGTTATGTTAATAAGATGATACAATAAATTTAGTTACCTTCATGAAAAACTTGCAATTGGAAGAATAATATGGTGTTGCCATTAAAAATTACTCCAAAGTACGATACTTGATTAACTTATACAAAATTACTAATTGCATGTGGTATGGAAAGAAAAAGAAAATTGGAAAGAAATTGGAAATAATTAATATTTAATAAATTGGCAATTTGAAAATTGATGATATCGGCGAAATTTAGATTTGAATTTAAAATGTCCAAAATAATCTTCCACAAAATGGAGTAGTACTAAGAAAAGATATCTAAGTACTTTAAATTTATAGTGATTATAAGGACAATTATTAGCCACTAACATGATGGATAAATTGATCAATATAAACATTAGACTGCGTCAAAAGAAGTTTTTTTTTTCGATTAAACGTATGTAAAAAGTTTCTTCAGTATAAAAAAAAAATTCTCCTAAATTTTGAGCTCAATATCTCAAAAATTGAGCTGGCGCATAGGGGGGTCCCCTTTTCCGTTTAAAATACATAGGAAACATTTTTTTTTTGGTTTTAAAATATCTACATGCATAAAATTGTTAAAAATTTTTGCTTCTCACTATCTTATAGGAAATTCAATTCTCTACAAATTGCTTTCCGGTTTTTTTTTTTTTAATCGAAAGGGCAGTTGCTTTAGTTGAAGAATTTAATCAGTTTAGTACTAAAGATGAAGAACAAAAACAGTTTTTATGGAAAGTTGTACAGAATCATCGCAAATTGTACCCTACGTGCAATAAACAAAATTACATGAGTCAAACTAGTCAACAATAAATCAAAAAATTGTATATATAATAACTTAAATTAATTAAATGAACTAAAATTCATATAATGTTAAATTGACAGATTTTGTTGAATAATTAAGTGTTTTGAGTTAATCTATTGATAAATTAGTATAATAAATTGTTTTCGATTCTTAAATCATTAATTGATTTTTTGCCTTTTATCCAGCGCCCTGTAACTTCGTTGCGGTTGAGTTTAAAAAAAAAACCGGAAAGCAATTTGTAGAGAATGAAATTTTCTACAAGATAGTGAGAAGCAAAAATTTTTAACAATTTTATGCATGTAGATATTTTAAAACAAAAAAAAAAAAATTTTTTCCTATGTATTTTAAACGGGAAAGGGGACCCCCTATGCGCCAGCTCAATTTTTGAGATATTGAGCTCTTTTTTTATACTGAAGAAACTTTTTACATACGTTTAATCGAAAAAAAAAAAAACTTTTTTTGACGCGGTCTAATAAACATGATCAAAATAAAACGGAATGGAAACATGATGAATATAAATTAAATTTTAGAAAATTATATATGCAAACTTAACCAATAGCACTGTAACACATGTACTGTAATTGTAAAACAGGTGACTGTAACCTGAAATATAAAATAGATTCATGACAAATGACAGATAAACTTGATACAAAACTACAAATATTAAAATTAGTATAGTTCTATGATGAAATTGGCAAAAACAACTCTTAAACTATGCAATTGTTAATGTTTCATTTACAAAAGAGAAGAAGAATGAATCAATACAATATAGTGAGTGATAATTTAACCTAAGTTAGATACATCAATAATGAACCAGTAAAATCAAAACAAAAGTACAAAACATATATGAAAATACTTGCAAATTTAAATATTATTAATCATTAAAATTAACAGCAATTAATTTATAGGTCAATGTAAGAAAATATAATTTACTGTAGAAGAAATCTGCTCATTTAGACAATTGACACCACTATCCAATACTTTCTCAATACTTTCAAGTAACTATGAAATAAAACAATAAAAATTTTTGTTTAAACCTTCATTATAATTGAACTATGTTCAAATACAATTTGTGACGCGTTTCGCTACACAGTAGCTTTATCAAGCGAAACGCGTCACAAATTGTATTTGAACATAGTTCAATTATAATGAAGGTTTAAACAAAAATTTTTATTGTTTTATTTCATAGTTAAGTATGAATCTTCATCAAGTAAAAGCCTCATCTATTCAACTTTCAAGTAAATTAATTCTAATACCTTTATTACAAGTATGAAGAATTTCAACCTTAAAATCATCTGGAGAATGAAGTTCATCCAAAATATGATTTTTGTAGTTAAAAAAATTGAAGTTTAGATGATTTATTTTTTTCGATTCTAGAATATGCTCTATTTAAAGACATTGAGGTTTTGAATTAAGATATTTTACAATGTTCAATTTTCAAAAATCATCGCTTTTCAGAGTTTTGTGGAAGAGTTGCTAAGAGTGTCAAAATGTTATTTACGAAGTTTCTTTCCAGAGCCGAAACAACTATTTCACTTGAACAGCCGAATGCCACTAAACGATATGCAGCATTAGAAAGAGAAATTATGCCGGCGTTAGAGTCGTAGAGATTTATCATTATAATCCCTAAATAGTTCATTTTTAAAAAAACTAATGTCTAAAAGGTGCAAGTGTATGACATGTTTGCTATACCGTATGATTTTGAGGAAACCGTACTTAGAAAACACCGTTTTATTAACAATTTGACATTATCACAACAATAAACTCTAATAGAAAAAAGATAAAATTGCGTTTTTGAATTAAATTCATCCTTCATGTGTTTCCTATGTTCGGTTTTATCAAAATCATACGGTATATGGTAGCTTAATGGAGAAATTGAAACAATTAATGGAAAAATGTCAAAAATTCGGGAGAGGACATAAATTACAGGTAGCCAAAACAAATACTAAGAAGCTTTGTTAAGTGACAGAAGTAGATGAAGAAAGCCGAAATGCTAGTGGATTCCTTTTCAAGCAAGTGGTAATAAAATGAGAGAGAAGTGCTTAAAGACATAACAAATCACACAATTTAACACCCTACGAACAAAGTTCAATAATCGCAGTTTAGTATTATTTTTTTGGACAATGCTGCAAAATTTGCAAAATATTTTCATGAAATGAAGTTCCTACTTTCTAGTTTTTTCTAAGAGTTTATACATTATTATGACAAATAATAAATTGAAGAAGCAGACAAAGTATCTATAAACATTTAAATCGTATCCATCTGAAGCTGCACACGCTCACACACACACACACCTTATTCGGAAATAAAATGACGAGATAAAAAATCCATCAACACCGTCAAAACTTTCCAATATCGAGTTTACGAATTTTCCTTTTTTTATGTGTATAGATGATACACCTACTTTACATAAACAGGGCCATCGAAAGCTAGGTTACACACCCCACACGTATCACAACAACATGAATATCTGATCGCGACCCATTCTATTATTTATACGTCACAACCAACAGAGAATTTTTTATCCAAGGTGTTACAGCATTGTTATGTTTTTTTTTCAACGAAAAAGGGAGTTATGATGAACGGTAAGATATGCCAACGTTGAGATGGAATATTAAACTAATTGTGATTCGATACGATGCGAACTTTTAAAATACCTTAGAGTAATACTACAAATAGAGTCTATAAGTCATTCATAAAACTATCCGAAAAGACGGCTTACATTCTATCGCCATACATATGTTTTTATCAATGACTTTCAAGGAGTGGGGAGAAACTGTCGGACTAGTCGGACAGTGCCACTGGCCAATAGAACTATTTACTTACAGGTGAAAAGGGAGGTTAGGAAAATTCCGACTGTTTTTTTTGCAAATTTGGCACTGACGAACCATGATTTTCACAAACAAATATTTTTCAATTATATCTGTACGCACACACACAAATATCAGTTGAAAAGACGAAAACAAGAGCATCAATAAACTAGGAACGTTGAAACTTCGTAGTAAAATCAGGTAAAATTGATAGTAAAATAGTTTCCGCCCTCTTTGTCGGTGTTGCCATATTTCAGACAGACAAAATTATTAACAAGCATTTGTTTCGTTTAAACCTCAAAAGTTTCTAACAAAAACATATTTTTATCACATAAACCACTCAGGATAATTATTTCAAAGTCGTTTTTATGTAATTTCTTGAAAAAACATTTTTATTTTGTACGTATGTATGTATGTATTTTGGGGTAACATTCACTGAGACCTAAATATCTATTGTACCCCCTTACTTCTACTTAGTTCCTGAGGAAAGTCTCAGAGACTAGTAGCTTCTTTAGTCCTATTTCCCCGAGGAATTTTAGGATATCTGCAGGCTTCAACTTAGGTAACTGTACCTCTTCTATCCAGTAGTCTCCCAGGTGCTGTGCCCTAGGATTCTGAATTGCTGTGCAGTTCGCAAGTATGTGGATGGAGGATTCTTCTTCCATTCCACAAAACCTACAATCTTCGTCCTCCACTATTTTGAGCTTTTTAAGGTGCCCATTCAGGCGACAATGTCCCGTTAGGATTCCTGTTGAAACTCTTAGTGCAGTTTTGCTTTGACTTATGCATTCATTTGATCTCAACAGGTTGTAGTCACCCAGAAGAATATTTGACTGCTTAAGCCCTACTAGATCTTTCCAATTGTCAGATCTTCTCTTTTCTTCGGCTTTACCTATTTCTTCCAATATTACATTGGAGCTGATTCCGCAAAAAGGTTCCGGCCCCCAAAAGGGTATTTCAGTCCCCCTCTTCGCTAGTTCATCTGTAATTTCGTTTCCCTCTATTCCAGTGTGTCCTGGAATCCACAGTAAGGTGACTATATTGTTCTCGCCTAGTTCATTGAGTTTGCCTAGGCATTCCCACACCATTTTGGAACTGATTACACAAGAACTCAGCGCTTTAATGGCTGCTTGACTATCAGACATTATGATAATCCTTTGCCTTCTATATCCTTTGTCAATATTGAACTGGGCACACTTTCTTATTGCGTGAATTTCCGCTTGAAAGATACTTGTGGTTTTTACCAAGCTTTCAGAGTGTTTGGTGCCGGGCCCGTACACTCCTATCCCAGTTCCTTCTATTGCGTTTGAGCAGTCCGTGTACCATTGAATGGCATTCTTTCCAAGTCTGGTAATGGTATTTGGATCCCATTCCTTCTTGTTGCTTAATTCCGTATTTTGTACGTTTCTATCGTGTCCTAAAATTCAGTTATCGTAATTCAAAGGAAAAGTAAGACATCTGGCAAACGGTCGGCAAGTTACCTTAGAATGTGATGTAATGTTGGGTTCACTTTTAAATGTAAACAAATGTATCTTTTTAATGTATTAATCTGTGTAAAATACTATCAAGAAGTCCAGTTTATACTATGTACTACTACACCTACTACATGAAAATTGGGAAAGCTGAGAGGAATAGCTCTAGGAAATTATTTGAAGACATAAACACTACACTAGCTGTGGCAATGCTTTATAAAGTCATGGCGAAAGGTCAACATAGATATGGCATTGAGTGTGTCTCTTTCTAGAAACTTATTTTCTCAAAAACAATCCAAATAAGAATAGTATATTCTGTAACCAATTAAACAATTATATTAGGTAAACCCTCAATAGTCCAAGAAACATTCTACTTTGTATTAATTGTTATATTTGAACAGTTCTTGAAATGAAAAACTGGTGCAATATTGGCGGAATTTTCAAAAATTGTGTGGTTCGTAGAATATGAACTAACAGTCACATAATTTGAAGTGGAAGGCATGATTAGCGGAGTATTAGATCCAGTAATTTACGAGACTAACTTATTCCAGTATATTATTTGCACTCTTTGTAATTTCAGGTGGTGTATTTTCACACTCTGATTCCGAATCACGGGATGAATTCATGATACTTTTACATTTTCGCATGGAAACGTGACATCAATAATTTTGCCACTTACTCCAATTTTGCTACTACGATGGCAATCAACTGCATCAAGGTTGATGTTATTATTGCTAACCAGCGTGAGAATATTATTCTTTCACAAGAGAGAGAATGTAAATACATTTAAATTGCTTGGGTGCAGAGGTGTTGCAGAATATTCCTTCAATCTCAAGAAAGAGAATCCCAGCATTCTGTAATCAAATTTTATTTCGGAATTGGAAAATTCTGTGATTACCGTGGAGAAAGTATCGTTCTCTCTAAGGTCACAACATACCTTCAAGACAAAGCACTGAAATGGTTACTAGGCACATTTGTAGTAACGAAGGTTCAAATACCTCCCAAGGCACCAAGAGCCGTTGAGACCTTGCCAGCATTGCTCCGGCAAGAACAAGACGAAAGTTTCACCACATTAGGGTAGAATTAGTCAAAGCAGTTTAGAATTGGGTTACATACCAGGAGCATGAAGAGTGACAATAGTCACCTTCATTAAAAAAGTTGGAAAAAGGAATACAACAAACCCAAAATCTTTCAGACCAATTGGCCTATCTTGTACTTGAAACGATAAAGAAATAAAGCTACTGATAATTATTATACAGTGCTTTTCAGATAAAAATATCCACCTTTAATAACTTTTGTAATACTGGTATTTAGAAAAAATCCAAAAACACGTCAATTTATGTTGGAAGGGCAAGCATTATGGCTTATTTAAACTTACTGGAAAAGCCACCCCCTCACCCCTAGCGGCATCCCCTTTATTTTTTTAAATTACTTTTCATATTTTTTATGTAAAATTTGGATACTCCTCTTTGAGCTGATTTTAAAAATGTATAATACTTGTAGGTTAAAGTGGTTAGTTTATGAGATAAACAATTTTTCTTTTAAGAGCACAAATTTTACTTATTATTTACTTTCACCTTATTTGCCTGTACTAAAATGGGTTGTACAACAGTTCAAACACTTTAATCTTTTTAACTGTGCTATTTATTATGAAGTTACAATAAGTGTTCAAAATGAGTACCATTCACTTCCATACAATGGTATAATCTATTTTGAAATGCCTCTCTGACATTGCTTAATACGGCTGGATTTAATTGTCGACATTCATTTTCTATCCTCTCTCGTAAATCATCCAGAGATTCTGGTTGGGTAGCATAAACTTTTGTTTTTAAATACCCCCATAAAAAGAAGTCTAGGGGTGTTAAATCCGGTGACCTAGGTGGCCACTCCATCATCTGCCCCCTTCTACCTATCCAACGAGCGGGGAATGTTTCGTTTAAAAATTGTCGGACAGGCATAGCATAGTGTGGGGGAGCTCCGTCTTGTTGAAATACCAGTAAATCTTCGGAAAGGTTATCATCATTTTCTTTTATTGTTGTAATACGTGGGTCAACCCCTTCCCTGAGTAACTCAAGATATGATTCACAATTTAAATTTCCGTTGATGAAGAAAGGTCCGACAATGTGGTCACCTAGGATACCACACCAAACGTTTAACTTTTGGGGATGTTGTGTATGGAATTCACGCATAATATGTGGATCACTTTCAGCCCAATATCTACAATTATGCCTACTTACTAAGCCATTTAATGAAAATGAGCATTCATCAGAAAAGCAAATATTGTTTAACAATTGTGGATTGTTATTGATAATTTGCGTCATTGATTCGCAAAACTCTAGACGACGATCAAAATCATCTTCATTCAACTCCTGCACCAACTTAACTTTGTATGGGTGGTACTTGAATTTATGTAGAACTCGGAAAACTGTAGAAGATGAAACACCGATCGTTCTACTTATTGTTGACAATGATTGGGGTTGTTGAGCCTCTAAGCTGACTTGCCCTAAAATTGCCACTTGGATTGCTTCGTTATTTACGAGTCCCTCTCGCTTATGCACTTTATTGCAAACAGACCCTGTTGTGGTAAATTTCTCCATCAGTTTAATTACATACTTATGAGTTGCATGTCTTCCGTCATGTAATTCGTTAAATATTCTAGCAGCAGCTCTTGCACAATTATTATTTTGGTAGTATAAATCTACAATTTCAATTCTTTCTTGCAAAGAGTAAACCATTTCAGAGAAACAAAATAAATAATGTATCAAATTACACTATCAATAGTGACTAAAAATTCTAGTTGACAATGTCAAACTTTAATAAAAAGTAGAGTTTTTTGTTGTTTGGATTTTTTAAGTAGAATAAATAGCACAGTTAAAAAGATTAAAGAGTTTGAACTGTTGTACAACCCATTTTAGTACAGGCAAATAAGGTGAAAGTAAATAATAAGTAAAATTTGTGCTCTTAAAAGAAAAATTGTTTATCTCATAAACTAACCACTTTAACCTACAAGTATTATACATTTTTGAAATCAGCTCAAAGAGGAGTATCCAAATTTTACATAAAAAATATGAAAAGTAATTTAAAAAAATAAAGGGGATGCTGCTAGGGGTGAGGGGTGGCTTTTCCAGTAAGTTTAAATAAGCCATAATGCTTGCCCCTTCCAACATAAATTGACGTGTTTTTGGATTTTTTCTAAATACCAGTATTACAAAAGTTATTAAAGGTGGATACTTTTATCTGAAAAGCACTGTATAAGGAGACTCTTTCCACTCACATCAACAAGCTTATCGGAGATTACACTGGTAGAGCCGACGGAGAATGGAGAATATCCTAAGTGCTTTAGAGAACCAAGACACTGTATAGTATGTCCGTTCTTGCCAGTAGCAGTAGATTTTGACAATACTTCACATAAAACTGTCATTGAGGAGAATAGGTGTAGACAGATCCAGATTCAAAAGGAAATCGGAATTGGTCACGACAAAAGTAGCAGAGACGCGCACGAGTGAAGACATCGAATACTATAAAATTCCATTCTGATTTCAGCAGCTGTTTGTATGAATTCGATAGCTTGAAACTTTTTGGCCTGTTTTGAAATCAGGGAAGAAACTAAATGATGATTATTAAAAAACAGAAAACATATTAATTCACGAATTTTCCCAGTACCAATCTATTCCAAAACCTTTTTTAAAAGAAACTCGTGACCGAAATCTAATTTAAACGAGTTTTCATCCCATTTTCTGCTTCCACAAGCTTTTAGATCGGGCGTAACCGTATCTTATTTATGTACCTTGACATTTTACGAAAAATGTAACCGTATAAAATACAAGGCTATCGTCTCTTCTCTGTATCTAAAAAAGGGCATTTATCCGTATCATTTCTCATATCGTTCTGGTCCGAGAAGAAGGGATCAAACTTTTTTAAAAATACACTATAAAACATAATCCCAACGCGCCATACGTCAAAAATTTATTGCCCTCTTCATTCTTGTGACAAAAACGCACCCGAAATTTATTTAGGAAAAAGACAGGATTTATAGCGGGAGATACACAACACAGGATACGAAGAATATTATACATATATATTTGTATATAGATACACGCTCAGGTATATATACTTTGTGACGATTTAGGTTTTGCAACTTTAATACGTCGTTGAGTGTATCGCTCCCGGGGATAAAAATATTTTCTTTTACATTTCTCGAGTGAAATCCAGATAAGAAAAAGTAAAGGAATTATAAAAGCAGTAGTACGTTTGATGTACACAGTGCTAACTGAAGAAGATGAATATACAGCTATACCGAGCAGAGAAAAAGGAAGACAAATAAAAGAATTGAAAAATAATAAAAGTAGTTGTAAAATGGAATAATTGCAGAATTCAAACAAGAAGGGGGTGAATTACTCGAGGAACTTCATCAATCAACAGCGCAGATCTGGCTAGAGTTTTTACACAAACAATGGACAGAAGCAATTATCTTACCAATTTTAAAAAAGTAGACCCCACTGTCTGAGAAAACTGCAGAGGAATTTCACTGCTTGATGTTGTATATGAGATACTTACAAAAACTATTAGAAACAGACTAGATCATTACGAAAATTATCAGCGTGAATAGCGAAAAAAAAAAGATCAACCAATAATCAAGTGAAACAAATACTGTCCAATAGTTTTGAACACAAACTAGCAGCCCTTGCCATTTTCATAGACCTTATGAAAGTTTACTGTAGTTTGTAACTTATAAATATCAACCCACGTGACTTCTGTCATAACTGGACTATGTTGCCAAGCTCTTGAAATAGTATGAGAATCTAGTAAATGTCAAATGAAGTTATCAAATATTCTTCTTTTTATTTGGCTATAGGTTAGGTTTAGTTTTTGATAGTTACTGTATATAGACAAACTTGAATTTATTTCTGTATAAAACTTTTATTTGTATGTTAAAAGTACAGCACTAAGTAAGAAATTATTATTTTAAAACCTATTGGGCCTAAAAAGGTATGTATGAAATAGTTGGAAAATTCAAGATTCATTTTAATAAAAACATGTTCATATTGTGGTTTATTTTTCTTGGAAATCCACTGTGTGGATGTGTGTCATATTTTAGGAACATTCTACATTAAATAATTGTTCTTCCTCCAATTGCAGCAGTAACATTTCTAAAGTGAAATGGATTATCTGTAAATAAATTGTGCAAATATAATTGCTAAGTATTATGAATAGTGTAACAGAATACAATAAATACTGTTGATTGAGTATAATATTAAACTCATACTTACTTGCTACATACATGCTGTAAATAGCCAGGAATAGATGGATAGTAAATACATCAACTATTGCAGTGTTATTAAGTTTCATTTATACGTTAACTTTGACAACTCATCACTGCTTGTGAAAATTTACTGAGTTTTTCGCAGTTTTTTATAACAAGGAGATGGAATAATCGAAAAATTGAATGATCAATATTAAACTGTCACAACATAACCTTAAAAATGTTAAGACGTCAACTGTACTAGATAAACCATTTTAATCGCGGAAACAGCGCGCATTTTTGCCAACATATAAAGTTTTTAGTACGACTAATGTTAGTTTGAGTTTAATAATTAAGTAACCCACGAGTTGTATTACATATGAAATCAATTACGAAACCTTTCTTTAAGCATATATTCATATTTTTTGATAACATGCGACCTATAAATTTCAATATTTATTAGAATTAAGGCTGTAAAACATACTTATTGACAGCAGCAAAAGAATGACAAAATACAAGCGAACGTCTCATTTTTGGCACTTTGATCACGTGGGTTGATATTTATAAGTTACGAACTATATATAATGAACAGAAATGAAATGTACAGAAGCATGAAAAAATAATAAGATTAAGGAAATTAACACTAACAGATACAACAAACATAGCTTCAATGTCTAGCCTACATTGTCAACATTTTTTGTTTGGGCAGGAATTGTTAGCAACAACATTTTGGAACTATTTTTTATTGAAGGAACGTTGATTGCCGGAAAATATATAGAAATTCTTCAAAATGATATTATTCCAGCCATTGCCGCGTTATATCTAGATAATCAAAAACCACGCATGCCAAGTAATTTTATATGGTTTCAACAGGACGGCGCACCACTACATTATGCACTGATAGTGTGTGATTATTTGGATACTATTTTTCCTAATAGGTGGATAGGATTTATAGAGTGACCAGCAAGATCTCCCGATGTAGCCCCCTCGATTTTTACTTTTGGGGTAATCTTAAATCTACAGTGTACTTCAATAGATCTGAGAATATCGAGTTGAAAATACAATAAGAAATATTTCAAATACCATTTCAATACATGACATACTCACTCATTATTTGGAAAATGCATATTTTTATTGTCTTGGTCACTCACCTGAAACAAAACAAAAAATCATTGTTGGTAAATTCGACTGTACTCGAAGACAACTCTGAGACACCCCAAGTGCGTGCAAAATTATAGTTCGCAATACTCTACTGGTCCACAGTAAGGTGCGAGTAGGTGGCGCGCGAGCTGCTACAGAGCTAGGATCTCGGCGATAGGTTTCGGAATTGTATAAAATTTGGGGACAGTGGTTTAAAAAATAATGAGATAATACAGAGTATAAACATATTCTCACTATGTTGTCATAATGTGGGTTGTTGAATTTGAAAATGGCAACTCTCTTTTTCAAAATCAGTTAGAATCCAAGACCAAAACATTTCGTAACATTCAATTTCCTCGTCTTTTAGCATTTCCTAGCTCGTTAGATTAAAAGGACAGCAACATGAACACATATGGCGACATAGTGAATCTCGGCGAGTAAACGATTCACGAAATGAATACAATGAATGCAATGAGAATGGGCAGCGCCACTATCTCCACCTGCCTCTATCTTTGGGGTCCTTAACATCTATACCTTCATGCAGTTCGCAGACTTTAGACAAAGAACACTTCTTACGCTCTAACTAAACTGATTTTCAATATAATTCGTACCATCCCTTCAAAACAAAAATCAACTTAATTAATGCTATGAAAACAAGAATCCATTTTATATGTCATCCTTCTAAAAAGCATAATAGCTTAAAACGTTTATATCAATTATTTTTAGACAACTCATATCCACCGAAATTATTGAAAAAATTACTTTTTTCTACTACTATTCAAAATAATATCACTGAACCACTTGCTATCAACAATATTAACAACTATAATATAATTGAACAACCTGAGATTAGTGAAAATAATAATGAAAACTTATTAACTATTAAAGACATAACTCCAAAAATACAAAAGATTTTAAAAGAAGAAAAAAACATAAAAATTGCTAATAAACCTATAAAAACTGTTAGCCAAATTTTTTGTAAAACTGAAGATAAAGTGGAAACTAATGAACAAACTAGTATAATATATGAAATACAATGTAATAATTGTGATAATAAATATATAGGTCAAAGTTCGAGAAGACTAAAAGACCGCATTGTATCTCATAAAAGTGATATAAGACTAGGAAAAGATTTATGTGCATTAGCAAATCATTGCATAATTAATGGACATATTGCAGATTTCGAGAACACAAAAATCTCGAAGTTTTCAAAAATCAATACAAACGCTGCTTTTTAGAAATGATACATATACACAATGAACCTTAGTCTATGAATAAGAAAACAGAAATTCAAAACTTAAGTACTGTTTATGCCAATATTTTAAATTTTGAACAAAAAAATAAAATAGACAACGATTTTTCAAAAAATTTTACTTTAAATTCAGTTTAATTCAAATATCTTCATATATCTATAAAATTATCCATGAATATTATTAATTAATAACCATCATTTACACAATCAAAATGCAACGGATAGGTACCTGCAATGATGAACAATTAATCGACCATTATTTTTTTCGTGAAATCGGGTTCCCATTGATGGTTCATAATTTTTTAATCAACCATCACATGATGAGAGATTTGATTAGCGTTCTTGCAACCGGGCATTAGTGTATTATTAAAAATAATTCATAAATATCAAAGTAACATCTTGTCTCATAAGTGACAAATATCTATATAATTCAAAATTTATACCTTGTTCAATTAGGAAAGTTTCAAGATTTTTTTATATTCTTTTTAAAATAGAGGAACTAGCTTCTAAGTTAATCTCAAAAAGGTAATACTAATTTAATATTTTTTCAATTAATACATGAAGATTTCGTTATTTTATTAATTTCAGAAGGTGAAAAATATTCCCGAAAGCTTTCACTGAATCTTTAAAGTATCATTAAAATTACTGGCTGCAATCCCCGATAATTAAATATATTTAGTATTTAACTAGTCAGCCGAGACTATCTTCTACTATATATATTGTATAATGCTTCAGTTACAAAACTTTTCCGTCGACTGTACAACTTGAATCCTTTTTTTCAGTATTTAAAAACTAAGAATATTTGTTTGTTTCATAGGTTAGTAATGTCACAGTCGAACAGGACAATTAGCCACCTCATCTAGT
The DNA here is from genome assembly GCA_949126875.1 of Lochmaea capreae. Classification (NCBI taxonomy): domain Eukaryota; kingdom Metazoa; phylum Arthropoda; class Insecta; order Coleoptera; family Chrysomelidae; genus Lochmaea; species Lochmaea capreae. The sequence goes on along the minus strand of OX421400.1, from coordinate 16,576,681 downwards.
TTAACGGAAATCGAAAATTTCAAATGATGCAAATAATGCGAAGAAACTGTGTACTCCTACACTGACAGGTACTAATGCATTCCAGAAATTTTGAGACAACATTTTATAGAGGGACGTGAAAAATGACGCCGTGAATATTTTCATGACAGGTCTAGTTGTCAAATTTGTGGAAAGTGACAGTCAACTGAAATAAGAAAATAATGTGTCAAAAAATGGAGCTGCTGAAAGAATACATAATTGACAAAAGTTTTAAAAAAATTCATTATTTCAGTTATCGGTAAAACTGCTATTCTACGGAAAAAGAGAGTACATAAATCGCTAGTGCGTTGGGATCCTGCAATGATGAAAATTTTGTCTGAAGCCGGTTCTGCTTCTGCTTACAGATTTCTTTGTCTCGCCGACAAATTGTGAAACGGTGCAAACTAATATTACTCACAACTATATGTCTATGCAGGCGATTTAGGTTCTACATTAAGTTCAGATTCTCTAGCTTTTTCACTAAATGATTCAATTATTCGTTATAAAATAGCGTGTGCCGAAACTCATATTAAATGAATGCGTTTTCCCGCAGTATCAAAATTTAGCTGAAGGATTTCTAAAATTACATTCTGTAAGAATCCATATTGACATTTGACATTTTGTATTATGGAAAATCTTCTTTCGGAATCGAAAGTCGAATTAATCAAAACATTTTTTCAATTTAATATTTGGGAAAAATATTTCTCCACGACTATATAATAATTATTTTTACATATTTAGCTGAATAATGATATAAATTCTTCACACCAGTGAAGAATGAAAAATAATTCACTTTTTTTAGCCAATCACATTCTATTATTGTCAGAAATCACGTTAAAATGAATCAATCAAATCATCTCTTTTAAAACGTCAAATACCTAACTGTGCTAATCGATTCTGACAGCACGTCGTTTGAAACGTCAAAATAATCATATAATCAGAATGGACAACAGTAGCGATAGTGAAGATTTAATATCTTTAAGTTCCTATATTTATGTTATCTCTATTATTATTCCTAATAATGTTATAATTTCATTTGAAAATGTAAAGGTTTCAATCAAAAATTTAAGTTATCTACGTTCACGCTCTTAACATTTAATAAATAAATGTGGTCGATAGCTCAGAGGTAGAGTTACTTGACACTTACGCGGGTGATCGAGGTTCGATTTCCAATGGAAACATTTTTTTTCATGCATAGTCGTGGAGAAAGTATAGTCTTTTACTTGTGTAGAATGGCTGCGCTCGCTCGTTTTGGAAACTTCAACCGCGTGAATAACAGCCTGAGCATGTTGAAATAAATGAAATCGGTGAGTCAGGAATATTTTTGATTCTTTCTTGTGGTCAGTTTGCTTCTTGATATTTTTCCTTCAATGTGTACTACAAACAATTCCATTTTATTGTATCTTCCCGTACATAATCGCACATATTAATTCTTTTTTATCATCCACCAATCCAATATAAAATTTTCTACCGGAATTCATGTGGGAAACAACATTAATATTTCCATCGTCGGATGTTAAAAAAACGAAAAAAACTATCATTCTAGCAAGCGAGTAAAACTGAACCTCAAAACGATCCTTTTCCAGTCCTAAATTCGCCCATCAGCGCGTATACCCAGAAAAAAACTACACCCGAGCGACTACAAAACCCCATTATGCAAATCTTTCGATCGTGATCGGTATACTATTAAAACCATATGCGTATGCTATTCTTTTTTAGTTACCTCCCAAAGTAGAAATTGGGGGTAAAGAGCGAAAAATACTTCCGACAGGGTTGTAGCAAGCTCAAAAAATTATATCTACAACCAAATATTTTTTTATAAAAAACACAATATAACAAAATATTATCAATGTTTCCAAATACTTTTAGTGGCTTAGAAGAAACTGTTTGCTACATATTAATATTGCAGCTCTCATAAACCGAAAAAACTGGATCAGACCACTTGAAAGATCTAGTGGGGCTAAGGTAATCAAAAATACTTCTGGGGAACTACAACCAAGTGAGATGAAGATAATACCAAAGCCAGAGTAAGGCTGCTGCCCACTGCCACCCCACAAAGCTCAAACTATTGGAGAAGAATGCATATATATATATAATGTTATACATGCCCGAAGGTATTGTATCAGCTCCAACGACGCTACCTGTTATTTACCTGTATTTAAAATGTACAATTTTCTCAAAGTTTGCTTATTGTGATATATTTTGTGTTGTCTGAAGTTTTTTATAGTGCAGGTCATGTACTACGTTTTGATTTCATTTATTTTCAGACCCCCTTTTCACTGCTTCTTTATCAAGTTCAATAACTGTTTCTACTTTTTTATGTCTTGCAACTATAGCTTTGTCATCGGCCTATGCAATAATCTATACGGATTTATTTATGATCGTTCCCTTGTATCCCAGTGTCTGAATTACACCTTTCATGCATATATTGAAGAGGATTGTCTCCTTGCCTTACTCCAGATTCGATGTTAATGGCATTTGTATAACCCTTAGATGTTGTCCATTGTCATCAAAACGAATATAATCAATTTTGCTGGAATATTCATGACTTGCATTTCTCCACTAAATTTGCTTCTAATTGAGCAGCTGTCGAAAGCTTGTTTAAAGCCGACAAACAGGATATGTAGAGTAGGTGTATGTTGTGCCCGCAGTATTTCTCTATTGACTGGGTTAATATGTGAATAGCATCTATCGTAGATCTGCCTATCCTGAACCTTTGTTGATAGTCTCCGATATGTGAATGTTTTTCTAATCAATTTCTTATCATTGAGGTTGAAATTTTGTAAGCACTATTCAAGAGCTTAATAAGTACCTCTGTAGTCTTCACATTCAGCCAGATTTCTTTTCTTATGTATTGTGGAATGCATGGTACTATAAAATAACAGGACGCAACACTAGATAGAAGAAGAATCAACTGAACTGAAGCTTACGGATATTCCTTCAAGAATTGGACTAAATGAGCTTCTTGTGTCTGAGACTTTCCTCGGGAACATGGTGGAAGAATGAAGCATAATAGATCCTTCAGGTTTCAGTTAATGTTTACCCCAAAATATAAAATAAATCCAAACAATATTGTTGTAACACCCCGAAAATCAAATCAGATAAACAGTCTCATAAGTTACTACAACTGCTGCTACTAGGAGACCCAGGACCGCTACTTCCGCTGCTGCTTCATTGCATAAACTTCCACATACATTTATTTACAACTCCAAACGAGAAATAATAACGTCATTGAATGGTTAATTATTTTTCTGTTGTTGATAAACGTTTGCCAGTGAACGAGGTGGTTCCACTTCGTAAAAGATTTATATTTTTTTATTGAGAAGGAAAGATTCGTTTTCGATAAGTTCAAGATAATCAAATTGTGCCAATTTTCCAAAATGTGAGGAACAGCTTCTAATAACGTCTATAATAGGCATTGCCTCGTTATATTTAGAAGATATTCACGGTAATTTGTTCGAGAAGATTTTCCAATAACGATTATATTTGAGTTGATGCCGCAAAGGCAATGAAAGGTGCCATTAATGCCATTAAGGTTCTTTAGGTGTAAGATTCGGCTTGTATAATTTTATGTAAGAAAAATGTATTCCTAAATACGATCCTGTCTTCCGTGACTTTCGATTTTCTCGAATAAAGGCGCTATGGCACACCGGCTGTGGCAAATTACAAACCAAAAATCACAATCGTATCGAGATTTTACTATATTGCTGCTTTTAGTAGGTAGGAATTGGGATAATGCCCGTTTATATTCTATATACCGGCTATCGAAATGCTTTTTAAGTTCAGTCGTATGAATGACGATTGTAAAATGGAGAAAGAATCGCTTAAAAAAACAACTGCTTATAATATAAACTTCGTAATATTTAATGAATCGAAAAATCTCAATGCAAACGGGAATTTTTTTTTATAATCATAATCAGATCAATCATTATCTATGAGCAATTTCAATCTGATTCAAATTACAAGTTGATATCTGGTCTAAACTGCTTTACACGGATACCTAATTAACAAACTTATAGCGCTTCTCTATCTTGAGTCTTTTAATCTTGTTGGTGTTGTCGAGATGCTGAATGGCCTCAACATTCACGTGGTATGAGTTAGGACAGGGTAACTCGAAGCTTGAGGGAGTGGTGCCCTCTGAAGAGTCTGTCGTGTTACTAAAATTTCGGATTTAATAAAAACTGTAACGCCATGAGATAACTGAACGTCGGTAAATTGAGTAAACTAAAATTGTTTTGTTAAGGTCATTCATTTGAATTTTGGATGTTAGTTGTGATTAAGCCAAGTTTCAATTAGCTATTATTATTGAAAAATACAATCTCCAAGTAAGTATGTAGTGTGTGGTGTACTGAGTTTTATTTTCATGAAGGAAAGCATTTTAAAAGGTCCTTTTTATTTCCAGTAGTCTAATAGTTTTTGTGCTCTAAAGCATTAAGAAAATCAACATATTATCCTCAAAAAAAACTACTTTAAATTATTAGGGTGTTCAATTGAAAATAGATTCTTGTTTATGGATAACAGATAGTTAGTTCTATAGGCCGCTTGACATGGCTTGACGTGCAAGAAACTGTAGCAATTTCTTGCAAGGTCAGTATATTGCAAATGATGAATCTTGCATGATGTGTGACATCATGCATTCTCTTTCATTGCAACACTGCTGCCAACACTAACAATAGTAGAAAAAAAAATGGTATAAAAAACTCAAGAAATAATTTAATGAATTAATATTATAAAGTTTATTATTATTTAAAATGAAGATAGGGAAAGTGAGAAATACTCAGAAAAAAAACTGAGTGAATCACTGTCAATTATCAAATCACACATGACAAAACATCAAACACCATAATCAGCTGATAGGTATCATTCTATTTAAAATAGTTAGTTAGTAACACAAAAGAAACTACATTTCTCCCTAGATTTCCGTCTTGCATGGAATAAAAATGAATTGCATCGAATTGCAGAAACTGATCAGCTGGGTTTAAACTGTGCATGCTTTCGATCAAGAAATCTTGCGTATTGTATTGCATTACCATGTCAAGCGGCCTCTAACCCGGCCTCAGTGTGGTGGGGTGAAAATCGCCCGAGGAATTCTTTCGTGCGTTAAAAATACCACCTAAACTTATACGCGAGTATTCCCACTCCTTCTACCTTCCTGACACGTTAACACCTGTGCTTAGCACACACGACCTTAGTATGCTGGTTTATCTATTCGGAGCAGCATCGACGTTTTTGCCGCCAGCGTGAATTTAACCCCAGCACACTACTCACGTTAGAAAAATAACTCAATTTGGGTGATAAATACCCCACCACACAGAACTTAATTTGTTAACATGGTTGATGAAATGTCAGCCTTGTATGATGTTTCCCGAAATAGTAGGAGATGGCCATTGACATTATTTTTCTCATTACTTAATAACGGAGGGATTAATGCCTATGTCAAAAAGAAGGAAATTTCTCAAGCAACTTTTGAACTCATTAAACCATATTGTAAAAATAGAAGCCAGAATAATCGACTGCCACGAGATATACAAAATAAATTAAGAAGAAATTTTGATAATGATGGTGCTGATGAATAAGGATATAGGGGGTCTTCTAGATGTGGAATATGTCCTCGTCGCAGAGATAGAAAATGTAGGAAAAAATGCGTCACGTGCGGAGTTTACCTCTGAATGTGCTGACTTGGACGATTGACTATTTTATTTAGTTTTCTTATTTTGAACACTTTTTTTTATTTTAACTGTTTGAATGTATCTTTGATTCCGTAAAATATATCTTTTGTATTGGGTCAAGTTGCATTTTTCTCTCTCCTTCTTTTTAAGGTTTTATTTTTTATGAAAATTGTTAGTCTTGAGAAAAATAGGGTGAAAAACGTTTAAAAAATGTTGTTGAGCAATATATCTTGGTTTTAAACCTAAAAGTGATGATAAAGACAACTTTTTTTTATAGTCTCATTTAAAAAATATTTACACCTAAAAAAAAATTGGGGTTACTTTCACCCCACAACACCAACCATGTTACAAAATTCCACCACACTGACGCCGAAGAAACAAATTCCATATCACTATATTTAACCAAATTCAACAGTGTAGTTTTGTTTTTATCTCCAATTAAAAAATCGTGTTTTCAAAATCCACCTTTTAGATTATTACGTCACTAGTAGAAATTGAAGTTAGGCACACATTTTGACACGGAACATAATTATTATAAGATAGTGTAATCACCAAAAATTAAGCAGAAAAAAAGAAGTTTAGGACAGATTATTATGTGATAGGTAGCTTAAATTTTAGAACAAAGATTAGTTGGGTTGAGGTATCCTGATACATTTTCTATGTTGCAATTTTCATACAGTATCTTCTCCAACGTTCCTTTAATACCGTATTCTTTTCGTTGCGATTTAAATTTAAGACACTGCACTTATTGTGATACACTTGAGGCGGAAACACATTATTATCACGTCACGTGAGTTCACATACTTTCACACCAAACGTGAATTTATGTTTATGTAGAAGCAATCACATTATTATCACGTCACTTCACTTTGCTTAACCTAAAAATGTACCAACTAAACAATAATAATGGCGATGACAGTTCATCTTCATCTTCCGCGTTTGAAGAATACTTGGAAAATGCATGTGCTTTACTTATGGTTATGGTAAACACACTTTTTCTATTAAAAATTCTTCCATTTTGACAGCATTCACGTTTTCACGCCTCACAAAATTGATGTTTAAACAGAAAATTTGAGCGCGACATGTCATGTTATATCAGGTGATTTCACGTGAATCTCCAACGTGAAAATAGTGTGTTCGTTCTTAATGTGTATAAATGGAAAAAGCCGCCTCAACAAATTTATTGCTCATGTGTGTTCACGTGAAATCATGTGACGTGATAATAATGTGTTTCCGCCTTTATTTGCACATTACACATGTCACATATCGTGGATTGCCTTTGGACGTGTGAGTATCGTCTCTGTTCTAGTTCTAGGCAGGTTACTCCATGTTGAAGTGGATTTCTTTGTATCTCTCAGTTTGGTCCAAAGATATTTCCAGTGGTCGCCGATTTTCCATCTGAATATTGTTTCCAAATCTGAGCTGAGATTTGAAGATTCTGCGAGTTAGGTTAATGGTGAGTGGGTCTATAAGGCGAGTGGTAAGGTGTTGAAAGTGGATGTCTGATTGCATCGGCACGTTCATTTCCATCGATTCCGATATGTGAGGGGACCCAAAGTATCTCTTTCAGTTCATTTGAACTAAAACTGTGACGTATTTGCTCTTCAATTTGCATTACTAAGTAATTGGTGGGATACATCTGTTTTTAAATTGACGTTAAATACCCTATTGTTTCAATCCTTACTGGGTGGAATTTTTCCATAATTATCAAGTAAAACCAAACAAATTCTATAACATAGTAATGAAAACTAGACGGGTTTCACAGATTACAAGAGTATAAATTATCGATTATTTGTACTTCTGATGATGTAAATCTTGTAAATTGTGAAGCTAATCTAAATAACAATATAATTATAATGTCCTCGTATCAGAATTATATATTTTCTTCCCAAAAAAGAAAATACAATGTATTATTAAACAATTACAACTATCAACAAATAAACGAGATTTATATAAAAAAAATTAAAAACAAATTAATGCTAATGAATACTAAATGACGAATACTGAATGTCGAATGTCCTAATTATAAACTTATACAGTGTGTACATGAAGTAACGTAACTTGCTAATATTTCGATTTCCGTTAGGTTTACAAAAAAAACTGTTGAAAAAAAGTTTTTTCAAATAACCCAGACCATCTGCAAAAGTCGATTAGAAGTATCCAGGGTGCACCGTTGCTCCAAAATAACTTATTGAGATATTTTTTTAAATAGTTAACCATGTATATATTTTCAGTTTTTCATAATCTATTAAATTACAAATACAACCGTCAAGACCGCATAATTCTACCTTCAATAATTCCAAAATTATATTGGTTTGAATCTAAAATTATAAGAAAATTGTTTAGGTAAAAAAAGTTTTGTTTCTCGCCGTAAATTCCAAGTTTCTCGCTAATTTTTCAGGGTTTCTGCTAAAAATTTAAGAATTTCAAGTTTCCCGCTTTTGGTTTTTCGCCAAAATTTTCAAGCTTCCCGCCGAAACCTAAAATTTTTGCGTTAAACCTAAAATTTAGGCGAGAGACCTAAAATTTTTGCGTTAAACCTAAAATTTGGGCGACCTAAAATTTGAGCGGAAAACTTAAAATTATTAGAGAGATATTGCCAATTGCAATACCGCATACGTTGCGGTATTTATGTAGCGCTATTTTAATAACGGTCTACCTAAAATTTATTTGGAAATAAGAGTTATTGCCATCACTATAATTTAATAACGTATGTAGCGTAATGTAGGAAGTGACAAAACCTGTCTTTTTCTGTGTAAATTTATAATTTAAAAAAAAATCCAAAACCAAACAACCTTACTATTTGCATATTTAAAAAAAATGAAAATAATGAAATATGGATGAAGCTCTCGAAGCGGCGATCTTAGTTGGAGCTAATGAAAATGATATTGGAGTGGAGCCAAACCAAAATAGAAGATCGCTAAGGCTCTATTATTGAATTCGATTTGGTAAATATGCAGAAATCCGATGCGATTTGTCAACTGCGCAGGACAATTATGTGCCGTATTTACAATAACACTCAACGGTACGTTACCGTAAATTACGCGAAAGCGCTAACCCCTGATTTATAGATTCCGTAACGTAACGTAACGCAAGGATTTCCGTGAGACGATAAAGGATAACTAATAGGACGACTCCACTACCATTCATAGATTGCCCTTACGCATGACGCTGATCGCGGCTGTAACGCGAGAGATACCCATCTCCATCTTTTTGAAGTTGCGTTTTGGTACGATGACAGAAGTAATCTATGAATGGTAGTGGAGTCGTCCTATGATTTATCTTTTATCGTCTCACGGAAATCCTTGCGTTACGTTACGTTATGGAATCTATAAATCAGGGGTAACGTTATTAGCGTTAGAGACGTAAATAAGTGAATCGCGCATTTAATAAACGTCAAAATACTGAAAACGTAATTACCGCAAACCATTTTTTAACAAGCAATATCTCTCTATTAACGGAAATCTTGAATTTTTAGCGGGAAACCTGAAATTTTAGGGGGAAGCTTGGAATTTATGGCGAGAAACCTAAAACTTTTTTGACCTTAACAATTTTCTTATAATTTTAGATTCAAAAAAATGTAATTAATTATGCGGTCTTGACGGTTGTATTTGTAATTTAATAGATTATGAAAAACTGGAAATATATACATGGTGCACTATTTAAAAAAATATTTTAATAAGTTAATTTGGAGCAACGGTGCAGCCTGTATACTTCTAATCGACTAATGCAGATGGTCTGTATTATTTGAAAAACATTTTACTCAACATTTTTTTTTTGTAAACCTGGCGGAAATCGAAATATTAGCAAGTTACGTTACTTTATGTACACACTGTATAAACAAATATTTGTCTGTCTTGTAGTTTTGCAGGTGCTCCTTATTGAATTTTTAGCACTACAATTAACTTGTAGGTGAATTTTTTTTACCAAGAAATTATATACACTTAATGCACCAACAAAAAAAACTGAATTTCGATTATAACATCTGTAAGTGAAGCGTCTCTCCCACAAACCTGAATACTTCTGTAAAATCCGCATTTTAAGCAAAACGTGAAAATGCGGAATGTTCCGCTTGACAGATTATAAGTAGGGCCGTTGGAAAAATTATATCTGAAAAGTAAACAACCGATCCCGCACACAAAGAACCACTCCGTCTCGAAATTTTCTCTATTTACTTTTTCTAACGAAAATAAACAATATTTCGACAGAAGAGTTCTTTGCAAAAATATACCATCGCATGAGAGAAAATACTAATCTACCAGTAATTTTAGAAATGTATTGAAAATTTTATATTGAATAATATTTTTTCAAGTTATTTATATACAGAGTAAGTTTTAAGTACAGAACGCCTATATGGGCATGATGACAGTCACTAAGAATCACTAAAATATTGATTTGATATCATTATATATGATGCAGAGATTCTAAAAAAATACCTATTTTTATTTTACATGTGTGATGACCAATATTTAGTAAAAATATAAGCACAAAATTTAACAATCCGCCATCCTAGCTCAAACGCCAATCAGAAGAGAGTGACGTCGTACTTCCGCAAATTTGACCTTGATATTTTGTCTTTCATCCGAACCATAGAAAGTCCGAACATCTGTTCTGTTTTGAATTTCCGTTGTGTGATTCAAATTATGTATCAAAACAAACTTCTAACCTGCAATCTGTCGAGTGTTTTAAGTTTGACGATTTTACCAATGACATAAAACAGTCTGTTTTATGTTCTAAGAATGACACAGATCACCTATAAATGGTATTTACGAATTGATGATGTCACAGACAGCCGCCATTACTATTCTTGCGTTTTGGCGCAGAATTTAAAATGCATTTTTAAAAGGTAATTTTCTACTTTAAAAACTTTTTTTCTCAGAGAAATAAAATTTATTGTAGATAAAGTATATATGTGAAAACATCATGGAGCAGTTTTTCAAAATCAGTCATCATGCCTATTATCTCGGAGTTGCATAATTTTTAAATTTTGATTTGTTATACCGTCAAGCTTCTGGTAGTATCCACATTGTTGACAGATCATCCGTTAATCAATAAAGTTTTAGGATTCTCGCCAAAAATTCCAAGTTTCCCGTAAAAATTTCAGGATTCCGTTAAGAATTTCAAGTTTACCGCTCAAATTTTAGGTTAACCGCCCAAATTACAGGTTTCCCGCCGAAACTTGGAATTTTTGACGGAAAACCTAAAATTTGAGCGGGAAATCTAAAATTTGAGCGGGAAACTAGAAATTCTTAACAGAAAACCTGGAATTTTTAGCGTTGAACCTGAAATTTTGGCGGGAAACTTGGAAAATTGGCGAGAAACCTGAAACTTTATTAATTAATATTCATGACAGAAAAACCTACTACTTTTTTAACATAAACAATTTTTTTATAATTTTCGACTTAAACCAATATAACTTTGGAATTATTAAAGGTAGAATTATGCGGTCTTGACGGTTGTATTTGAAAAAATATGTTAATAAGTAATTTTGGAGCAGCGGTGCATCCTGTGTAGTTCTAATCGACTTATGCAGATGGCTTGGATTATTTGAAAAAACTTTTATTCGACATTTTTTTTTAAAGCTAACGGAAAATGAAATATTAGCAATTTACGTTACTTTATGTACACACTGTATGCAATAATGTACAGCTAAACTAAAAATATACTTATGTACTGTATGATATTTAGTTACTACCACCAACCCTTATACCTAAAGATAAACTCAACACACAAAAAAGTTTGTAAAAGACTTTGAATATTTATTGTAATTATAGTGGAATTTTAAATTTATATAAAAACCTCAAACCTCGTTTTATGAAATATAAGAGACGCTTATGGATTGAAAAGTATGTAGAGGTCCCGAAGAGAGTGTAAAACTAGAAAACTTCACATATTGCATTTCCATACGGAAATTTTTCTGCTTTTTAGCAGAGACCGTTCAGAATATTCTGAATCAGACGTGATTTGGGGTTTTCCCGAGACGTTAAGCTCTAAAGGAACATCGTACTATGTGTGATGATTTGCAATGAAGACGACTGGCGCCTGAAAAGAGGCGTCTCGACGCGTCACCACATACCATACATCAGCGTTTCATCTCGAAATTGATGATATCAAGCAATATACAGTCGACAAATATCAGGAAAAACGATGTCTTCACTGCATCTACAGGAAGAAAAATTATCTACGTAACACCATAAACGCTCTCAAACGAAGGGATTAGTTTCTGAAATATTTTAAGAAAAATATTCAATTTAGCTGACGTCCAGTTTCCCCAAAATGTATATAAAAATAGGGTGTCAAATGCCTAATATACATTTGGATATATCTACTTACGTACCAACTCTGGGATAGTCGTAAAATTAAGATTGAGATTAAGATAATATATTGTACTGAATTTTATAAATTATTATTATTCAAATCACCACATATAAATAAAATTACTTCAACTTATTTTGTATTATATTTATTTTGTTATAATTATTTTTTCATTTATTAAAGGAGCAAGTTCATACTAAAAGAAAACAGCTATAGGCAAACTATCTATAATGTAATTTTTGACAATTAAAAAAAATATAAATTAAAATTCTTACTATAGTCCAAAAAAAAATTTTTACTTTCAAAAATTGTGTAAAATGAAAACTTCTTCACCGTCCAACCAATTTAACATATAATCTTCCAAAATTACAATTTAAATTTTTCTAATTTTCAATGATTTGTTCACACAAATCTCTTCTTCATCTATATAATTTCTATTGTTCTTTCTTTTCCAAATTTTGTTGATTTGTTCGCACAAATCTCTTCTTTATCTATATAATTTCTACTATATCTCAAAATTTTAAAAAAATATTTTTCTTCTGACTTTTTCTCTTCTTGACTTTTCTCCTCAACCAAATCTTTTTTTTCTTTTATATAGTAACCAATCAATTTTTGTCACTCCATATCTTTATATTGGTTGATTTTCTTCTCATTTGCTTATATTTAATTTTCATGTGACCATCGCTTATGACTTTGTCAAATAATTATCAATATTTCAATAATTCTGTCACTTTTGACAAATAAATAATTTTTACATCTTTTATATTTTCTCAAAATAAACAAACATTGAAATTTTTCCCATTATCATTTGAATTGAAATTTTATAAATATTATACTGTCACATTGTCTATCTGAGTGTAACCTTTAAATTTATTGATTGGTAAGTATAAATAATGTCTCTTTTTAATTGTACATTACCAAATGAAAACTTAAAAACTTCAATGTATTTTATACTATAAATTTTTTTATAAGCTATACGAAACAAACGTAACAAACTTAACTTAAACTTCTTTAAACTCAAACATTTAACAAACCATTTAGGTAATTAGTTAGAACTTTTAAATGTTAAAAATTAATTCTATTTTTTCTTGAATAATATATATCATGACATAATCCCCTCCATACATTTATTTCCGAAATTATTTCAAATTAAATGTATAAAATTGAATGCATGATATAAATTATTCCCATTTTAAACATTCTCTAAACCTGATATATTTTTTGGTTCAAATTTAAATAATAATTCAATATGATATTTTCCTATTTCTAAGCCAGTAATAATATCACCAAGTAGATATGTATTATTACCAATGACTTTAATTATTTTATATGGTCCTTTGTATGGATATATAAATTTTGCACATTTATTATTCATTATATTTGATACTCTATGTGCTTTCACTATAACTAAATCATTTTCTTTAAATCGAATACGTTTTCTTATCCTTTTATTTTGTCTCATCTTGTATTTTTGTGTATATTTTTCTATTTTTTCTGTAACTTTATTTATTATTATTTGAATATCTACATTTTCACATTGCCATGGTCTATCTGGATTTTTACCAGTCAATATCGTTAATGGTATATAACCAGTGGTAGTATTTGGTACTTCATTTATAAATTTTTCCACATGGTGTAAATATTCAATCCATTTTGTATGATCGCTACCTATTATTAGTCTAATAAATTTTATACATTCTTCAATCAATCTTTCACTTGGATTAGCGTTCGGATGTCTTATTGATGTATGTATAATTTGTATATCTTTATTTTTCCAATAATCATGAAACACATCATTTACAAAGTATGTTGCATTATCCGTTAAAATTTTATCACATTTTCCATATTTTCCCATAAATTCATTCAAACCATTGATTGTAGTCCATTTTGTACACCGTTTTGTAGGATAAAGTTTTACAAATTTTGAAAATAAATCATAAATAACCAAAATATGTTTATAGCCCTCATTTGTTTCAATTAAATTATTGATGTAATCAATTGCTATTATTTCTAGAGGTTTTTTTACTGTTATACTTTCCACAGTATTTTGGTTCTTATAATTTTTATATTTTCCCAAAGCACAAATTTCACACATCATACATACCCTTTTACACAGATTCACATCATTTTTTGCATATAAATGGTTTATCTATTTGAACGTCTATTTTATGAATATATGTTAAAACAATTCTTGATTCATAATTTACAAGATTTTCATGTTTACTTATCAATTTGAAAACAAATTCATTATATTTGCTAGGACAGATAATCTCACTAGGTTTTAAAGCTTGTTTTTTCCCATTTCCCTTTTCTATAAATATTTCATTTATATTCAATTCCCCATTCATATTTTGGGACTTCTGTCCAACTTCATTCACATTTTGGAATCCTTGTCCATTTAATGTGATTATTTTTATTATTTCATCATTTACATGTAGTTCTCCACTACCTATATTAATGATAGCCTTAACACCATTGAGAAAATCTTCCCCCAATATAGCATCTGTCGTCAAATTTGGAACAATAACAAAACTCATAGGAATCAATTGATTGTTTAATTCAATATTTATATTCAAAATATGATTCAATTCCGCTAATTTTTTCCCATTAGCAGTTATTAGTTGAATTTTCTTTATTTTTGAAATATTTTCACGAAAAATATCGATATTTTGCCTTATTATATTTTCATTCACTAGAGAAATTTGAGCACCCGTATCTAATAAACTTATCATATTAATATCTTTAATTTTAATTTGTATGTACGGTAAACTAACTTCAAAAAAATTATCAATTTCTATTTCTGGTTCTATACTAATAAATTCTTTTGGATGGACATAATTTATTTCATTTAGTCTGCTATTTAATGAAAATCCTGATATCTGGTTGGAATTGGTTCAATATCAGCACAGCAACTATTTCATTTTCATCATTTTCATTTTCTACTATAAGTTGTTTTATTTGATTAACATTATTTACTTGTCTATTATTTGAATTTTCATGTTTATTTCTATAAATTCCATTTTTCTTTTCATTCTGTTTATTTGTTATTTGATTATACGTATGTTTATTATGATTTTGATGATTATTATATGAACTTTTATCATTTTCCCTATCAACGAATTTTCTTTGAGAGAGATTATTTCTATTAAAATTTTGTCCTTGGTCTCTGCCATTTTGATTCACTTGTACTTTATTTTGTTGAGATCTTCTACCTTTAATATCATCCATTCTCCTAAGATATCCTAAAAATCTTTCTTCATTGTCAATATTATTTATACCCACGTAATCTTCAACTTCATAACCAAAATGCCTTGACACATATTGTATAATTTCTGACATTATTAATTTTGGTTCCAAATATTTTGCAGTACTAATTTTTTTCATAGCATACATTTCTCTGCTAGTACCATATTCTTCTCGATATTTCCCAGTATATAATGTTTCTCGTACTTTATTCTGGATAGAATTTCCCCAGTAATATTGTAAAAATTTTCCTTTAAATTGTTCAAAATTTTGACATTGGTCTTCTATTATTTGATACCATGTTATTGCCATTCCTTTCAATGATTTTCTAATATAACTTTTAAATTTTCTTTTTTCTTTATTTTCTTCCAATATATCCTCCAATTCCTGTATAAATACAATTGGATGTACTCTATTGTCTCCAAAAAACTTCAAATCCCATTCTACTTGATGATCCACCAACATTCTATTTTGTATTGTTCCAGATTGTATTTTTATCGTGATATTATCTACTTCTTTTCCAATCTCAGTGATTTTATCATCCTGTTCTATAGCTTGTTGTACCAAATTTCTTATTTTCACTTCTTGTGAAACCGTTACATTTTTAATTTCTTGAAATTTCACATTAATAATTTCATAATTTTCTTTAACTTCCACAATCTCTTTTTCCATAATTTGTTGATCTTCCATCATATTTTTCACTTTATTATTCATATTTTCTTCTATCTTCTGTTGAGATATCTTCATCTCTTGTCTAGTATGTTCCATTTGTTTCATTATCTCTTCTTTATCTTTTTTTATTTCCAAATGTATCTCCACAATTTTTCTATCGACACTTTCCGTGATTTCTTTTTTTATTTTATTGATTTCTCCTGTAAGCTCTTCTTTATTTATTTTCATTGTTTTCTTCATTTCTTTCTGATTATCTTTCATCATTTTGTTCATCTCTTCCATCTTTTGTATGATAAAAGCTAACGCATTCTTATCCGTTTCTGTTTCCTTTATATAATGATGTACCTCTATTTCTGGCCTTTCTTCCAAATTTTCTTCCTGTTGTATTCTTCCTTCATTATCCTGTTCCATTTGAATTCTTCTGCTTATTGCATCCATTCTCAAAGATATTCAATGTTTCAAAATTTAATTTAACTATTCAAACTCAATTTAATGTGATCAAACCAATTCCAATAGTTATCAAATTTCATCCAAAATTAATTTATTACCTTCATAATTATATTTTAAAATGAATTATATGTACCAAAATATAAGATGAGAAATTTATATGTTCTATACGTATTCAATTCAAATATTATTGTTTTGGATCAAACAATATGATTATTAATTATATAGAATTAATTTTTATGGATTATTCACACGGTAAACAATACAAAAAAAATACTTTTCAAATTTCAAATAATATCAACTGTTTCCTTTTAAGCATTTCTCGCCCCACGTTTGGGCGCCAATTATTTATATGTACTGAATTTTATAAATTATTATTATTCAAATCACCACATATAAATAAAATTACTTCAACTTATTTTGTATTATATTTATTTTGTTATAATTATTTTTTCATTTATTAAAGGAGCAAGTTCATACTAAAAGAAAACAGCTATAGGCAAACTATCTATAATGTAATTTTTGACAATTAAAAAAAATATAAATTAAAATTCTTACTATAGTCCAAAAAAAAAACTTTTACTTTCAAAAATTGTGTAAAATGAAAACTTCTTCACCGTCCAACCAATTTAACATATAATCTTCCAAAATTACAATTTAAATTTTTCTAATTTTCAATGATTTGTTCACACAAATCTCTTCTTCATCTATATAATTTCTATTGTTCTTTCTTTTCCAAATTTTGTTGATTTGTTCGCACAAATCTCTTCTTTATCTATATAATTTCTACTATATCTCAAAATTTTAAAAAAATATTTTTCTTCTGACTTTTTCTCTTCTTGACTTTTCTCCTCAACCAAATCTTTTTTTTCTTTTATATAGTAACCAATCAATTTTTGTCACTCCATATCTTTATATTGGTTGATTTTCTTCTCATTTGCTTATATTTAATTTTCATGTGACCATCGCTTATGACTTTGTCAAATAATTATCAATATTTCAATAATTCTGTCACTTTTGACAAATAAATAATTTTTACATCTTTTATATTTTCTCAAAATAAACAAACATTGAAATTTTTCCCATTATCATTTGAATTGAAATTTTATAAATATTATACTGTCACATTGTCTATCTGAGTGTAACCTTTAAATTTATTGATTCGTAAGTATAAATAATGTCTCTTTTTAATTGTACATTACCAAATGAAAACTTAAAAACTTCAATGTATTTTATACTATAAATTTTTTTATAAGCTATACGAAACAAACGTAACAAACTTAACTTAAACTTCTTTAAACTCAAACATTTAACAAACCATTTAGGTAATTAGTTAGAACTTTTAAATGTTAAAAATTAATTCTATTTTTTCTTGAATAATATATATCATGACAATATATATATATGTGTCTATAAAATTATACGTGGGGATTCTTTAACACATAATATTTATCAAAATATACATGTAAAAAGTGCAACTGTCATTATAATTAATACACTAATACCGACTTTGACACTGACACGAGATTGAAGGTCCGATTTTTAACTAATATATAGTTGATGGAAACAACCGAATTTTCCTACATCTAAACTAAACTAGAGCACTGTAGACGTAGACATAGGTATTCGGGTCCGCCATTTTGGTGCCTTGTTGTACGTTGACGTTGTTGTTGTGTTGGTCAAGTATTTGGCATGAGATTCGGTATTTCTACTCAGAGTTGCACTTTCTCAATTTTCAACAATATGCCAACTCGACAAATCGCAAAACAATAAAATTCAGGCACCAAAATGGCGGATGAGAATACTCATCTCTAGAGTGCCTTAGTTTAGTTAAGGCACTAAGGCACTTTGTTTTGTGATGTGTCGAGTTGACATATTATGTTGAAAAATTTTTGATATTGAACAGAACATTTTATTTTAACAACTTTCCTTCAGATTATTAACACCAGAAAATTGAGAAAGTGCAACGAATGGATGCTGGCCACGTCTCTGAGTAGAAATACCAAATCTCATGCCAAATACTTGACCAACACAACAACAACTTCAACTTACAAGGCACCAAAATGGCTGACGAGAATACCTATGTCTACAGCGCTCTAAGTAAACTACTGAACATTTTTGACACATTGCATAAATGTCAAATGATCATTCCAAAAGTGAATGTTGTCTTGGGAAACAATCATATTTTACAAAAATTTATTTCAATTAGAATATAGGTTTAAGCAGTGGTTGAGTATGGGATTAGTTTCGGTTTCGGCTACCATTAGGTCGAAACCGAAACTACATTTGGTAGGTTTAGCGCAGCGACTGCACTTGTTCGGTGCACTGAGTTGCAACTAGTTTATTCATAAATGCGACAAAGTAAAATATTTATAAACTATTGCTCTTGTACACCACGTTTGGCCAATCGACTGACCGCAGTAGATCTTTTGGAGTAATTAGCAATTTTTTTTTGTGTTCAAAATTTTTGCGTCGATATATGACAATGGATGAAACATGGATCCATCACTTCACTCCGGAATCAAACCGATCGTCATCTGAGTGGACAGCAACTGGAAAAACTCGTCCAAAGCACCGAAAGCACAACAATCAGCTGGAAAGGTTATGGCCTTGGTCTTTTGGAATGTACGTGATGTAATATTCATCAACTATCTTGAAAAGGAAAATACCAACAACAGTGAATAATAGTTGCTTTTTTTCTATCCCCCGGCTTAGCTTAGCTGAGCTGAACTGTAGTTCGAACGCACTTTTCAAGCGCTGTAAAGTCGACAATATCGGCACAAGTGCATTTGCATACAAACAAAGATGAAAAGGTAAACAAATTGAATTAGAACTTTCAATTTCGAAGGTTAATTAAAATTACCAAAAAAGTCAGGAAACTAGTAGCTCAGAAAATGGATTTACTGGATCCACGTTTGAAACAAGGTAAACCTTCATGAATTTTAATTTAAAATCGATTATTTAATAGCTACGTGAATAATAAAGTAATGAATAGGTGTATTTTACATGCATGTTTTTATAAGGTTAGAATCTTTATCAGATATCAAAAATAAGTGACTCTTCTTCCATTCGCGATTAAACTTAGCTAAGAAATTTTACTGAGTTAAAAATCCGGTATACTTGACGGAGGCAAGGGGGGAGGTCAGATGATCTTAGTAAATCTAACTTCATTGGCAAAACGAACGCTAACTTAGCTTAGTTTAACTTAGGTTAGCTTAAATTGGTGGTAGAAAAAAAGCAACTATTATATATAGCGTTATTGAAGTATTTAAAGGCCGAAATTGGCAAAGAAAACAATTTTGTTACATCAATAAGACAACGCACCGTGTCACAAGTCAATCAAAACAATGGCAAAACTACATGAATTGAGCTTCGAATTTCTTCCACATCCACCTCATTATTTCGCTTGATTGAAGAGGTTATCGCTGACACTGAGGCCTATTTTGAGGCAAAATATAAATCGTTCTACAAAAGTGGTATTGAAATGTTAGAGCGGCGCTGGAATGATTGCGTCGTTCTTAAAGGAAATTACGTTGACGAATAAAACTAGTTTTGAACAATAAAAAAACGTGTTCTCTTTGTTAGGCCAGACTTTTCAGCCCACGTGTTATTATGACCAAATCGAGACATTTTGAAATATTGAATATTTGAAACGTCAAAATCGAAGTTAATCAAAATGTATCAGTGGTAACATTATACCTATACTGAAAACAGCCCTTGGGATCTGTTTCCAGTATAATATTGATTGGGTTCAATCAAATGACCTCAAATTAAGTGATTTCATTGGATTTTTACTGGAGCAAAATATTTTCAAAGAATGTTCGTCGAGTCGATTGAAAATAAACCGACAATAATTTCACTTGCATGACCATTCTCGTGGTATTTCTATGGGCCCTATTCAAAATGCAGGATAAGTAGTCGTATATTTCATCCGGTGGTCTCTTTCCTCTTACTTCACATGTATATTAAGCCAGTTAATTACAATAGTCGGTTTTCTGTGGTCCGTTGTGTGTAACTCACTACTGGCGAACGACGACATACGTAGGAATGGCGTTAAATTAGTTGAACCCTTAATCCCATTCGATTAACCGAAAGGAGTAGGCTGAATTAAAAGCGAGGGAATAATAGGGTTGTACAAAGAAAATAGCAGTCCCCATTTAGACTCTTTGCGCGTGAAAGAAAATCGGGACCATCGATTTCATAATAAAAGTTTTCTTTTAAATTGAATATAAATATAGGACTTATGTTTAGTCGAGTCAATGTATACGTAAAATAAATAATTTGCTATACATAGTATTCAAGGACAGCATCGATTTTTATAAATTTTTTTCATTTTTACGTTTTTTAATTTTGTTCATAATATTGAAAAATTGAAAGCTTTTTGAAGTGGGGAAATAATTATTTATATTGTTACACGGGACATCCTTTTCTACGTACGTCTGCTAACATTATGGGGAATGGTGCAAAACAATAGATCCAATATATGGTTCCAGGGCGAGACAAGTTTCTGGCATATACCGTTCCGTGGATTAAGTTCCTAAACTATACAGTTCCCTGGAGTCAATTCCTCTAAGAATCAGCACCTGGAAGAACGACTCCCTGAAGAAAATTTCTTTGGATTCAGTTCCCGGAGTATTAGAAAAATCTTCAATAAGTAATTTGATAAATTTATAAGGCTTTTTAATTTTGTAATTTTATATTCATACTTTTATGGTTTAATTCTTCACCACAGTCATTGAAATTACCTTTACTTAGTGTACCTAAATGTTTTTCTTGGAAACCCCTAGGCAGATGACAATAGTTAAATGTTAGCTGATTTTTCATTTGAACTTTTTCTAGTTTTTTATCAAGGAAATTAGTGGCCCAGTATATATAAATATTAGTGATATTTCTTAATATTAACTTCTATAGGTAACTGGCTTTGTTATATAAAAATTTGAAATTAGTTATGCTAGAACCTTAGCTATTCCAAAAATAAATGTAACATTGGAATTTCTCTTACATCTTTCAATTAGCAAACATTTTCTGATTCATTAACACCCAAAACCAAGAGTTAAGTTTTCTTCCATTAAAGCCGTGGGTTCGTGCCCAACGTTGGGTGTCAATGAAACATAAGCTAATTCATTTGAAGCTCTGGAAGGAATGCGGCCGAAAACATTCGATATTGCCACGTTTAACTATGTAAAATCTAAGTGCTGAACATGTAGTAATAATGATTGGAAATTGGACTTTTGATTATACAAAAACGTTAGTTGTTCAATGTGCTTGTTTTATTGTATTTTGTCTATTAAAATTATTTTGTCAATTTCTGAATATTGATAGGTATACAATTTTCCAAATATGTTATTGGTTCCCTTCAAGCCGGCAACGTCGTGCGAAAACAAAATTACCGCGTCCTCCGAACGAACTCAATTGGTGAAGATTTAAGATTTATCGAACAGCCCGGTGCCTAGCAACCACCTGACTTGCTATTGGGATATGTAATAATCGATAATTGTGATGATCCTTTTTTATTTTTGGTAACAGCCTAATCGTGAACAAGGTAATAATGTTTGTCGTAACCATATAAAAACCCTATGGTTTGCTGGACGGAATGTTACATAATTAAGTGTGGAGCAAGCTTTATGTCTTTGTTTACTTGTTTTTATGGAGTTTGCGGAGAAGAAATAACTATGAGGATGATCAATATGATGATCATTGGGGTATGATTTGTGGTGATTTTGAATTATTTCGTATTTATATTGAATTCAAGTGTGGTTGTTAAGTTTATTTGTTTTCAACAAATACCTTATCTTTAAAGCAAAGCGTAAATGAGTTCCTACATATATATACATCATCATAAGACGTTTATACTTTTATAAAATACCGTACGCCGTTGGTACGTTTATGACAGATATCGGCCATGTTTCCTCACAGCTACAGATTAGTTTGCCAAACTATATATTTCAAGCGGAAATTTACATCATGGGAGACCAATAACCTATGGAGCAATTAGTTGGAGTACTTAGAGTAGCAGGACAAAAGACTTCTGCAGGATTCAAAGAATATGCAATTTAAGAGCAATGGTAATATGCTGCAGAAGTGTTTAACTCCTTCACGTCACTATTTATGTAAATGGTGGAAAGTGTTGCAAAATGAACAGCATACAGACCAAGTTGGGAGGAAATTATTTTGAAAAATCGTTCGAGCCATTTAGAAATCGGAAACCCTAGAACATGTCACAGAATAGTATGAGGAATATAACTTTTCAAATACAAAACTATAACAATGAAGACAGGCAAAGAGGTCTACAAAACTTCGTTGATAACTCATGATTTAATAAAATAGCTTTAAAACTGATTATTTCCTTCCTATTAATTTTGACCAATCGCTATCAAGAATTGGTATATATGTCAAATATAAATTTTAAGTGCAAGTTTAACATGTTGCCTTTTATTGTTCTTATTATTTTAATTAAAAAAAATGTTGTATTAAAATAAAATGTTTATTTATTTTACCAAATATCCCTCTTGCATCTAATTTTTCCTGTGGAAAAATTAGAACAATCGTTTCAAAGTAATCTGTTTTAACAAATAACATTCGCGAAAGTGGAAAAATCCTCGTCTTTACCTCGGGTTTTTAAAACCACTCTCGCTCATGCTATTTGTTAAAACAAATTACTAAGAAACTTGTTTTTCCGGAAAAATCCTCTAAGGATATTACCCCCAAAAAACTATGATTTTTATGAAGTTTTAGTAAATGCGGGGTATAGTTCTTTTTGTATCGATTTTTTCGGTGAGGGTGGATCTTTCTTAACAACTAAAAAGGGTAAATAAAAATATTCAGATTTCATTCCTAGTTTCCTTATGATCTACATCAAAACACTTTTCACGACACTGGTAGCCAAGTTCCAGTTCATGTGACATAACATTTATATTCACTTTTCCCATCTCTCCTGGTATCTTCCACTATATTTCAAACTCTGTGTTATTTAAACAATAACGCACCATAGAATCCCATACACTAATAAATCCAATTTCCTTAGCCTTGAACAAAGGATATTCTCCATAAGGTTTACTGTTCTCGCGCGGGTATAAACGCAATAAACCCGTTTATATCTGTAACGTGAGAAATAAGCCTGATATTACTCTCTACCGATTTCATTCAAATGATTTCCTTTTTGCTAGTCTCGACAACGGAATCGGAGAGATCATATCAAAATACACAAGATGGCGTGGTTGTATCATTTCAACAAAATATATGCAATGAACTCCTTTTTCCTCTGTGATCTTCAAATAGGATTCATTCGCTTGGGTTGTGCTCAGCCCAGGCACTTAAACTGAATCTTTGTACCATTTCCCAAGTTATCTAATTCCTTTCCAGAAGTTTCGTGTCTTTTATATAGGCCACTACTTTGACTATACGTATCTGTAAAAGTTATTTTATTTTGTCTCCAAAGTGCTTCCGTCTGGGTCCTTTAAAGTTATCACATAAGCAGAGTATGTGAGTAGATGTTTCATTATAGAGTTCACATTTTTCTGCACAACACTTTGCCTATCTTGTGCAGATGTTTTCTCAGAGTGCAGTGACCAGTCACCGGGTCGGTAACTTCAAGTGTCTCTTACCCAGTTTCAATGGCTTGGTTGAGAGTTCCGTGTCTACCTTGTTACGTAAACTTTTTGTATGGGGGTGCCCTTTTGTAATTGTCCATGTGTGTTGGTGATCCTTATCAAATCAGTTCCCAATTTCCTCCCTTATGCAATCTTTTGTGATTCCAAAAAACGATTTCGGACCTAAGAAATCTCCTTCAGAACCTTCTTTAGCTAACTGGTCCGCCATTTGCACCCATACTAGACACTTTGTTGTTCTTTGCCAGCCTGTTAAGGGATTCTTTGCAGTTTTTTAACAGTCTAAACCTAGTTGTTGGATTATTGATAGCTTTAAGTAGAGCCTGGCTGTTAATGAATATTTTAATGTTTTGTCCGATATATCCTCTTCTGATGACGATGAAGTTAGCCGCGACATTCTAGCCGCGTTTGGAAAAAAATCTTTGATATAAAAGTTTTCCGCAGCCTGGCGGGGTCGGGCATGATTTTTTTCTATAATATAGGTCTTTAGCTATTCAATAAAAAATATTAGAGCATGATTAGAGGTGGCAGGAAAAAGTTTGAGGCGAAACACGTCAAGTTGCACGATTTTTTTTTCGATTGCATCGAACTTTTTCCTGCCACCTCTAATCATGCTCTAATATTTTTTATTGAATAGCTAAAGACCTATATTATAGAAAAAAATCATGCCCGACCCCGCCAGGCTACGGAAAACTTTTTTATCAAAGATTTTTTTCCAAACGCGGCTAGAATGTCGCGGCTAACTTCTCTTCTCTTCTGATATTTTCAACAATACCGCCAGCCCCAGTGCCATGGTTTGTTTTGAAACCATCCGTGAACCAGATGATTTCTCCAGAATTACGTGGGTGCATCACATGTTCTCCAGAGTCATACTATCAAAACTCATGTGAAATATGTGTTCATCTAGTATTGTCCTAGCTGTATCAGTGTGTCCTCGAATGACATCCCAACACCATTTCCAGAATTGGCAAGAGTGCTATCAAATAGTATGCATATGTCTGTGAAGGGATGGGAGTGTACAAGCTTGGCACTCTGAAATCCTGAGAGATGCTCCGAGTTTTGGTGTCATCAATAAATGGTATGGGAATGCTTAGGTAAATTTAATGGAGTAGGCAAGAACACCTTACTGAGGGTTCCAGGACACGCTGGAATGGAAGGAACTGACAGACGAACTGGCAAAGAGAAAGGCTGAAACACCCTTTTGTGGGAACGGAACCGTTTCGAGTCCGAATGTAATATTTGAAAAATCAGACAACGTAAAAGAGAAGATTTGGCCATTGTAAAGATCTAGTATAGCTAAAACAATCAAATACACTCCTGGAAAACCTCAACCAGGTGAGAGAAATACTGCCTCTGAGAGTTACTTCAGGATCTAGGAGATTGCGATCACAACAGATCTTCCACAGACGTACTGGAATAGAAAGAATCGGAATAGCAGAAATAAACACCCTTTTGGAAACCTAAATCCTCTTGCAATATCATCACCAATATGATATTGGTAGAAATAGTTAGAAATAGGAAAAAGACTGCACTGGGTGTTTCGACAGATGTCCTTAAAGCTCAAACTAGTGGAGAAGGTAAATATAGATTCTGTAGAATGGTAGAATAAATCTTTATTCGCATACTAGAGGAATGCATGGCAATACACAATATCATGGAACGACACCTGAGAGACCACTAGATGAAAGAGAAAGAATTGATGTCTGCGGATATCCTAAGACTGCTTCAAGGAATACGACTAAAATTAATGTAGGTCTCCGAGACAGCTGAGGAAGTAAGTAGAAAAACGGGGCGCAATAGATGTCCAAGGTTTCAGAGAATCTTCTCCACAAAAAACAGTAAAATACATTGTGAAAACGTTCATTCAAAATTTTGTAAAACATCATAAATTCTCTAAATACAATGTTTGTTCACTACAATGAATGTTTTCCAGATCAATAAGGATGAAATAGCCATTACCATCAACTTCGTTCGCAAAATAACATTAATTACGTCGATGTTCATCAATGATATATCCAATCATTTTGAAATGGCCACTTGCACCCTTTGAAAATGAATCGCTATATCGCATTTTTCAATTAAAACTCTGCAATATGCCATCATTTTAATTATTTCATTTTATTTATAAACCAAACGACGATGCAACGTTTACATAAACTTTAATAACAGTTTCCGCGCAACTGCCCTGCCCAATTGAATGGAAATTTTCAGGTCGCATAGCAGATTTTCATTTTTTTCTAAATCCACTTTTATACGTTCGAATCATTTTCGGCGCTTATACGCGGCATGCGAGTGTACGTTATTGCACCAAGTGAAATATTGTCCTTGGTGGAAATTTATATACAGATACGCCAAGTTAATTACCATTTTTTACAGAAAAATTCCTAACAATGCTGAACTTGTAAAGCGTGAAACGGTAAAGAAATGGTTTTTCACGATTTTCGGCGTAAATATTGAGTTTTATGAAAACCGATTCCAATTAAAGCTGCAGATAATTGAAAAACCTACAACTTTTCCCTTGAAAAAATTCTTACATGACCTCAAAATTGTGGAGTACATGCCAAAAACCGATTTTTTCGGTAATTATTTTTATAGTCGACCTATACAATACATTACATTTTCGTGCAATCGGACGCGAAGTCAGTATTTCGCGTCCTCAACACAGTCAGCGAAATTCAATTTCGCGGCCGTTACCCATAGCAACGGCTGCGAAATCAAACGTCACTTCCAAATTTGAATATCACTTCCAAATTTGACATTTCTAAAATACTACAAAGACAAGGATTATTTTTTATTGAATACCAACAAATACATAAGTACTTATATTATTTAGGATGAATATTAACATTAATTGTACAGTTTGTATTATTACTTATATTTACTCCAGAAGTTGAAGCAAGAACTGTCAAAATATTTTCTATATATTGAAACATATCATTTCCATAGCACACATTGTTAAATAAATTATACTGCTGTTGATTTTAAAGCAATGATA
Organism: Lochmaea capreae; assembly: GCA_949126875.1. Classification (NCBI taxonomy): domain Eukaryota; kingdom Metazoa; phylum Arthropoda; class Insecta; order Coleoptera; family Chrysomelidae; genus Lochmaea; species Lochmaea capreae. The sequence continues at coordinate 16,549,715 of OX421400.1, read as the reverse complement.
TATTTATTTACAATAATCTAGTTTAATAATTTTAACGATTGCACGAAAAATAGTATGTATGCCATGGCCGCCAAACTTTTTAATGACCTCAAGATTATCTTGCCTCGGCCGCAAACGGCCTCGGCGATAACTGTTCTTTCGGTACTTTAAAAAGGTATTTCGCGGCCTAAGCATACAAATAACTATTTACGTACTTATTTCCGGATGCAAAATGGTCTATTTTTGACGTCATTTACTTTTCGTCCGCTGTGGTTACTATGGTTACCTGTGATAATAACTGTCATTTTGTGTTGTCAAATTAATTATTTACGAAATTCACTAAATTTTTCTTGTTAATTACATCGTGGAGTGGATATTAGTGTTCATAATAATCAAGAATCGATAGTGATAGCGATATGGATATCAGTAACACTCCTCCGGAGCTGCGGGAATTGGCAGCTACGGCCACGTTGGATTTACTCCCCCAGAAATCACGCTTTATATATCAAAAACAATACAACACATTCAAGAACTGGCGTCAAGAAAATAATGTCGAGAATCTCTCAGAAAATGTTCTTCTGGCCTATTTTTCCAGTAAAACTAGCAATTATAAGTCATCAACGCTATGGTCAATATACTCTATGCTAAAATCCATATTAGCCATTAAGGAAAACGTTAACATATCCAAATTTCCGAAACTTACTGCATTTTAAAAAAAAACAAAGCGTTGGGTATGAAGCAAAAAAATCTAGAGCATTTAGTCGAGATGAAATGAGCAGATTTCTTCGTGATGCCCCAGATGAAACTGCAAGGTAAAATGTTTTAATTTATTTTGCTGATATAATTATTGTTCTATTATTACAGCTCTGTTTAATTATTGGAATTGCTGGAGCTTGTCGAAGAGACAAACTAGGTAAAATAACGACCACAGATATTGTTGATCAAGGCAACATGCTTGTAATAACCATTCCATACTCAAAAAATGGTAAAAGCCGAATTTTTACAGTTACAGCTGGCCATTCTATCGATTCGCGCCTTCCTATCCACCGATTTGGAAAAATTTGGTTCAGGTACTGCCGCACATTGTTTGGGTAATGGGGCGGTGTTCCATCTTCCTGAAACCGTAATGTATTGGCAGGAGCTTGTGGGTTTGCTGGATAAGGATATAGGTTTGTAAAATTTGGCACGACATTATTTTGGAGCAGTTCTAAATATTTATCTCCATTCAAGTGCCATCAATGACCTACGATATGATTTCCAACAATTCCTGCACAAACATTAACTTTTAAGGATATTGCGTCGGTTCTCTCATCCAGTGAGGATTCTCATTAGACCAATAGCGGCAATTTTGACGATTAACATGACCGTGAAGTGTGAATATGCTCTCATCAGAAAACAAAACATCTTCCAATTGAATCACATTGTTTTCTAACACTGCCATCATTTGATCACAAAAATACGGTATCCTATAGAAATCGTCTTCCCTGAGCTCCTGAGTAGGGATCATTTTATAGGGATTCATTTTACTTTCCTTTAATATTCGAAAAATTGATGTGTGGCTAACGTTGAACAGTGGGGCTGCTTTTCGACCAGAATTATGTGGGTGGGAGCACAGCTATTTAAGCATTTTCGAATCAGGATTTTTTGTCAATTTTGTGCAATTCTTGTCATAAACAGTTTGCTAAACTAACACTAATATTTCCACAATGATTCTCTCCCAAACTCTAGGAGATGCGGTTTCCGAGATATGGTACTTCGTTACCCTTATTGAATCACCCGGTACAATAATATATGTACCTCTTTTAGTGGGGCTGCTTTTCGACCAGAATTATGTGGGTTTTCTTGAATCTCAAGCATAATATCCAATTTGTCTTGCAAATAAATAAAGGGAGCACAACTATTTAAGCATTTTCAAATCAGAAATTATTGACAATTTTGTGCAATTCTTGTCATAAACTGTTTGCTAAACTAACCATAATATTTCCACAATGATTTTTCCCAAACTCTAGAAGATACTATTTCCGAGATATGGTACTTCGTTGCCCTTATTGAATCACCCGGTACAATAATATATGTACCTCCTTTAGAGACAGCCGGCGATCGTCCATAATTGCACACCCGGAACACACGATACGAAGTAAAACTGTTACAGTTCAAACTGCGGACATTTGGTTATATTAAACATTAATATGACTATTATGCACCAGTTGTCCAAATTTATAGCATTTATTTGGTTTTATTGTCAGTCGTAAAACCTCGTATAAATTTGCGTTAGAATCCGTTCATATTTTTGTAATTATTACCAATTAAGGCATTTATATGCCTGCGGTGGGTGGTTATATAAAATTTTATTTCCAGTTTCAATGACTACTAGATTTTTATTACTTGCAAATAACCGTACATTGTTTTTTATTAATCGAAATTTAATAGAGCATAAATTTTGTTTTATTTTTGCCCGCCAAGGAAAGCAATAATATTTTGACGTGTATGGGTTTGTAGTTATGTATGTATGTATCACGATGACGACATTGGCACTTTCCTTTTTCTTGATGTTGGATGCGAACCACTTTGAAGATAGTATCGTACAGCAAGTAACTCTGAGAAAGCCTATTATTCGTTTTGAAGCTGGGTCTGTAAAGGTCGCTTCCCACGGTCCGCGATTCTACAGATCATCACGCACAACCGACGACCACGGACGGCAACGCACGCAGACCAGGGCTCTTCCCACGGTGTGTGTCGGTCTGTGTAGATCTTTTGATAGCTTCATTTCAAAATGCAAAGTGAAAGAGAACGTATCTTCGCTGCAGCTGCGGCTGTAGTCTTAATTAACAATTACCAAATTATGCGATCTAGTAAAAGTAAAAAGAAACCACGTCGCTGGTGGATATCAGCATACAACAAAATTCGTTTAAGGTAAGTGTACTTATATATCTAATTTTATTTTCCTTTTTGTCACCCATTAGTAACAGTGGAATCACGGTAGAACATTAACGAATGACATAAAATTTTCCCTGTCCTGTTATCCTACCGGTGGTGGGATCATGGGGAATGATTCGGAAAAACTTATCATAATATGTTACATAACTTGTTTCGAATCATTCCCCATTAAAATAGTCCTGTCGTCTGAGCTACCCCGGACGCGTTCGGACCGCGTACCGCACCTTTGAAGTTACCGCCTCGCGACGGATACCGGCGCACCACCACAGATGTCCTGTTCTACCACGGACGAGACCCTTCCCACGGTGTGTCGTGCGAGCTGGTCCGCGTCCGTCCTCGACAACGCGCACCGTGGGAAGCCAGCTTAACTGTTCAGGCTCTAGGTACAACTCGACCAAATTCATTTCAACCGTGAGATTCGGATGCGCGTAGATCACGCGTACGACAATGTCGGCAGCTACCAGTCCTAGGCAGAACGTCGCACTGTAAAGATCCATTTGAACTAATAGTGGTACAGTCCGCGTAGGAATTTTAATATGGAATTGAAGTCGCTTGTAAAACACAAGATTTTGAGTGCACAATAAGGTCCTGAAATAGTGCATAATGTTTTGAAATTTATGACATTGGAGGCACAACGGGGTGAGTAATTAGTTCCTTCAGCGAAAATACAGGAAAGGGTTGCACAAGCAGTCGGTATTAGCATAAGCACTGTAAAACACCGAAAAATAGAATGATCTAGATGCAAGAATTTTACGAGGAATTGTCCACAATTGGTATATACAAGAAAAAACAGCACCTACTCTGAAACGCTTGTTCCGAAAAGTTAAAGAAGACAGCGAGTTTACTGTTGATAGATAAAGTTTGCGTAAAATCTTACATAATATAGGTTTTTGATGGCGCAAAGTAAAAACAAACCGAACATTACTAAGGGAGCGACATGACATTAAACAATTGAGGACAGGGTTTTTAAAAACCATAAAACAATACCGTGAGGAGAGTCTACTAATTATCTATATGCACGAAACATATATTCCGGAGTTATCGTCAATAAGAGAGTGTGTGTTCGGTGAGTCTTGGCCTACACCTGCCGATATAAAGGAGATGTCTCCTAGTGACCTGTCTACCTTCCTGAGAAGGACAGGATGGACAATGACCTAGGAAGACAACTCCTCGGGAGGATTCACAATGGGTCACATGTGGCCTAAGTGCTGTGAGCCTACACTCACCCTCCCTACTATACAGATATAGATAGAGAGATATATTCATTCCTCCCACTCTCATGAAAAAGCTTGGTCTGATAATAGTAACGAATGGCTACGAAAACCAGTGTCTAAGGAGCAAGGATTAGTTATAGTTCCTGCTGGATGGGAAAAAGGATTCATACCAAATGCATTACTCATATTTAAGTCAAAAAGTAAGTCGGGTGATTTTCATGATTATCTAAACTTTACAAACTACAAGAAATGGCTTGAGACTAAACTAATACCAAATGTACACCCACGTTGTGTGCTGGTTATTGATAATGCACCATATCACAATGTGCAGTGTGAAAAATCACCTACATCCGCAAGTCGAAAAGATGAAATGAAGCAATGGTTACGAAGCAGAAACATCACATTTGCAGATGACATGTTAAAAGTTGAGTTATATAACATTGTGAAAATATATAAGCCAAGATTTAAAACGTAAAAGTTGACAAAATCCTAGAACAGCATGGTCATAATACTTTGAGATTGCCATCTTATCACCCTGACCTTAACCCAATTGAACTTGTTTGGGCATCCCTTAAACAATCCGCTGGAAGTAAAAACACCACGTTTATATTGTCAGATGTGGAAAAGCTATGTCATGAATTTTTTGACAATTTTTCACCACTAGAATGGCAAAGTCGCTGACAACATGCGCTCAAATGTGAAAAAGAGTTTCTCAGCTTGGAACCATCCTTAGATATAGTAATAGATGAAATTATTATCAATCTTGGAGATGACGATTCCGATAACGATGATGATTATGATATTGTAAGTTCTGCGAATGTAAATAGTGATAGTGAGTGACAGATTAGTTTTAAACGGTGTCTCCATACTGTAAATAAACAGAATAGACGTTTAGATTGTGTGTAATTTAAAACTGATGTCGTTAGTGTAGTATTGTAAATATTCTTTGTTGACTATAGGCTGCTTTCTTTAGTGTATTTAGAAAGTTTAGTCATCTTTTTGTATACAACTTTAATAGCCGATAATTTACTAATTGGATATGGTCAGGTAAACAATTTGATCAGGTAAAAATGTGTACTTATGTGGAATAAATTTCGTTTTCATATGTACCCAGTTCCATTTTAAATATATTGTACAATATTTAATATTTAGTTTGTAATTGAAGTCAATCGATCCTTTGACAACACTGTGTTGCGAAACAATTGTAATTGTAACAATAATTGTTAGTATTACAGTAGAAATTAAATTTATTAAAAATCGAATTTTATTTAGTTGTGCATTTTCCTCGATTCAGAAATATAAATTGAAATCCACATTTTTTACACAGTTAATAACTAACATTGAATTTAGTAACAAATTCTCAGGATTTTATTTAGGAAATATTTAACTAAGTAAACTTTTTCCGCCGAGTGTACATGCGTTTATTCCGCGGGACTGAGACATCTCCCTCTCGCTTCTTTGTTTGCGCATCTCAGAGTTAAAATGAATTTGGTCGAGGTGTACACCTGTTTCAGATATTTGAGGCCCTCTGCAATTGGGGATAATGTGTTTTGCCATCTCATATGCGTCATCGGAGAATCTTCATCTATCACTCCATTTTGCCCGTCTTATTATTTTATATGTGTTATTCCGAATAATTTACATCAAAATAATAAAACGTGTCTCAAATGCCACAAAAGCTATTAAAACTACAGATATATTTTAAGTTTTGTATATTTATGAAAAGTCTCATTAAACATTCAATTATTTTTTTACTACGGTGTAATATACATATTATATAAATTGAAGATGTAGCATTATTCTAAACGGATATGATTATGTGAACAAATACTGTATTGTTTAGAACTGTACCAGGGATAGTTTCTTGTATTATGCTGGCAACACTGCTCGAAGAGATCGTATCGGTAATATATTTCGTATTTTTGGATTTTTGAGCTAGTATTATGGATGAAAATCCATTAAACTTGATGGAAGCGAGGTTGAATGGAGACAAGAAGTAAAGTATCTAGGTTTGACTCTAGACAGTAAACTCCTGTGGAACAAACACGAAGGAGATTAAATAAAAGCAAAATTGGCTCTAATGGTGTGCAAGAATCTAGCAGGGAGAAATTTGGGACGTAACCTAAAAATCCTGAGCTGGATGTACACTGTCATAGTGAGACCAATTATTATCACTTATGGACGACGAGAGAAAACCTCTCCAAAATTCACTTACTAGCCTGTATCTGCATTATAGGAGAAATGAGAACGTGCCCAACGGCAGTCATGGAAGTGATTATCAACCTCACATCACTGCATATGGTGGTGTTGCAGAAAGAACGAGATACACACTAAATAGAGAAGAAATCATTAAAAAAATCCACCTTCTTACTTCTTAAAAAACAAAATACCTGGTACATGCCACAAGATGGTATGATGAAAAGGTATAACTTTTCAAAGAAATTCGTCACGGAATCAAGCAACAAGAAGGAATCGGATCCAATTACCATTACCAGACTTGGAAATAATGCCACTCAATCGGACACAGACGGCTTAAAAGCAATAAAAGGAACTGGGATAGCAGTGTACGGGCCAGGAACCAAGCACTCTGAAAGCTTTGGGAAAAACCACAAGTATCTTTCAAGCGGAAATTCACGCCATAAGAAAGCGTGCCCAGTTCAATATTGACAAAGTATATTGAAAGCAGAATATTATCATAATGTCGGATAGTCAAGCAGCCATTAAAGCACTGAGCTCTTGTGTGATCATATCCAAAATGGTGTGGGAATGCCTAGGCATACTCAATGAACTAGGCGAGAACAATACAGTTACCTTAATGTGGATTCCAGGACACACTGGAATAGAAGAAAATGAAATATAAGATGGACTAGCAAAGAGGGGGACTGAAAGACCCTTTTGAGGGTCGGAACCCTTTTGAGATATCAGCCCCAATGTAATATTGGAAGAATTGGGTTTAGACAATCAAATATTCTGATGGGTGATTGCAGCCCGTTGTTCAAATGAATGTATAAGTCAAAGTAAAACTGCACTACTAAGAGTTTTAACAGGGATCCTAACGGGACATTGCCGCCTGAACGGGCATCTGAAAAAGCACAAAATAGTGGAGGAAGAAGAATGTAGATTCTGTGGAATCGAAGAAGAAACCTCCATTCAAATATTGGATTGGATTATTGGATAGAAGAGGGACATTTACCTAAGTTGAAGCCTGCAGATATCCTAAAATTTCTTAGGGAAATAGGACTAAAGGAGCTATTTGTCTCTGAGACGTTCCTCAGGAACTAAGTAGAGGTAAGGGGTACAATAAATCTTTTAGGTCTCAGTGAATGTCACTCCATCAACCATACATACATATACATACATGGAAGAAAATACTAAAAAATACTTTAAATACTGCTTGGTGCCACTTTGTAACAGTACGAGTGTGAAAACTCCCAATTCAATATTTATTAGATTGTCACTTGATTTTAATCGCCAAATCGCAGAGTTCAGGATATTTCAGCAAATTCAGGTGCACTTCATGTTTGCGAGGATCATTTTAATGTAAGTATTGGATACTTCCTGTAATTTTCACTGGTTGCCAGCTAGAGTGTTGATTATATTTTATATTAGCTTAAGTCTAATGAAAATTATTGGAGTGGAGAATTCAACTACCTTAAATAAACCATAATTTTAAAATGATGGCACATATACAATGATGGCACATATACAGGCTGTTGCAAAAGCTTTTAAATGAAACCCTCCAATTTCTTGAGGTTTTGAAAAATTTTAGATAAGTTTTATGTACTTACTATTTACTCTAATAGTTTTTTCTTGTATTTCAGTTAGAAGAGGATATTGAATATTTTTTGAAATCTAAACGAGGGACAAAAAGTTTTTGTATTCTGATTTGTATATTATTATGCAGTAAAGTAGTGTGAAGTGTTGATTGTGAAGTTATTTTGTTGAATAAATGTTAAAAATATTATAAACACTAACAAAATTTCACAAAATCTAATAAACAAAGCAATAATGGCTATTTTAATGGTATACCTTCGTTCCTTGGCGCATGGACGCACGCGCAGTACCGAGATGATAGTCTTCGACGTCACAACCCAATAGCAATGCGTTTACAAATAATTTGAATTTTTCGGAATTTTCAATTTTTTATAAGTATTGGTTGTTTGTGACAAAAATGTTTTTTTCATGCCAGTCGTTTTCTTATGATTCATAGCACATTTTTGTTAATTGAAATTTGAGTCAAGTTCCCTATTCAATACCCTAATGCTTCCAACAATAATCATTTTTGCTCAAAAAATAAGAGCCTAAGAACAAGTTTTTTTCATGTATATAAGCCGGACCATATTATTTCGTTCCCAATGAATTTTGGACTCCCTATAGATACTACAAACGCATCCGGATATTTGAATAGTGACACCCGCTACATTAAATTTCAAAATTAACCGCTGTTGCCTTGTAGGAGTGAAGTCCTACGACCAACCATTCATTCAACATTCCAATGTTTATTGCATGACGTGGTAAACGATGGCCGTCCATACTGAACACCGTTATGCATAAGCCAACTTGATTATATTGTTCCCTAGCATCATGAACTCGTGTACGTTTCCCTCCGTGATGACGACAAACTAACATCACCCCAATATCCCGTAACATCGAACTACCTCCCAACCTTTCCTACGTTTTAGAAATTTCATCAGGATAATACAATTTTGAAAGAATGTTATAATATTCGACACAATTTATATTTCATCATATTATGCGTTGTTGGTACAATTCTTTTATACGATGATGCATACATTTGTTTTTTCTGACAGTGTACGCAGGGCATGGCTGCTATTTCATATAGAGGTTCTCTTCACATACTGTAGTCCGGGAATCAGATTCGATCAGTAGAAACGGAGAAAACAGTATTCAAAGTTCAATACCCACCAAGACAAAAATATTAAAAATTTCGAGTTTATGATCTACTCGTTGAATTGTTCAATAAAAACTATAAATACTCACATTTTTTCATTTACGTAGTGTCAATGAATGAATGAATGAATTCGAAATAGAATAGAACTTTAGCCCGTGCGACGCTAAGAGACTATGGCACGGCAGATGCCAGAAACTACAGATGTAGAACTGAAACCTAAAGAATTAATGTCGATTATTTCATGTGCTTGCACCACTGGATGTTCTAATGCGAGGTGTGGATGTAAAAAAGTTGGGATTTATTGTACGATTTTATGTAAAGTCTGCGAGGGTAAGAGTTGTAATAATAAAGAAATGGAAAGTATTTCATTGAATGATGATGATAATATCAGTTTGAGTAGTGAGCATAGCTTTGACCTGAGTAACTTAGTTGAATGTGAACTTGCAATTCATACTAGCGATATTGTAGATATTTCATGCGATGAGAAGCACTGGGAAGGTAATTAATGTTACAGAAGTTTTTGAAGCTTCCCCTAAAAGGTTGTTCTGTTTCAGATGGAACCGAAATCGTCTCGTTTTACATATTCCAATGAATGGGTTCCACTAGACTTTTTGACCTCAGAGTGGATGGAACCCACTTTTCCTCGATTTTTTCTTACTTATGGTAATCAAAATTAGGCACGCCACTGCTGCAAGTAGTTGGTTTTCTGCATCCATCTTGACAGAACTCAAGTGTAGAAGCGACTATGTTATAAACAGAGCTTTCATAGGAGAGTTATATAGCAATGTTACTCAATCTGGACCCGCCATAACCCGCCGATACCGGAGCTACTCCGACCGTAGCCTTAAACGTTTGGAAATATTTTATGGGAATTGTAATGTTTTTAAAAATTGAAGTTTTATTTGCACATTGTGATCATTGTAGGTATTGTATTTCGTAAGCTGTACTTAATAGGTTTGTTCCAACACACAAATTGTAATCGTTCCTGAATAGTTATCGATATCGTTCTTAGGGATTTGTTACGCAGTCCCCAAGTATTTACCGTTCTAATAACGATTCTAAAATAAATCATGGTTGGAACGGTTTGTTTACTGACTCGAATCATAAATCTGGAACGTATCAAACATAACCATTATTTTATATGTATACGGTACATGTTGTTATATAAAAAACTGTTTATTTATAACAGATAGCACAGACAAATATAAATAAGTTCGCTCCCACAAAATTCCACAAATACAAAAACAACAAATCAAGGCAACTAACCTAACTAGATATGGATATATGTACTGCGCAAGTCAGTTCCTTTGATACCTGCTTTCACGCAAGACGAACGTCTCACGACAGTAAGAATTTGGCTTTCACGCACTTGCGCACTTTGAGATTTTTAAATTCACATGTTTCTATCGTGCGACGTTGTAAATTGTCACTTGTTCAAGTTGTCTTGTCGTGGTATTTCTTGACGACGAGAAGCATTTTTTTTTAACTATTATAGGTATACCTAGTTATATGCTGAAGATGAATCTGAATGTAATATAATATTATTAATAAAATATTGCATTAACAATTTGTGTTCTTTCAATATTTCAACAAACATAATTGAAAATCTTAAATAAAAATTTGTTATTGCAAACTGACCCCAGTTTTAAATAACTAGGTAAGTATTATACAGTGTATTTTTTGTAACGATGACTAGGATTTTACATGGCGAAACTCTAACTTATGTGAAACTAAAAATAGGTACATGCGATTTCTAATGCATTAAGAATAGGTACATTTTAAAAATGCCTTAATAGTGTCGAGAAATGTGAAGGATATTTCCAAACAACTTTGAAGCTCAGAAAAAATTATACTTTTCAAATTCCTCGTATCATTTAATTCATTTTAGGTGAATACCTATGTCATCACTTTGAGATGACTGATATTTTACGAGGTTAAAATGTACAATTTTTCCAAAATTGAAAGCCTAAAAATAATACATTGTACCTACTATACCTTCCTATACCTAATAGAATCGAAATCAGGAAAGATGACGTAAGACATTAAGTGTTATTTCCTGTACCATTTCCAAAGTGATATCGAAATAAGCTCTGAAGGTGAGTATTTATGTACGAGATCGTCATAGACTTTTAGTTACCTACCTACCTATCCAAAAAATAACAAAAATCTTGAAAGGATGCCCTCCCCAAGGATTCCTGTCTACAATGAAACCGGCAACGTCGCACGATAGGAACATGTGAATTTAAAGATCTCAAAGTGCGCAAGTGCGGGACAGCCAAATTCTTACTGTCGGGAGACGCGTGTTCACGCAAGTATCGAAATCATCGTTCTTGAACCGGTTCCATAACAATACCAAATCGGGTTGGAACAAAACAATTATCGTTCGCTAAACGGTTCTCTCATAGTTGGAACGCATTTTTGCTATTTCACATGCGCGTCACCGTTCCAAGAACGGTTTCTTGATGTATTGGAACAAACCTAATGTTTTACTAAAAGTATATAATTTACATTAGTTTCGATTTTGTTTTTAACGGCAATATGGAACAAAGAAAACTAAATAATCCAATCACTAAAAATTACTAATAACGTGTAGTCTCCCCTCTTGCGTTAATTACTGCGTGGATGCATGCTTTCCGTTATCTCTCTCTTGCAATTGCAACTCTCTTAGCTAATTATCAGTTCTTGAAGTTAATGGATGAGATTTATGTCTGGACTGCAAGCTGGCCAATCGAATTGTCCGATTCCCTCGTCATCTATATACTTCTCAAAAACTCTGGCTACGAGCGATTCATCATTACATGGCACGAAAATCGATTATAGCCAGGTTAAAAGGCTAGAACCTCCGAAATATATCTGTGAGCTGTCAGGAAAAAATTCTCGATAGATATATTTTCGTACAAACCATAACCGAAAAAGGGGGACCGAGCTCCAATGTAATATTGAAAGAAAAACCCAAAGCCAAAAAAATAAGATTGCAAAGATATAGTAGGGCATAGACAATCAAATATACTTCTACAATCTTCTGAGAATACACATTGTCGCCTGAATGGGCAACTGAGAAAGCTCAAAATCGTGGAGAAAAAAGGAAATAGATCCTGTGGTAGGGAAGAAGAAACTTTCATCTACATACTTGCGTATTTCACAGCAATTCAAAATCCTAGAGCACAGCACCTTGGATACTACTGGATAGAAGAGGGACATTTACCTGAATTAAAGCCTGCAAGCATCCTCAAATTCCTCTAGAAGCTTAAAATGGAAATATACTTGCCAAATTACCCTTTACTGCGCATGCTTTCCTCAAGAATATTGCATGGTGCAAGAAGAAATGCGAACTGTCAAGCCTGCTTAAATTACTGTGATGAATAAAGTCGATTTATTATTATTATTCAATTATTGTCAAAGCATTTTGTTAACGCCGATAAATAATTAAATATAGGTTAATTAAAACTAGACTTAACAAAAGTTATAAGTCGAATCTAGGAAACATATGATAGGGCATAGAAACTTGCAAAAAGTTGAAATAACAAATGAAGCATATGCAGAAGACATTGTTATATTTGCACAAAGTGAAAGAGAACTACAACAAATCTTAAACATGAAAATAAGAACGAATAAGACTAAAACCATGATGATTGGCGATAAAACAGAGAAGATAAAAATATGTATTAAAGATCAAAGTATAGAACAAGTGGAATCATTTCAATGTCTTGGAGTAGAAGTAGATCAGGGCGGAGCTCGGGAAGCCGAAATAAATAGAAGAGTTCAAAAAGCAAATAAGCTATATTATTATATGAATGAAAAATTTATTAATAAAAAAGAGGACTCAAGAGCAACTAAATTGAAGGTATTTAAATCTATATACAGACCAATGTTAACGGATGGCTGTGAATTTTGGATACTTAATAGAACACAAAAGAGTAAAATACAAGCGGCTGAAATGAAGTATCTAAGACGAATAAGAGAAGTACAAAAAAAGATAAGAAAAGAAAAACAATAATAAGAGAAGAAGTGGAAATACAGTCAACTTTGGAGTATATTGAGGAAAGACAACTGGGACATTTGCAGTGTATGGAGGAGACTAGATTAACTGAAAATATATGGGAAGCGAAAATTCAAAATAATAAAAAGAGAGGCAGGCACAGGAAGACTTGGGATGAGACAGTAGGGGAAATATTACAGCGGAAAGGAAGAACATATAAGTGAAAGTGATTCGTAAGCAAAATACAAGTTTTGGTTAAGGAAACTGCAGCTACCACTATTATAAAACTGACATTGATCTAGTAAACATCTTAAGTATGGAAAATAAACCAATCAAGTGTTACAGCAGATTTGTTTTGACATAAGTAATCTAAATATATTACAAACAAAGAGGACAGAACTTTAACTTGGATCACCTTGTATGGTAGCTACTGCATTGTGTATTTTCTTCTTATAGCAAACAAATTTGACACGTAAAGTTTCGCTGACTTCAGTGAGTATATGTGCGAGAACAAATAAATTACCACGCGTTCGTTTAACTTACAAATTTCCGGTAGTGAGAGTATTATTTTATGCTTAGGTCTGTCCATCCCTGCAAAAGGTCGGTATCTATTTCCTCGACGGTGACTACGACGTAGTAGTCGGACACGAACACCGGAGTGTTGTCAGATACGCGGAGGAAATCGTGCTCTGAATATTTGATGAGGAGATGAAATAATTTTCAGCAAACGGCCAATTGATTTTAGGTGGTTCTGAGTTGATTTCCTCTAGGGTAATAAAATGTGAAACAGTATTATGGTTATGGAGTTTTCGAGGAGTTCGATCAAGTAAAAGTGATTTTAATACACCTACACTCTGTAACAATTGAAGTGAAAATTATGAAAACAAGATTTGTCACTGTCATGGTTCAAAAACAAAATTAGTTGCACGAGTTTATGTTAAATGTAATGCTTAACAAATTGCAGTTTACTAATAATTTCCTAATTCAAAAAAGAAATCATCAATCTGGTTAGCGTAAAGCTAACGTCAGTCGCAAATTTTGTTCTCCTGGTGCCAAAACTTCAAAGGAGCCGCCTTGACTTATCCTACTAGGTAGTAACTATTGCATTTTATAATTATGTTTTCCGTTTTATTGAAATTGTTTTTTGAGTATTGCGTAGATAACTACTCATAGAATGATTCGAGAATAGATGGCGCGGTGGTGAAGATGAGTGGAGACGCAAATGACGTCCCTCAGTACATAGTACAAAGGCCTATTTTAATATTAATTTTTTTGTTATCCAATTTTGACGAATTTTTTCTTTATGCCAATGTCGCGCTAGTGAACATTCAATTTAACAATAATTTCAGTGGAGTTTCGTTCTGAGTAAGTAAAAACATTCTAGTTTTACTGTATGACCTTAAAAACACGAATATTTTAAAATGTGCTCAGCTTTTGAGATGCGCTATCTCTCATCACAAAGTGAGGATAGACGTCTCACTTATTACTGAGGTAAGAGGGCTTATCGATATCAGTGATATTTCTTTCTTTTCAGTATGCCTACCAAATACCACGGCACTGGACATTGCTCCAGGGCCAATTGGATTGAGGAACAGTAAACAGAAACCATTCAAGCCGTTAATGAACATAGAATGGGAGTGAATGAAGCTGCAACCACTCAACGAAGAATAAAATTGAAAACTTATCTAAAGAAAGGACTTCTTGAAATAAAAAACAAAAAATATTGTGGTTTGATTTCCTAAGAAATTAACGAAGAGAAAGTTGGTAGACTATGGGTGGAAGTCTATCAGAAAAACAGAATGAACTGCCTGCAGAAAATACTGGTTATGAACTGGCCTGTTCTAGTTGTTTCTGCTGAACATGATTCGGTTCAACAAAGAAGCAAGCAGCTAGAAAAAATTTTAACCACAGACAACGATTGACGCGAGAAAGAAAAAAGTAGCTAAAAGAACACAGGAAAAGAAAAGCCAAGAAATCTGAAGTGGCCAAAAAGAAAACTAAAAAAACTTCCAACTATGACCTATAAGATCTGGAAGCACCAACATTGGAAGACTCTTCAGATGATATGGACGATGCTGAGGAATGCGCTGTTTGTGGCGAAATGTATTTTCCAACCACAAAATCTGACGAGTGGGTTAATTGTTTATGACGCTTTAAATGGTTTCACGATTCCTGTTCCAAGTTTGCCAACTTTTGCCACGACGGCGGTATTTTTATTTGCAAAACAAAGTGATATTTTAGTCAAAACCCTTCTTTTTTAGTTGTGCCATCTCACCTCAACATTGTGGGAACATGGTTTTTGTTAACTATTTTTATTTTGGGTATGAATTGTGCAATGAAGTGCAATTTTCTTTCAACGTATAAAAATGTTGTTAGAATTTAAAAACTTGCGCCATCTATCCTCGAATTACCCTAAATACATCAGTAACCAGAAAGGTAGCTAACAAAACTGGTTCTAGTTATTCTATGTCCAATTAAATGATACTTTTCTCATTTTCCGCCCGCTTGTGAAAAATATGTTGTGCCTAAAACGTATTCCTAACGGTATAAAGAATAATTAAATATAAGCAAATGCAATTTTTATTTTCCAAGCACGATCAATTTTAAGCAAAAAAAATCATCTTTTAAAATAGCTTGCGGAATGAGAAATTCTTTTAATAATGTCGCTTTTCGCAAATCTAAATAATGAGGTGCCATCGTGTTATATTCAACTGGGAACCTTCCAAATTAAACTCAAATATACCATTTTATTAATGCATCTGTCTCTCTCCTTTTGCCTTTTGCCAAAAACATTTAATATATCCCAAGTCCCCTTATTCAATTAACAGTTCCGGTCGTATTTGACTTGCTGAAATGACAATTTCGAATTCTTGTGAAAATTCGCCGAGTAGCATACACGTGGTTTTCTGTTATAGCCCCCCACATACAGACTGTTGAATTTATTACAATTATCGTTTTTGTTATCGTTGTTGAGTGTGACACGAAGAAAAAGAAAGAATGTTGACAAAATTAGGTTGTTCCAACAAGAAAAAAATAAGTAAGTTAAAATATTTGACATTGAAATTTCTCAAATAATTTCTCGTTGAATTGGACCTGCTAGCTTTAAAAAAATATCTGCTCCCTGGGTCAAAAACAGAAGGAGTACCCCTAGTACTCCAGCGAGATTCCAAGTGGAACATTAGCGATAGATATTTACATCCAAAAGTTTCTAGGCCCAACCAGAATATTTATTGCATCTGATAGTCAAGCTGCTTTGAAGGCTACAATATATATATTTTTAAATTTCGGGGATTGTTGCCAGTAGTTATAAAAGTACACTTTTTAAAGGTTTAGTGAAAGCTTTCGATACATTTGTTTCACCTTCACAAGTCAATTCTGAAATAAATAAAGTAACGACATCTTTATGTATTAGTTGGAAAATATTAAATTAGTATTATCTTTTTTGAAATTAAATTAGAAGGTAGTTACTGCATAATGAAAAAATATAATATATAACAAGGTATAATATGCTAGAAATTTAACGTATTTCACAAGTCTTAAGGTAAGTCAAGAAACTTTTTCTATACCTGGTTTATATCATCTGGATTACATCAGAATTTGTCTACTATCATTTAGAATTTATCATACTCAGCAGGGGGGGGGTCTTAGTTTTCGTGAAGAAATATTTCTGGGGGGGGGGGGCCACAAAAAGTGTGACACAGCGTGACAATGGGGGGGAGGGGTCAAAAAAAGCTGATTTTAGTGTGACGTATTTTATGAACAGTATAAGGTACAGTTTAGGGAAATTCACAATAAGAGTGTAGTTTCCCCATTACTCCAAGAAATGTATATCTGTTTAGGTGATTCATTTGCAAGTTATAGTCTGTCAAAATTTCGATTATATCTTATATCCTACAACACCTCACATTTTATAATTCTTGCAATTATTCAATTGAACAAATCACTGACCTTTTCTCGAAGCATATCTCTTGTTCTGGTCGCCTGCGTTCTGCTCCTGTGCAACTCCAATTGCAGTTCCAGACATCTCTCCTGCCAATTGACACTGCCATTATTGCCGCTACAACTGCCGTCACCACTCGCGTCCACAACGTCGAAAGCCGCTAGAGAAGGCGGTAGCACTGAACTCGCGTCGCGAACTCTACGTGGTAAAAGTCTGGGAGACGAGGGGGTCGAATGCGATAACCTGAAAATGAAAATATTATGCTTGAAATAAACTGAAATTCTACAAGAATCAAGACACAATTCACTATTATTATATAATTCATTGAAGATAAACAAGTTTGGAACGTGAATAATTGTATGTATGTATATTGGAATGACATTCACAGAACTAAAAGAGACTAGTAGCTTCTTTAGACCTACTTTCCGGAGAAATTTTAGGATGTCTGTAGGCTTTAGTTTAGTAGGTTTTCCCCTTCTACCAAGTAGTCTTCCAGGTGTTGCGCCCTAGGATTCTGAATTGCTGTGCAATCCGCTAATATGCTGGTATGGAGGTTTCTTTTTCCATACCACAGAATCTACATTCTTCTTTCTCCACTATTTTGAGCTTTTTCAGGTGCCCATTCAGGCGTAATTTAGGATTCCTGTTAAAACTACTAGTACAAGTTTACTCTGACTTGGGCATACGTTTGATCCCTGAACGGTACTTCAGTCCTCCTCTCTGCTAGGAGATTATCATTCACGAACCGCATTCAATGGTTGTTTGACTGTCGCACGCATCCCAATCTAATCTCTGCCGTTGCAACATGTAATTAATAACCTAAAATTTACTTATTCCGGAATCCTTTTGTGGACCGGAACCCTTTTGAGGTATCAGCTCCAATGTAATACTCGAAGAAATAGGTCAAGCCAAAAAAAAGGGGGAGATCTGACCATTGGAAAGATCTAGTAGGGCTAAGACAATCAAAGATACTTCTGGTTGTTTACAACCAATTGAGAACGAATGAATGCTTGCACTAAGAGTTTTAACGGGGTACTGTCGCCATAATTGTAAATTCAAAAAGTGGAGCAAGACGAATGTAGAATATCCATTCATATACTTGCGGATTGCATACATATAGAACACAACACATAGGAGACTACTGGATAAAAGAGGGACTATTAGCTGAACTGGAGACTGCGGATATCCTAAAACTCCTTCCGCAAATAGGTCTAAAGGAATTACCGGTCTGCGAGAATCCTCTCAGGAAATAACTGGAAGAAACGGGCACAATGGATGTTTCAGGTTTCAGTGAATATAGAGTACCTATGGAATTTTCATCAATAGACTGAATTACTCCGGTCAGATTAAACCAAAAAATAAGAGTGAAGCTACATAAATTTACAACAAGCTGAAATTGGTGGAATCGTTAAAAATATTTGAGAGTTCCCCATCTTTCCCCTGTATGGAAAAAAATTTTATTCAGATTTTGTCGGTAAAATTTTCAAACTAAACAGGATTATAACTGACCCATGGAATAGGCCTACATGGGAAGACCACGTTAAAAAAACACGCTAAGTACACTACCTCATGCGGTGGCGTGGAAATGTTGCATATTATGACTTTTACAAATTTTTCAACCATTATCTCAGAAACGGTGGCTCGTATGAAAAAAGTAATAACACATTTTTTATAGATAATTTCATGATTTATAATTTTTGTCTGAGGTATTTTTATGATAAAACTTACCGTTTTATGAAAATCACGAAACTCAGTTTTTTGACCTTGAATAAAAATTTTTCCATATAGGGGAAATATGGGGAACTTCCAAATTTTATTTATAATTATATTTTGAACGATTTCACCAATTTTCAGCTTGTTGTAAATTTATGTCTAAATAGACCGGACTAGCATATTTTAGCTAAAACTAATCATAAAACCATGAGACTCTTTCAAAAGATAATATTTCAAAAAACAGTCAAGCAATTTAATTTTTAAAATGTGTTTTTATTCTCTTCCACCGAAATAATAGTAACCCACTATACTAAGGTGTTTGTCAAATCAAATGAAAACTTTATAAGGCTTATAAGAATAAGACTTTCCAAACACAGTTAATTTATCTTTATAACTCGATTATGCTGACTAGACCATACGTATTTTATATCAAATGGAGAGGAAAAAGTCAAGAGAACTAAATATACTTTCTCCCTCATAATACATTGAGATTGGTATTGTGGCAGGGCTATCAAAGGGGAGCATAAAAATAGAATTCGTCGTTATTTGTAACAGTTTTTTTTTCGATGATTTTCGGTGATTTTATTAAAAAATATTCAAGGTTGCAATTTAGAAGAAACGGTTTTATTTCCAGAGCGATTTATTTATTGTCAAAATATTATATTTTCATTGTGATTGTAAGTATTATGAAATTGGGCATTTCCAGGCATCACTGGCTATAAAGTCCAGTATCAACAGCGTCCTAAAACCAACCAACGTAAATTATTGAAACCCTGCCTATGAAAAAGCACACAGTTTTAACTTTATCAGCAAAACATGTTGCTTGTATTTGTATTACTTTGTTCGACAGCGATCCAGCTTTCAACTTGAGATTACTACTTTGCCTTGTAGTTTAGTTAACAATATGTAACATTTGTACGAATTTCCGTCCGCTGCACAGTCAATGGAGGTATGTGGAAATGAGGAAATTCGCTTTGGAATTTAATAACATGTCTGTCTGCTGACGTTAAATAATTAATTTGGTTTAATAATAGTATATTACAATACAAGTACGGTAGGGAGTTTGGTAAATCACGCAAATGCGGTAAAGACACCTACCGTAAGTGTATTGTACGATATCTTATCTACAAGCAGGTTTTAGAGCACCAATATTAAAAACTCTAAAAGGGCACTGTTTCTATTCACCCAGCAGTTGCTTCTTAAGTTGTTATCAACAATGCATTAACATCAGGTAGCTGGGGAAATAAATTATAGAAGTTTAATACTTGGCTTTTATATGACAGATGTAAAACTTGGCAACTAGTCGAGGCAATGAAGCACTAAAAAGGCCAAAGATAGGAAATCTTTTAGAATGGGACGTATGCGAATGCGGTTTTTTGCATTCGCTTGCAATTTTTGTTTTTGTTTTTTCGCTATAATTGTTTAAATAATAAATATACAGAAAAACTTCCAAATCAAATTTTGTGCTATCAATTACCTGCGTTATCAGGATAGCAGCATAAGTTTTTATCCAGGTTTTCTTATGATTTATCTTTGGAATGGTTGTTAATCGATACACACTTCAATACACAAAATCACCAAACTGAGTTATACATATTTTGAAAACAAAAATAATCATACACAAAAAAGTAACAACAAACGCGTTTTTCTTTTCTAGTGGACTACATATCGTTAGAATGTCATAAAATAAAATATTTTATTTCACATTTTACCAGAGGTGTGATCTACTATGAATGGACCTTAATAAAATTTGACAACAAAGTTTTGTAGTCTTAAACTTCAAAATATTATTGATTGTCTAGTTGTCAAATTTTTTCGTTGTGTCAGATAGGGACCAAAAAATTATTTCTATACTATAAATAGTTAATCTTGACAACGGTAGCTGGAACGCTACCGAAACGTCGAAATAAAAAAATAAAAAAACATTATTGTGGTTTGATTCCCAAAAAAATAAGAAAAAAGAATAAGTAATGCCACAAGGAACTTATAGAAGATATTATAAATCCTATTTAATTAATACTTATCCCAGTGAAAATTATTATTATTATAAAAGCAAAGCCATCAATATTTAGAATTCTGAACGAATGCTTCTTAAAAATCTTTTTTTTTTGCATGCTTAATTTTACTTGTTTTTTTAGACTTCATTCAATTATATATTTTTTCGAAATAAATATAATTCAATGAAACTACTATACAGTTTTTCTATAAATATCAAATTTTTTAAATAATAGACGATTATTTAAAATAAATACTTATATCAGAGGTCTGTCAGCAAACCTTCTATAACTTTTTATACCGTTAATGATATTATCCAAAAATTTGTGAACTTTATAATGAACCTATTTAGAAGTGATCGCGATACAACAGAACACACCTATGACTCAGGTAAAAAAGAGAAGGGTGCACAAATAAAGAAAAAAAAGCAGGTGAGAGAGCGTGGAAAATCGATGATAATACATTAAAAAATTTTAAAAAAAAATATTTTTTTCAATGTATTTGTAGATACCCCATTTTAGAACACATTTCATATGAAAAAATTTTTTCTAAATGTCATTGTTTATTTACTATCATAAAATTAAAAACATGAAAATTGATGATGTTCATAAATACTACTATGGAAATTTCTTATATATTTTAAAAACTAATGCAGATACAAAAAAAATGCTCAGACAAATTTTGTAGATAAATGTATAAGCTACAATTTTTGCTTTAAACATTTTTCTGTGTTTTCATTATTTAAACAATTAGAGCGAAAAAACAAAAACAAAAATTTTCACTCGACGATTTTCCGGAAAATCGCATGCCTAGCGTTGTAAAGTTTTTCTCATGTTAATCACAACCCTTTTAAATACTCAATTTTGAATTTTCAAGTTTTTTGTACGCTGTATCTTAAATAAAGCAGATTAGAACAAAAACTTTGCTGGATCACTCAGTGATTACTTTAAAACTCACTAGTTTAGTTCAAAAAATGGTCCTTTTCCAACACTATTTAATACTATTTTACGATTAATATTTTCACTTTAAACTGTATTATCTTTAACCAAATGTAGGACTTGTTTCACAAAAAAAAACGGAAGAAACTATCTACTAAAATTTTGCCAAAAAATACAGTAATAGAGAATACCTAAAAAGTGCATAATTTCACAAAAACATACAAAATTTTTGGTAATTTGTAAAAATGTCCGATAGTGTAAAGTAAATCTGACTTAATTAAATGAAACGATAGGTACAAATCTAACCCAGACCAGCGAGAAATATGAAAAATCGGGGGCCCGGTAAACTGATTTTCCAAAAAATCGATAGTACTCACCCCTTTTCAAGATTATCCGTAATATAATTTGCGGATTATTCAGAATTTCCAGAGAAAAATATATGTTTTCAACATTTCAATTTTTCACTTTTCTCAAGTTTTAACGAAAAATTCGATTATTTTCCTTAATATCACTGAAAGCACCACTTTTCCAAGTACGTATTCACGTGTTTATAAGATTGTGTATTTAAATAACAAATGTCGGAAAAGGTATAAGCTAGAGATGAGCACATTGTTAGTTCCGATATCTTCTGGATGTTCCTTGTGTATTCATTTTCCTTTTAGTTAATTTTTTGGTAAATCAAACCACAATCTTTTTTATATCTGACACTACGAAAGATTTGACAGCTAGACAATCAATAATATTTTGAAATTTACGACTGCAAAAAATTTGTTGTCAAATTTTTTTAAGGCCCATTCACAATAGATGATATCCTTGGTGAAATGTAAAATAATAGTTATTTGTATGGTTAGGCCGCGAAATACCTTTTTAACGTACCGAAAGAACAGTTATCGCCGAGGCCGTTTGCGGCCGAGGCAAGATAATCTTGAGGTCGTTAAAAAGTTTCGCGGCCATGGCATACAGACTAAAAATAGTATGTATATTGTATGCCATTCTAACAATGTTAGAGAGTTATTGTAAAACAGAAATAACCGTCTCTTTTATTAAAGGAGCCTGTAATAAAGGTTAAAAGTAAAGGTATGTAAAATATAATTATTGGAACTGATTTAACACTAAGATATGTTCTTCTCTTTCGGTTGGACAAATCTGTAGACCCCAGAATTTTTTAAATTTATTGGCTGCGAGTTCATTTTAGAATTTTGTATTTTATTCCAATGTGACATGGAGGAACAATTAGAAATTGCAATTTTAGGTGGTACATTCTCTTCCTTTAGTAAATGGATCCCGAGATACCACTTCCCTTAATGTAATTACATCGTCCTCATATTTAAATCGCAACCATTTAGGTTCTTCGCACATTTTTTTTCTATTAAATACCTACTGGAACGCAATCATAACTCAAATCAATAATGTAAGGTTAAATTCAATTGTTGCTGACTATTTCGGAAAGTATTTCTTTTTTTCTCCATTTAATTGTCAAAAACGTCAAAATTAACGATCATTTAATTAAAGTTTACGTTTAAATACAGGCTGCCTTTATTTTATTAAAGATCCTGTAATAAAAGACGTCAAATGCGCATGCATAGATGTCATAATAAAGGAAACCTTTATTAAAAGACGAAGAAAAAGTGGTTACAATAATTCTGTATTATAGTCTACAAGAAATGGGATCCAGTGAAGAACCGTGTTGTTAAGTTTTTAAAAATTAGCTGAATTTTATTAATATTATTATTATTCCTAATTTCTTTGTTTATAAATTCTGTTGGGTATTTATTTTTATTTAAAACTGATTTTAGTAAAGTTTTCTCTTTTGACAATTCCTTATCATTAGAACAAATTATTTTGGCCCTATCGTATAAAGATTTTACTATCCCTATAGCTTTAATACACAAAAACACAAAACTGATTTAGACATATTTTGAAAACAAAAATAATTATATCACAAAAAAAGTAACACAAAACGCGTTTTATTAACATTTTCGAAATAAGAGAAAAAGCGCTATCCCAATAAAACCGTTCCTGGAGAATGCATTCCACTGGATCCCTTTCCTAGTAGACTATAATATTGTTGGAATGTCATACAATAAAATATTTTTCCTACGACCATCATCCAAAACACTAATTTGCACATTGGTTATAATATCCAAAATTAACAATTTCTCATAGTAACAAAAGTTGTGGGAAAAGTGGCATAACCAAAATAAATACCTACAGCAAATTGTCTTTCTCGAAAAAAAAAATGTATTCAATGCAAGAAACTAGTAGGGTTGATGAAACATCAGAGAAATTTGACTCTGTTTCTGTTCCCTCAACATCTGCTACAAATAATGAGTTATTAACAATAACCGAAAACTTGTCGGAAACACTAACACCAGGGATAAAGATCCTGAAGTGTTCTCATTTTAAGTGAAAAATCCCATGCAAGGAAAGTTAAAATTAAAATATATTTCTCAAGACGTAAATTTGTTGCCTACTGTTATTTTTAACAAATCTTTAAATATGATCTTTAGTAATTTATTTAAATGAAATGAAAAAATTGTACATATTTTCACCGCCGTAAGTTATTTCATGTTAGAAAAAGTACTCATCAAAAAGTACCATTTGCAACATAGTTGTTTGTTTGATTTTTAGAAAGTGGTCGTAGAAAAAATACAATGTGCAGCACGAGCGCAAATGCTAATTTCTCATTCGTGTGAATTGCCCGCAACTTTCACACTAGTGAGAAATTAGCACTTGTTACACATTATACTATTATTTCATATTTTACCAAGGATATGATCTACTGTGAATGGACCTTGAAAAATGTGTGTATTATAAATTATTGGGAATTTTTCACAAAGGGAAAAGGAAAATATTTTTTTCTTCCACCCTTCCCATTCTTAAAAAATATCTATACGCTAAGCTTTTAATGAAGGGAAAGGGTGAATGGCATTATTATTTTACCTTCCTAATGTATGTTTCGGATCATGTGCGTGACATTAATTTTTTTTAAGAGGGGGAAGGGAAAATGATCATTCCGTTCACCCTTCCCCTTCCCCTTCCTGGAGATGATTAGTTTTGAAAATTTGGCAACAGCACAACAGAAAAACATACTAACTACTCCTTGTGTGGGTTGCATAACAGTATATTTATACATACTAATGAATACACCTTGATAGATTTGTTTCTTTGCTATAGTAAGTAGTTTTTTTTATAATTTTATCAACTTTGGGACAGTTCAGTTCTTGATACCTTAGGAAGCTGAATAATCCCAGCTCTACTTATAGTTTTTATTTGACATCAAACATCATTTCGTGTCACTCATTAATAAAAAATATATACTTTATAAAATATTATAATATTTAAATCAATATTATTAGAGAAAAAATAAATGATTTTTTTCTTGCCGAAAAAAGAAAATATGAATTTGAATAGTTTCCTGTTTAGTGTCACATTTAAACTGTGTTTCATTGAAAATATCGGACGAAATACCTAGTTGCCGTTGAAATGTCGAAAAAAATCTTTTTTTGGATTTTTCTCTGGAAATTCTCAATACTCCGCAAATTTTTTAACGTATAATCTCAACGTTCACCGGACCGAAAAATCGGAATCATTGTTATCAAATTCAGTTACAAGTTCCTAAAAACTCTGGATCTACAATCATTTATCAAAACTACAAAAAACTTACTTGTAATTCCATCAATCCATCTTCGTTACCACTGTTATATTGTGAGTATTAATTAATTTGAAATAACACTACAACCTTCATACTCACAATTTATTTCAAGACTGAATTGCTACAAAAATGAACTATTTGTTTCTTAACTGGTAATAAATATGTACGTACAAGCAAAAAAGATAAGGAAACCACTTTTTTGGCTGTCAATACACAAATGCTTTATCACCGAACATTAACAAAGAATGTTAACAGGTACGCACTTACATTTTAGCAATGAAAAATATTATTTAAGAAATATTTATTTCTTAAAAATGATGATTTTCATCAAGGACTAGAATTTTCGCTTAATCGAATAAACTATTAACTTGTTAATGATAATTATTTAAACAGTGGAAGTTATAATTTGAAAATATTGATATTATAATATAGTTCTCAGCAATTTAAAAACCAAGTGAAGAGTATTTCACAATATCTGGTCTTGAGGATTTAATATTAAAAGATCATATGTAAATTCCTTATTGTATATACAGTGAAAAGTAACAGATCCGTAGTCGGTAAAATTTAAATACTGAAATATAAATTGAATCTATTTCGTGGAAATTTTAACTTTTATTTATTAATTGGAATTGAACAAATTAAACTGTTGAAACATACAGGATGGCTTACCGTATACGTTTGACTTACATCTAATTGGAAGATGGTATCAAAAAATGTTTCAAGTAAAACATATATTTTAACAATGGCCACAATTTAAAAATATTTTGTACTATACAGGGTATCTGCAAAACAGTGGACGGTATCAAAGTTTCTTTTTTTGAAAGAATAATTGAAATAAAATCGAAAACGAGCAAATTATATATAAATATAAAAATGGCATTGGAAATAAAGTATGTAGGTGCTGTATAACATGGGCTGAAAAGTCCCGGGCATAAGAAAGAAAACACTTTTTTTTTGTTCAAAATAGTCTTATTCATCAACGTAATTTCCATCAAGAACAACGCAATCATTCCAGCACCGCTCTAACATTTCAATACCACTTTTGTAGAACGATTTATCTTTTGCCTTAAAATAGGCCTCAGTATCAGAGGTAACCTCTTCATTCGAACGAAATTTCTTAGCGGCGAGCAATTTTTTAGGTCTGCGAATAGCCAGTAGTCATAGGGAGCCAAATCTGGTGAATACGGTGGATGTGGGAGCAATTCGAAGTTCAATTCATGTAGTTTTGCCATTATGTGTATTGACTTGTGACACGGTGCGTTGTCTTGATGAAACAAAATTTTTTTCTTTGTCATATGCGGACTTTTCTTTTCAATTTCGACCATCAAACGCTCCAATAACGCTATAAAATATTCACTGTTGATGGTATTTCCCTTTTCAAGATAGTCGATGAATATTACACCACGTACATCCAAAAATACCGAGGCCTTAACCTTTCCAGCTGATTGTTGTACTTTTCCGGCTATAGCGTGGAAGTGAAAGTAAGTAATGAATCACTTCCCTACCGTTTTAAGGGAAAGAAATGTCTATATTACTGACTGATTGTGAATAAAAGTGTGTTACGTCCTTTAAGTGGAAGTCAGTACCTAGCAGCAGTTTTGATGAATTTCCGAAGGAAGTTCTGGACATTGCTAAAGCATGTACCCTTAATTTATTGCCGGATAAATCACGTAATAGATATATAAGAAGGAATATGGACTCTTCATGGACTGGTGTTCATCAAAGAAAGTTAAAACAGATCTACTATAAGTATCAAAAATAATGTCGACATAAGCAGGTATGCAAAACAGATGGCATATTTAAAGAGGATGCCTGTGGGATACAAAGCTAAGAAATTAATGGCATTCTCCAATAATGAGGTTATAAAATTCCTTGTTACGGCACCGGATGAAGAGTTTTTATTAATGAAAGTACTTAATTGTGATTTTTTTTAAATCTACTTTTAAACAACAACTTATTTGCTTGTTTCAGGTGATACTCATTGTGGGTATCGCTGGGGCATGTCGTCGAGTGGAGTTATGTAAAATGAAAATTGAAGATACTTATTAAGGAATTTCAAACCCACTTTGTTGTAACTGTCTCCGATACAAAGGAACATGTAGATCGACAATTCGTGGTTTACGTGGAAGTATTTTCATCAGAAAATAATAATATTTCATGAATAGAGCCCTTAGACCCACGCGATAATACTGCCCATACACGGTTATTCATTGGATATACAAAAGGAAGATGCACTATCCAACCACTGGGTATAAATACTTTTGGAGTAATACCTTCTCAAATTGCATGATATTTAAAGTTGTCTAGTCCCAAAGAATATACTGGGGGTCTATTCTCGAATGTCGAACAAAATATGTCGAATTCGACATTTGTCGATGAAAATTGTCGCACAACTTGAAATTGTGGTATTCTCGATTGGTTTCGTCTTCCAATTCGCATGCGACATATTTTGTCGAATAGCATGAGCTGGCAACACCGATTTGACGTTTATCAAATATGTTCTATGCCACTGTGACATGTGTTGTGGGTGTTATCTATGGTTTTGGGCGTCCAGTGTTTTGGTTTCTTGATCATTATATTTTTGTTTGTGAAGCTTGTGTTATTGTTGTTTGTACTTGTCAGGATTACGTTGAAAACTTTAAATTATGACAGTGGAAGAAAAAAAAAGTTATTGCACACAATCCCAAAAAGAAACTCTCATCAATTTGATGAGACAAAAAGAAAACGAACCCCTTTTATCTGGCAAATTCTCTACAACCTTTTCATACAAAGAGGCAAGAAGTAAGTGGCAAAATATTGCCTCAATTTTAAATTCAGCCCCAGGTGCTTCTAAAGACTGGAAACAATGGAAAAAGGTAATAATAATAACCACTTAATTGTTGACAGAAACAGATAGATAATAATTTTTGATTTCCAGACATGGCAAGATCTTAGATCTAAAGCAAAGAAAAAGAAGTCCGATCAAGTTAGACATGCCAGAGGTACTGGCGGTGGGCCACCACTTGACACAAAATATGATACAACAGACGAACTCATATTGAGTACAATTGCACCCACTGCCATTACTGGTGATGTGAATATAACTGAAACGCCCATTG
The DNA here is from genome assembly GCA_949126875.1 of Lochmaea capreae. Classification (NCBI taxonomy): domain Eukaryota; kingdom Metazoa; phylum Arthropoda; class Insecta; order Coleoptera; family Chrysomelidae; genus Lochmaea; species Lochmaea capreae. Next base: position 16,521,355 of record OX421400.1, on the reverse strand, counting down.
ATTTTCATTTTGAATTTAATGATGAAAGAGATAAACTGATCGTGACTGACATAAGAGAAGAATATGTTCAATCAAATGAGATTGTGAATGAAGATAATATTTATTCTAAAGAAAATATTGTCCCTGTCTCCTCATCCTCACATCCAAAAAAAGGACCTTAGCAAGTCAGCGGTTGGAAACTAGTGCTTCTGCAGCAACTACTCTTGCTGAAGTGAGTCAGAGTACACTAAAACTGCAAAAAGAGTATTATGCTACAAAAGTTCAGTTACTTGAAAGACAAGTTGTTGCAATAGAAAATCTGGTGGACTTCTTTACAAAGAAATAATTTTTAGTGCTCTAAGTTTATGTAGGTACCTGATGTATTATTTTTGTTTTCTAGTTTCTTTGAGTTTATATATTTGTAACAAGTTCATTTTTTTTAAGATTAACTGTTTTTTAGTTTCTCTTTTAAAGTTTATGTTACTCTGGAGTTAAAATAGTTAAATGATAGGTAAAAAAATGCAGTATTATTTTTGTTTCAAGTTTATATACTTGAAGCATGTTTTGTTAATCTTTTTAAACTAGTTTTTCAAGTTTAACTTTTCTTTTCTAGTTTTATTTTTAAAGTTTATTTTATTTTGGAGCTGAACAATATGTTGAAAATAAAAATGCGGTTTAGTTTCAACATATGTGATAAAAAAATAAATCACTTTATTTTACATATTATTGTTTAATTTATCTATAATTATTAATAAGCCTCCTCTGTAGCCTCATACCCTGTGTTAGTAATGGGTTCCTCTGTGCATTTTCGTTTTGGTTTTGATCAATATGAGGAAGAAGACCAAAATCCACTTCTTCTAACTCTTCACCTGGATTTAGTAGTAGTTCGACTCTATTTTGTATACACATATTATGCAGCACTACGCAAGCATTTATAATCAACGATGCATTGGTTGGTGAATAATGCAATGTTCTGTGCTTCAGTAAGCACCTGAATCTCATCTTCAGCAAGCCATTACACCTCTCTATTGTGCACCTTGCTTTCTTATGTGCTTCATTAAATCTTACTTCTTCGTCCGTAAAAGGGTCAGCCATTGGTGTAATGAGCCATGGGCGAAGAGGATATCCAGAATCACCTAAAAATAAAAGAATGAAATAAATCATAACTGAGAAATGTTATTCTGGGTGTGTTTCATTTAAAATAACTGTATGACCCTGTATGATAGATAATTGTTTAAAAAATAATAAATTAAACTCAAAAATTGACCTGTTTCGGGATTTTTTCATATTACTATTTATTTAGCTAATAATTAATTTAAGTGTTACGTCATATATATACTTAGTATAAATTTGTACCTAAAAGAAAATACCCCTCATTTCCTCTTTCATGGAGTTGTTCCAAAAATTCCCTCACATTGCAGTTATTCCAAATATAGGAATCATGGGTACTTCCAGGATATTTTGCATTTATATGAATTATCTTCATATTTTCATCACATATCTGAAATGTAGGTAGTAGAATAATAATTTATCACCTACCTATAACTTACCAGCTGAACATTTATAGAGTGATACTGTTTTCGGTTTACGAAAATATGTTCAGGTGCCAATGGATCATTCTTTTTTGGAGGTACAATTGCCACATGGGTGCAATCAATACAGCCCACAATTCCTGGCATTCCAAAAATGTTGTAAAATCTAAAACCAACTGAATTAGGTACAAATCCATTTTTTATTATTAATAAAAGAAACCTGTTTCTTAAACTGTTAAGCTCATTCACATTTCTGGGAAATTTTACAAATCTTGCAAGAATCTCTGGAGCATTGAGAGCTAATGTTATTTCACTAACACATCTGCTCACTGACGCCTGCGACAAAGCAAAAATTTTATTATCTCCCACACTACCCTGGTAAGATCCTGTTGCATAGAAATGCAGTGCCACAAGAACCTAGAGAACAGAATAAAAGGTTATCAGAAAGTAATGTATAAGATATATAGATGTAGATAGACTATATCTATAAGAAGTCAATTCGAATGGCATAAAAACTTCAACTAGATACAGAGGGCATACACCAGGCAGACTGAATAATAGATAAGAAATTCATACTAGGTCTAATAATCAATTTTATATGGGGAGTTTTATAATGTGGTATTAACAAACAAATTATCAGACCCGGTACATGGGTATTTTATTCAACTGTTCGGATTGACTTCCTATAGACTGGTTTGTTACTATCATAAAAAAGTATCATGCTTACCTTTTCTTCAAGTGATAGTGCAGAAGAGCGATGTCCCTGTACCACAAATGGTTCCAAAATAACAAGTAATTCACGCACTAATTCTTTACTTAACCTAAATGTTTTTATAAATTTCTTATCTGATAATAATCTGAAAACATCTTGAAATATTCCTCTTCTATTTCGAGGCTGTTGATAATTCTCTTGATTTTCCAAATTTTCAATTGCTATTAATAAAGCTGCCATTCTACAAAAACGAATCTCTAACAAACCAATCTATCAAGCTAACCTTTTAAATCTGCTTTGTTCTTGTTATGATTAACCTAAAATAATCCTGTCAATTACTGTCGAATATTTCATGTCGCGTTCGACATGAAATTGTCGACCGCTTCAAACCATTCTACAAATTATCTATCGAAAATTTTCGAATGCGACATTCGAGAATAAGGAATTACGTTTTTTGTTCGGCAATGTAAAAATCTCGCATGCGACAAAATATGTCATCGTTTGAGAATAGGCCCCCTGGACATTGTTATCGGAGGACGCCAGCTACATTATTAGTAGCTGCTGGCGGGGATATCATGAGTTTGAAAAGACATGATCGATGGAAGTCTTCCAGAGTTGCGGAGAGCTATATTGAAAATTCGGTGCAAATAAGTGGTGAAGAACAATATGCAGAGAGAACCTCATGTTTTAGTGAATCTGTAAATTTCAATTCTTGTATCTCATCGGATAGTAAAACATGCCAAACCCTCTAACAGTGATGCGCCGCTGGTGAAAGCTGTCTTATTGATTTGATACGGGTGTTTATGAGTTATGACGTAACGAGAAACATTCGTGACTTTCACTGTACATATAACGTTTAATAGTTTCTTTTAAAAATAAAAAATACACTTGAATAATATAAAAACTTGTTTGGTATTTGTATAGAACACAACCTTATCGTATTTTGAGTGAATTTTTGCAGATACTGTTTAAAATGCCTGTAGAATGTATTTTCTCTAAGTTACGCAATAAAACTCAACTTGTTATATTGTATTGGATTATATGTATTTTTCATTAAAAAATGAGAAATTAGTTAAATTCGAAGAACGAAAAGTATTAAAAATAAGATTATCCACCTAATCTGACAACGTCACAACTATAATATGACATTTTAAAACAGATCATTGGCAGAGTTGGGTAAAGCACTTTTGGAAAGTGCTTCAATTACCAAGCACAAAGCACTTCAATCGAGTGCTTTAGTGTTGAACGTACCAAATACTTTTTATTTTAAAAGTGCTTTTACTGTCAAGCACCTTGAAACGTTAAAAATATTTGATAAAGCTCCACGCTTAAAGCACTTTGAAAGTGCTTGAAGCCTTTTAAATGAGCTTTGAAAGTCGTTTTAAAAAAATAGAAGAACTAATTAAAAGAAAACTAGTGATAGTAAGCTATTTTATATTAAAAGAATAGGAATACAAAACAAACAAAACAAAGTAACATAACAAAATTTTTTTTTTTCCTAAAAGAATAGGAATACATAACAAAATTCTCTTTTTTTCTTAAAAAGCTTGAAAGCCACAAGCATTTGTACAAAGTGCTTTAATTGCAAAGCACCAAATACTCTTTTCCAGAAGTAATTGAAGCACATGGCTTGAAGCACCGAATGTGCTTCAAGCACTTTCCAAAAGTGCTTTACCAGCTCTGATCATTGGTTCATTTATCGAGAAAGGTAAGGAAAATGATTGAAGTGGGCATACAGTGTTGAAAAAGTGGCCGCGTAAGTTGAGAAATTGCAACTTTAAATGCCAATAGCAAAGTAACAAAAAGTTTGCGCCAACAACGAAGTTATGTTTACTAATACTGAGAGTATACTTAATAATTTAGTACAAATGTTTTTCTCGAAATTCATAAGGTTGTGTTCTATACAATGACCACTTGTTTTTATAGTATGTAATTACTTACCGCACTCAAATCAGTGCGGTAAGTAGTTACTTACCGTACGCTTGTTGATAAATCAAATTACAAACCTGTCAGAAAAAAAATTACATACCTTGTTAACTCTCCTAGTCTGGACAGAGGATCAAAAACTTGACTTAACCTCCTAGGATTTTCTTCTCCCATTTTAACTAGATAGTTCCTGTATTAAGTCACCTCCATAATATAAACTCACTCGTAGACAATTTTTTTAATTGAATAAATCACTCATAAATTCTTGTTAGATAATAAAATACGTATAATAATAACAAATTAATATTATGGATGGAAGTCGCAATCACAACCACGTTTGTAAACGAAAACAATTACACGTGCGCCTACACTTATATCACGATTGTCTTAAGACAGAGCCTCTATGACAACTCGTATAATACTGACGTAAAGTAGGCTTAGACATCGAGTCTGGTGGGCGTTGACCCTCTGCTAACGTAAGTAAGGTCGTTCTATTCTCTTACTAAGAAAACAGTTTATCGGCGCTCACTTCTTGATCCTTTTGATTTGTACATGTAACTCAATTAAATAATGTGAAATTAATATGTATATGAGTTATGGTTACTTTTCAATTTCCTCTTTATTTTTTAATAACAAGATAAGATATTTAGACGAGACTAACACAATATTTTATACATTTACACAATATTTTTAATGATTTGATAAAAAAAAATGTTTGTTTGGAATAACGAGTGATAGTTATTAACAGTTGAATATATAAACGATTTTGTTTTAATTAAATATTATGAGTTGATAATTTTGTGAGTTGTAGTTTTATACATATATATATCTATCTATTTTTCAATTAGAAGACTTGAATGGACGACGAGGGATTGGAGGACCTGAAAAAAAATAAACAAAATTAATTTCTACCGCATAAGACAAACCATTATTTTAAAGAAAACTTGAAAAGTGTTTCAAATTGATAATTAGTAGTATGTAAATAAAAAACGTTTCAAAAAAGAAATAAATATACATAATGTTTCCCTTTAAAAAATGTATTTCACACTTCTTCAATGGAAATGTGTTCAGAGCCGGCCTTAAGCATCTAGGGGAGCCGGGCGAGTCATCTATTTGGCGCCCCAGGCGAGTCATGTATTTGGAACCCCAGGCGAGTAATGTATTTGGCGCCACAGGCTCATAATGTACTTGGCGACCCAGGCAAAGCCAGATCTCAGGACTTTGTTATCAGCTATATATGTTAAGAAAGACAAAATTTAAGGAAAACTAGAGAGAAAGGTATTTAGGGCGCCAATAGTTTTTTTTTCCTAAAATAAAACTAGAAATAAAGTCAAATTTAAAGAACACCTAACTTCTAAGTATGCTGCAATCTACTCTAAATTAATTATGCTTGTTTAAAATTAAGATAAAAACTATAGGTGGTTTAATAAAACTTTCACTTAAACAAAACTAATATAGGTAAATATATTGACATAAAAATTTGAAAGATTGACTGTGTACAAAAAAATAACTATAACCGTTGAGTGAAAAATTGTAAAGAGACGCAGCGCTTATTCAATCTAGCGTATTCGTATTGCAGTCCCATCCCACCTCTGTCCGTACCTTGTCCCTACCGCGACCCCCCACATACATCGAGCTTGTACGGTAGTGCCACCACATGGCACTTACAAAAAGCTTTCATATCTTATTTTGAAACAAGTAGAAGTTGAGCTTGATGGTACAGATTGATTTGGATTCAACGTTTTGATTTAGAGCTTGAGAATTGTAGGTAGGTATATTCGGTCCCTTTTTTTGCCACATTATAAATACACTTTCAAATAATTAATAAAGGTAAATTCTATGTAATATAATTATATTATGTATTAAAAAAAGTGTGATCATATGGAAATGGTTTACAGACAATATGCAAATGATGGTAAAAAATGTTTGTTTTTCATATTTAATTTACAGAAAATATAAAAACCCTAGGATAAAAAACTGGTCAAAGCTCTCAAAAAATGTATTTCTTTTCAAATGAATGATGAAGTGAATGAGTTTTTTGTGACGATGATTACATGAATACTAGTATACAGTGTATGGATTGAAATAATTATTAATTTGACGGAAAATTTATTTTTTATAAACAAAAATTACCAATCATGTATAAGATATATCATAACCAGTTTTGCAGACCGGTGGGTTCCGTTTTTAATAATCAAAAACTCTTAAATTCTTATAGAGAAAAGTTGTTGAAAATTTAGTCCTAGTTTTGTGATTTTGATTTCTTAAAAAATATCCCATCCATTCAATTTTGGTTAAATCAGTTTGAATAAATTGAAAAATCATGTTTCGTTTGAAATTAAGGGAAGGAAATAACAAATCTAAATGATTCAATTTTTATTGTCTCAAGTAAAATAGTATATTTTTTTACGAGTGACAAAAGTAGGTAACATTTTTTAAAGCGCGTAATGTTCACGAGCTCCAAAAAATGTTTTCGACGAGTGAAACACTATACTTTTTCTACAATCCTGTTTTTATCATAATAATATAATAAAAAGTTTCCGAAGATGAATTTGCGTGATTGGCAACTCTACAATACATACATTTTCGATATATTTCTTCATATCTCATTGATTTGCTATTTCTGGTAGTATGTAAATGTAGATCACTTTCCGAATTAAGACTCATGATAACTTGAAAAACTATCAATGTTTTCAGTGCATTCTGATAAGTCGTTTTTGCTGAAGGTATTATATTACAAAACATTTAAAATATAAATAAAGAAAACATTCTTTAACAACAAACCAGTAGGTAAAGCTAATATGAAATACACAAACACAGCAATATCCCAAATAATTTCTCTGTCTTGTGACAGGAACATGTTTTTGCTGAAGGTATTCTATTACAAAATATTTAAAATATAAATAAAGAAAACATTCTTAAACAACAAACAAATAAGTGAAGCTAATATGACATAAACAAATACAAAAATATCCCAAATAATTTCTCTCACTTGTGACAGGAGCATGTTTTTGCTGAAGGAATTCTATTACAAAATATTTAAAATATAAATAAAGAAAACATTCTTAAACAACAAACCAGTAAGTAAAGCTAATATCAAAAACACAAATACAAAAATATTTTAATATATTAATAACACAACTAGGAGGAAAATGCACCTCACAAATTAATTTATTCTTCAAATCAAAAACGTCCATTAGTGCAATGTTTATATTTCCGCACTTTTTTGCCATTCTTGCGCACGTTTACAATCGCCAATTGGAAACTTGAAAAATGTAATGTCTTTATTACATCTATTGTTATTGAAACAGTTTTTATACACACACCTATGATTTGCCGTTGTCATATTTGCACTAAAATGTCACGAATATCAACACTAATAAACAATATTGTTCACATAAAGGGACATCAGCGTCACAGAAAATACATAAATTTGAAATTCGCACGGGTAACGATTAGTCCTACACACTTGATACGCAGCGATGTTATTCTCATAACGTTTCAAGCAACACTGACAAACTCGGATCCAAAACGACGGTCGCGCCGGCTGGATTTCGGATCCATCATAGCAAACGCATATTACCATAAGGTTGCGTCTCTTTACAATTTTTCACTCAACGCTATAACTAGAAAAGTTAGTAACGACTAATATTACAAAAAAAGGTCAACAACATTTTTTGGAAAAAAATGATTTTTAGAATGATACAACCTCTTTTTTTTCTTCTATTTTTCTGGTCTTGATGCGTTGACCGGATAGAACTGGTTTTTCTACCTTTTGACTCAAAAAAAAATTGTGTATACTATTTTTAGAGAAGCACACTTAACGGACAGAATTAGCACATTCTTCTGAAAGAGACTGGTGCTGCGCTGCACTGCTGTGATCCTAGGAAATATGTACAGGCACAGTCCTCCTGTAAACTGTGCTGATCACAGGAAACTGTGCTATAAAGATATATAGATATAAGAAAAATGAAAAAAAAACTAGAAGATTACATGGATATATGTCCAGCTCAATAAATACAATTGAATATTACAACTTAAGGATTCATCCTGGACAAATAAGTACCGATAACGGTAGTTCACTTTGTTCGGTAGAATAAAGAGTTTTATGGAAGACTTCCATAACGCACGAGAATTCTCCTCGATATCATCCGTCAAGTCAAGTCAATTGATGTTGATTTGGTTTTGCATAATTTTTTATTTGACTATCGTTGTCCTTGTGTCAACTCTCATTTGAGTTGGTGTTCCCTATTTAGCTAGTTACCGATTTCCCTTCTTATGTGATCCTATGTGATTCCACAAAACGTTTCCGGACCTATGAATTTTTATTCAGAACCTTCTTTGGCTAAATGGTCTGCCAGTTCATTACCTTCAATCCCCAAATGCGCCGGCACCTATATAAGAGACATTTTGTTGTCTCTTGCAAGTGTGTTAAGGGATTCTCTTTACAGTTTTTAAGCAGTCTAGACCTAATTGTGGGATTGCTGATAGCTTTAATCAGAGGCTTCCATTGATGCCGTCCCCGTGCTGTTCATTGCCCTAATAATAACAAAGAGGGCTTGTCTCCACCAGACTATTGTTAGGTGATCGTTGGCCTTATCACAGGTGTGTGAACCACCTCGGGTCGTATTCCCAGGTTTTGCTAATAACTCTTCTGCATTGCCAGAAAAGCTTAATTGCCCTGGTAGTAATGTTTTCCAGATGTGTCTTCCAATTCAGAGAGTCACTCCCAGATATTTAACTTCTTTGGATACTACTAGTTCTTCTCTGACCAGCAGTACTCTACCCTGTTGGAGAACTCTTGTATTCATGGTTCAGCTAGTTTTTTTTTTATTAACTGAGAGGTACTTTTTAAACACCAGTCTTCTAGGACATTCATAGCTCTGGGAATTCCCCTATGCCATCTGCAAAGCTCTGCGTTCATATGTAATTATAATTACACTCTACTCTAGGAATGAAAAGCTTTAAAAATATCCCCTATTGTCGAAGGAAGAAAAGATCCTCAAAAGGACATTTTCATCCATTATTTTTAATTGTAGAGAAAAAATAAAGCCGACTTGTTATCTCGGCTTGTATTTTAATTCGTGGGCATTATTTTTATAGAACATTACACAAAAACACGAGGTTTTAGACTCGACATATTATGAATATCGTGCTATTTGGTAATAAGTCCTCAAAAGGCGCTCACATTCCAAAGGCATATATATATTTTTTTGTGTATTCTACGCGTAAATAAATCTAATCCAACGGCCGATGTATAAAAATAATTTAATTCAGAAATTATGGTAATGGTTATTAATCAGAGACACGAAACGACTGTTTGTCGAAGGATAATGGTGTTTTTTATAAGAAAAGTATTTTAAATTATAGAAATACTTCTGGGTCCCCCTCCCATCACCTACCCAATGATTATTTCGTAGTTCGACAAATCTTTTTATATGTATATGGGGGTGAAACTCGTATAGACCCAAAAGATCTAATGTGGCCCCTTTCTTCTACTTAGTTTATAAGAAAAGGACTTCATTTTTCGATTTCGAGATATTTTAAGTTTTAATTCCAATGTGTATTAATTATGTCGGTGTTGTCATGAACATAATCTGCGGTCTGGAGCTCAGATTAATACATTAAAAAGATATGTTTGTTAACATTTAAAAGTGAACTCAACATTACATCACATTCTAAGGTAACTTGCCGACTCTTTGCCAGATGTCAGATTTTCCTTTGAATTGCGACAACTGAATTATAGGACACGATAGAAACGTACAAAATAAAAATGTACATTTTAGAAATTACATAAAAACGACTTTAAAATAATTATCCTAAGTGGTTTATGTGATAAAAATATGTTTTTGTTACAAACTTTTGAGGCTTAAACCAAACAAATGCGTGTTAATAATTTTTTCTGTCTGAAATATGGCGGCACCGAGAAAAGGGCGGGAACCATTTTACTATCAATTTTACCTGATTTTACTACGAAGTTTCAACGTTCCTAGTTTATTGAAGCTCTTGTTTTCGTCTTTAACTAACAACTGATATTTGTGTGTGTGCGTACATACTACATATATAATTAAAAACAATATTTTTTTGTGAAAATGATAGTTTGTCAGTGCCAAATTTAAAAAAAAACAGTCGGAATTTTCCTAAGCTCTCTTTCCACCTGTGAGTAAATAGTTCTATTGGCCAGTGGCATTGTCCGACTAGTCCGACAGTTTCTCTCCACTCCTTGAAAGTCATTGATGAAAACATATGTATGGCGATAGAATGTTAGCCATCTTTTCGGATAGTTTCGTGAATGACTTGCGGACTATTTGTAGTATTACTCTAAAGGCTGATCTACACACGTCCAGTAATTTAGTCGAGTGGAACTAAATTTTAGTACTCGACTCGTATAAACGCAAATTTTTAGTTTAGTAATTAGTCGTTATGCGAGTTGTCTCTTTAGTACAGTTGAATAGAAAGCTATCTATTTTTTGGTCGAGTAGGGCTCCCCCACTCTCACTCTACTAAATTGAAGAGCGTTGGGACACAGGAATGTAGTTGTCAGTTTAGTCGAGTAGTTTAGTACAGAGAGGTTAGATTAATTGCAGGTGGCATTTCGGGCTTTACATATTTGTGTTATTGTGTTTTTGAAGACGAACGTGAGGAATTTAGATCAAAATTGGCAGCAGAATAAATGGAGATATAAAGAAACAAAAAGAGGAAAACAATCTGATACTTTCTTTATTGTACAGACAATTTATCAATACATTCATCATGTAAAACTGGAATTATTGGATCATTTTTATTTGCCTGGGTACTTGCCATGGTCCTAAAAATCGTAGCACTAATCTATACCGCACATCTCTGGCATTTTGTGAGGCATGGTTGCCTACATTGGTGGGTAAACTGACCATACTCGAATTTTCACTTCTCCATGATCCTGGAATAAGTATGCTATTTGCAGTATCTTCCATATCAATAGAACCCGGATGCAGATAAATTCTTTCATATTTTCTTAACCAGTTGTGAATTGCACAGCACGCTTTTACTATCTTGTCAACCTTCTCTGGACCAAATGGTATAGGTATCACAAAAACCCGAAACTTACTGGCTAGAATATCAAAGGCGTTCTCTACAATACGGCGTGCTCTTGATAATCTATAATTGAAAATTTTTTGGCCTGTTGTTAAATTCATTCCAGGAAATGGTTTTAGTAAGTATGTTTTTAACGGAAACGCCTCATCTCCTACTAAAAAAGTGCCATCTGGTAAAATCCCACTTTCTAGTTTCGCAAATATTGAGCTATTTCGAAAGACTCCTCCATCAGAAATGCGTCCGTTGCATCCCACATCGATATATGAGAAACAATAGTCATCATCTACCACCGCAAGTAGTACTATGCTATTTGTTTTCTTATAATTGAAGAACAAGCTACCGCTCCATATTGGTGCTTTGATAACAACGTGTTTTCCATCTATGGCTCCACAACATCCTGGAAAATTCCATTTCTTGTTAAAACCATTTTCAATTTTCTTCCAGTCTTCTTCCGTTCGAGGCACCTAAAAAATACAATTCTGGTTATATACTTCATTAGTACACTAACTGGTTTCGTTCGTTTCCTGTTTCAATCGTATAACAAGATATTTTCTCTTTCAGGATACAGAAATAGAATCTGGAGCAACATCTACGACGACTGCTGCATCCAATCAAACGCCAGCTTTAACTTCTGCGACAACTGCATGTAATAAAACGCCCACTTCAAGCAAGTTACGCCAAAAAGAAAAAGGGTTCAGGAACTACATGGTGTCCTCGATCAACTGCAAGGAATATCTGATTGTTTAAATAAAACCAACAATGCTGAAGAGCAACTTAAGAGTTTGCCCCTGGTGATAGCTCTGGAGGCGCAACAACACATTCAGACTTATTTGAATCAGAAAAGGCTGCAAACTTTGAATCCGGGTGCAGATGTATCACAGAGACCATCTTCAGCAACCTCTGCGTACTCTACCTATTCATACAATTCCTCAAGTGACTGTTATTCTTCTCTACCTTCCGTGGGCACTTCTCTGGATCTTCATATAAATTACTCTCAAATAGACCAAGCGGCAAGCACTGCATCCACTACTATCCTACAAGATGCTTATAACAGTGCTATAATTGATTTATAAAAATTTTCATTATTGTAAGAATTGTCTTGCTTTCTTATAAGTAAATATAAAATGTTTTGAACTTTTGTACCAAAGTATATTTTTACTTACTTTTATGTAGTCCTTCAACGATTTATATATAGCATAACACACTTCTGGGATGACAGGTGATAGACTTAATTTGGAAATTCGAAATAAATGCTCTATACTTCTTAAGCTATTGCCAGTGTCCAAATAATACAATACGGCTTACAGTTTTGCTACAGCCGGAATAGCTTCTCTCATTAATGTGTCAGAGCGTTGAATTGTACACGCCAATTTATTCAACAAGATATTAAATGATTCTTCTCAAAACTCGAAAGTACTCATGTGAATCTTCTTCCGCAAGCTCTTTTATGAGACATTCGGTAGCTCCGTGAATGTTTCTTCGGTCAATCCATTTTCTAGTTCAAACTTGTTGACTTCTCCTAATATCTTTTGAAATTATAATGTTCATTTCGTCAACACATATATTCAACACTTGTACTATTACTGGGCGAAGTAATCGTTTTAAATCCGTTTTTTCTTTCGAAACATGTTGATTATACCAACGGTGTCATTTCTTCCCTAATACTAAAATACTAATGAACTAATTTCATAACTTGACCAATTTAAACATCCACTAAAATGGAACTAAACCACTAAATTAAATTACTCGACTAAATTACTGGACGTGTGTAGATCAGCCTTAAGAGTTAGGTTTACTTTAATATTTAATTTAGTTTATACAGAAGTTGGTTTTAAGTTTATGTAGATGTAGTAGTAGTTGCTAGTGTATCAAAAGATGAGGCCTTTAAGTGACCAATACCGGAACTAGTTGTCAATCTACTCAAGTTTTTAAAGGAATAAGAAATATCTACAAAAGGAACACATTATATCTTCGCGAAAGTGATTATATTGAAGATGGCGATTGGTGATATTTTTACATTTTGGAAACTTCGCAGAAATTAACAAACCAAGCTCACTTATTACCTTGATTGGAATTCCCAATTCATTTCTCATGAAGAGTTTCAACATGAGCTGCTTTGGCTGGAAGTTTATCTTGGTTCAAAACAATGTAACATACTATACACTTCTCATAAACTTGTTGATAAGAATATTTTATTTACCAAGGAACTTCCTTTTTGTATCATGAAATTAATATTCATTTGGCAGCATTCGAGAAATGAACTTCTGAAAATTGCTGATGCATGTAGGAACATTTATGGCAAATACAAAATTGGGAGTGTTGCAGGAGAATACAGAGATCACAGTTAAAAACTGTGAAAAAGCTAGACAAAGTATAGAGCAATGGGCATTGGGGTAGTTACGTCAACCATGTAATAAAAATCTAGAACAATTTTTGGTAGGTAAACAACATACAAGATGACATTGAACCTATTATAATACCGTTGAACGAATGCTAGGAAAATGAACGAGATTATGGAATAGACCGCTCCAGAATGACGTCACTGACAGGTCGGCCAGCTGTTGCTCTTGAATCAAACAACTCCTCTGTTGTTCAATTCATGTGTAATTTGTAAAGTTTTTATTATTTAAATAAATTATTTTTTGATAACTAACTGACTTACGCATATGCCAAAACTTCAACTCCAGCTGATCGGGGGACCCAGCCCAATATGGCCGACCTGTCAAAGTCAGGTGTTGTGGAATGGTCTATTAATTACTTTACTATTTAGGGCGCGTTGTATCAAACACCTAAACTCAGTCGAATGATAATTGATGTTTAGACTGTGACATATTTAATTGATGTATTTATTATGAATAAATTAAATCAGTCTTAACATTAGTTATCTTTAAACCGAGTTTATGTGTTTGATACAACACGCCCATAAGATCACTATACTTGAATGGCTATGATTGACAGCAAACTACTAGATCGTTTTCAATATTTCAAATTCACACATTTTGAAAGTGCTTCGTTAATTTTGTTGACTTTAACTGGTCTCATACAGTATGAACTGCGTAAATATTATACTCTCTGCATTTGAAGGGTCTTAACGGCATTCTTCCAAGTTTTGAGTACGTACCCTGTATTCTAAATCACTATTCCGGTTTCTCCTTTTTTGAGAGTTCCAGAAAGGCTTAAACAAACCAAACTGACCGTAAACCTTTCAGAAAAAGATTTGTTTTTGCAATTCACACTCTGGCAACCGAAAAATTTTCAGTCCTTATTTTTTAATGAAGTCGAGATTTCGGAAGATACTGTTAGGTAGGAGATAAGAGCGTCGTAAACAACAGAGAATCCCTGAAAATAAGGGCCGACCCTCTCGAAGATAAGCGATAGTCGTAATCTGCCGCATTATTTACCTACCCGGAGTATTTTTATCCGATCCCATTCGAAGAGTCGAGGGAATTTTGGTATATTAAACATCTTCGAAAAAGGGTTTAATGGGGGTTCTGTTAGTGACAATCTGCCAATGAATTTTATTAATGAAGGGATTCATTCAATTTGTGTCGTTTTAGAATTTGGTGGAAGTTGAGTTAGGTCAAAAAAGGGTGCTTATGATAAACGGAGCTGTAGGTATTTGATTTAAAAAGATGGACATCTTAAAATTAGAAGATACATACTCCAATGAGTTGTAAGCGCTGTACATATTATAATTTATTCATTTTGTTTGGAAGTGAAAACTTCTTGAGTCGCGTTGAACAAGTTGTGAAAGTGGTGAAACTGTTAGCGTTCATCCCAACGTAGCGCTACCAGAGCGATAATCAATTTTCTGCTGAACCCGTGATTTATCAACTAATTTATTGATGTGAGCGCTGTGGTAGCACTCGGCATTTCTACCATCAAAATTGAAATACGCTTTGCTACGCTATCGATCAATGATGCATTAGCTGTCATTTATGACAAATATCATGTTAATAAACATAATAAAACATTTTTGTATGAAGATATTTTAGACATTTGTATTAATACCACTAAGGGCGCGTTGTATCTCACACCTAAACTCGGTTTAATTATAACTGATGTTCAGACTGATGTAATTAATGATAATAAATAAATCAATACGTCACAGTCTAAACATCAGTTATAATTAAACCGAGTTTAGGTGTGAGATACAACACACCCTAAGAACTACTAAACTAATTCTAAATCAAAGATGAATAAATAATGGTTAAAGTCATATATCAAATAAAATTAGATTACACTGTTATATCAAGATTAGCACGTTCAGCAGATGTAAGAAACGATGGATTACTCTGAAAATCGCTACCTGATCCACTTTGCTGGGATGAATTATGGGTTGGTGGGGTAAGCGACATTGCTTAACTGACACCTGTCACTGACACCGTCATGCTGTGGTAAGTGAGGTTAGAGTTCTTCTTTTTCCTTCATTTGGTAATATACCAGGGGATAAGTTTCCTAGCTTATACAGTGTTGTACTAAGTCACCATACAAAAAAATTTACACTTAACAATAAATTACATCCAAAACAAGAATTTTGATAAATTTATTTCAAGTAAACTATAACTTGTTTTGATACATTCATTTGGTCCTAAATGCGTCTAATCTGAGTTTTTACCATCCCAGGAGGCAAACATAAGTTTTGAGAGCCAAAATCAACCGGGAGATTTTGCATTTTTTTCATCTTCCGCTTGTAGCTCGCAAATAGTGCATCGGACAGAAAATGTCATCCCATTTAGATGGATAAAGATTAGCAAATCAGCTAAGCAAACCTTCGCTATCAAACTGAAAACGAAGTGTTCACTGAAACAATAACTCCAATGATCACAACAAAGAACGGCATCTCGAAGCTGAGTGAGAAATTAGTACTGCAGAGGTTTGAGGTGCAGAAAGCTACTGTGGTTGCTGACATTTTCATTGTCAACACCGCGATTAAAGTAACAGAGAACTTTGCGGCGGTCAGTCATCATAGTATATTAAACGCCAAGGCCCTAAATTTCTCGAACATTCGAGTAACGAGATCTGGAAAACCTCCCAGAACAATTTCTACTCTTTTGGGTAATTCAACTTTGCTTCTTATTTCGAACAGACTTCTGTTCCTACAAGGGTGTGATACACCCTCTGCATTCTATCGCGTAGGACACAACACAGCTTCACAGAAGGCTGTGAAAATTTTATACCATGCAGATGATGATGCCTTGTTTAAGCAGGTCAATTCTCCCTGACAGTTCTCTATTCAGCTGAGGTCGCAATCAGTTGGTGTGATACACCATCTGCATTCTGTCGCGTAGGAAATCACCTTGGAAACAACAAAGCTTCACAGGAGGCTGTCAAGATTTTATACCGTGCAGATGATGATTCTGAAGACCTTATGCAAGTCAATTCGCCCTGACGTTCTCTATTCACCTAAGGTCAATGAGATATCCTTATGAACAAAATCCTCCACAAGATATTCTCAAAGCCACTTATAAAGCCAACTTTCAATCTAATCTCGCTACCCCCAACAAATGCAGCTTCCAATCTAATCCCTCTACCCCCAACAAATGCAGCTGCCCTCCAAGTCATTCTGTAGGTTAACCTCCGAATTCGGCCACTAGCCTCGTAAAAGCACAAATTCTTCCCCACAATATTTTTTTTTACAAAAATTTCTTTCAATACAGCAACCAACACATTTTTACGTATACTTTCCAAATTGGATTAGTATTTTCAGTGTATCTATACGAGTCTACAATTTCTACTGTCCGTTAGAATTTGACCCCCATTATCACATATGTGTGGTAATTAATTATTATAAGTAACAGCCAAACATTAATATGTCAAATAATAACAAATATCTCATAACATTGAATAATAGATATTTATGTAAAGAAGAACTGTCTATTACAATAGTCAAACCTGCAAATTGATAGACGATGCGCAGCCGAGGATAGACAGTACTTCGCCGAGGAGCATATTACATTTTTTCGTCGACCTTTACAAAAAATTTCCGAATGAAAAATCGACTTTTCGCCCGCTGTATAAAAGATAAGTTTCATCTGGGGCATCACGAAGAGATCTGTTTATTTTATCTTAACTGAAATTTGGATAGGTTAACATTTTAGCGAGCGAAAAATACTCGACTTCAAAAATGGTCGATTTTTCACCATTAGAATTTTTTTATATACTGTTTATTTAACTTATCATGAATGTACTCGTTACTTAATGGAGACACTGTAGTTATAAGAACAATTACTAGACGGAAGCGGCGCAGTTCGTTCATATAAATATACTATTATTCCATTTTTCATTCGGATTTCTCGTTTTTCTTTTTTGTGAATGCAGCTGCGAACGTTTCGTTAAAATTGGCGATGCTGTCGAGGAACATCATTGGTGTACGAACTTTTATTTAGCAGTAAGTAGAAACTAGATTTCTAATACGAAGGACTTTAAAACATTACTGATGTAGTGAATTATAAAATTTCTTTGTTGTCTACTACAATGATATGATACTCTTTAAAAGAAGATAGCAATTTCGGTCTTACCTTTTCCGTTTAAACAGGAAGTTACTAATTTCCTTATTAGTGAAAAGTAAATAATAACAATTAGTACTATTTGGGTTATGAAACGGTTCAAAGTTGCATTATAATGTTTTTTAAAATGGTTTTCAGTATGTGGCGGTTTAGATTTCAAAATCGATAGGGATTAACAAAAATGAGTGACTGTAATGAATGAACATTCAGAATCGATTAAATGACAATTAGATTTTAGATATTTTGTAACGTACTATTGTGTTAACAAATATAATAATTTATATAATATGATATATTTCTTTTAAGGGTACATCAATTTTCTATAAGTATACAGAGTGGATCAACGTAAGTTTGACTTTGCAGAAACTAAAAAAGAATAGTATATTACATACCCAGCGGGGAGGTAGATCATCACAGCCCAGGCTTTGGTAGATCGAAAAGCTAAAAGTCGTGGATGGAATGATCCTTCCCGCGTGGTATGAAAAAAATATCACAATCGCTTAGTTACAAACTTTTAAAAACATTAATTTTAAGAAGATTTGTTATCAAAATTTAATAAATTATTTAAAAATGACTTGTTATTTGAGGGAGGCGGAAAAATCATATGTATAACGTGTGCCTTTTGCTCCCTTGAATGATTACTGCCCTCCGCTACGCCTGGGGCAATAAACACTTTCTTCCCCTGTTATACAAATAGCTAAGTATTTACCTAATTTAAGACTTCGTATAATTTATTTAAAATACTTAGTATGTAGGTCCCAGTTTTATTGAAAATTAAGTTGACCATTCCCAATTTAGAAACTACTTTTGTGTGAAAATTAACATGTACCATGGGAGTACCATACAATTTTTAAAAGGGAAAAAAAATTTATTTGCAAAACTTTCTATCTACCATGTACGTAAGATAAAATTTGTATAAGGGAGTCAATGTTTTGTAAAAACTCACATTCATCATTGGTGTACGATACATTTTTCAGGGGTTAATTTATTTGGACAAATATCCTCCCATCATAGGCGTGTGGTAAATTTCCTGGAAAGGGGTTAATTTTTTGGTGATAATTTAATTCATGTATAAAAATCCCATAAGCCGCGTGATTTTGTCATTATCACATCGAGAAAAGTTTGCTCTAACTTTTCCAGCGACAATAACGGAACCTAACTTTTGAAAGCAATGTAAACAAATTTTTGATGACGTTATGTCAATTTTTCTCAAACTTGCGTTGTCATTAAAACCGTACCTCCAGTTAGATGAAGAACATCATAGAGAAATCATTGGTTCCATTCGTACTACCATCCAGGAAACAGTTATTACCACCGCTCAAAATACTAGCATGCAGCAAAATATTAACAAAAGACACGAAAGTTCTGAAAATCAAGCTATTTTTAATAATTGTGTTTTTAACAATTGTACTTTTCCGTTAAATTGAATAAACTAATTTACATCTCATTTTTTTATTTATTGATTTACATATTCATTAAATTGTCGTACCGAATTACATTCTAGCTTTTTTTTGAGTCGAAGTAAACTTGACATTTATAATTCGAATCTTATTGTCATTAGGTAACAACACAACACAAAAAACTGCCAGAGGCAGTTTTTTTCTTTAAATTGCCAGGCAACAAAATTCTTATTGATACATGTCAAGTTTACTTCGACAAAAAAAAGCTCTCGTGTAATTATAAGTAAAAATTTCCATTTATCATGGAAGTGCAATAAAATTAATATAAGCAATTAATTTATTTGGACAAATTTCTCCCATCATGATCGCACTATAAAATATTTAAAATGGATTAATTTGTTTGTGAAAAATCTATATCATGAGCGTACTTCACAAATTTTCCGAGCGGGTTAATTTATATGATAAAATTTCCATTTGCTATGAAAGTAAAAGAAATTTTGAAACAGGTTCATTTGTTTTTGTTTTCACTTCTGTTGGCAGTCCCCATGGCTGCATTTTTTTTTTATTTTTATTTTTATTATTGCATCAAATCTTTCGAATAAATTGACAACTGGAAAACTTTGTAACGAAAATTTATAGTCGTCTACGACTATGTGAAAAGTTTAGTTTAGTAAAAATAGTATTGCCGGCGACTAATTGGACGAAAAGGTAAATACGTTCTTAGCGTGCTTCACAATTTCACTTTTCTGCTTTTTCTGCGGACTTTCCGCTTTAGATGTTTCGTTTCGCTTCAACGTGCCGGCTGCTATTTTCGTAATATGACTAACATTATGTGTATTTATGCTGTTACGCTACAATGATTTTATAGAAAAATTTTATACAATATCTACAGTATCTATCTAAGATATTATTGTTGTTGATATTGAATTTTTTGAATTTTGGCCCTCCACAGAGTTGGGTAAATTCTGTCATTCGTGTCGAAATAGTACATTACGTCACTAGGGATGCTAAAGCGTTTCCTGCATGTGTGACACACAACTTCCGAATGAACCAAAAAAATATAACAAAAAACTTTGGCATAATTGACGTTTAGTAAAAAAATGCACATGAAACGTTAAAGCAATCAAGTGACAGACGGGGAAAAAATTCAAAAATCGTGGCGTTATGAATTTTCTGCCCTTTGGCTGCCAAACAATACTTTCCCCCCTATTTTTGGTGTTCATATGATTGGTTCTCCGGTAAGGTGGGCGAAAAAAATTAGAAAAATCATATACAGTGCCTCTCAAAAGTCCCCTCCCCCCCTCTTTTCTTTTGAACGGTGATACTTAGACTGATGAAATTTGGAGTGTGAAAATGATCTATTGTAAGCTTCTGTATTAGTGGTAACAGGTGACGTAATGGGCATCGGTGACGTCACCAGGCAACTGAAACTAATAATATTGAATGGGACCTTATGGCAAGTGACACCTCGTTTGAATGATATTTAGAATACCTATTCAATCATACTAATTTTTTTGGAATTACGATGCTTTTGATAGTTGAAATAAATAAACACTAAAAGTTGTGTTTCGCTTTAAATAATTAATAAATATTCAAAAGTCCGCTTGTGGTAGCTATCTAAATTATTGGTGATATTGGAAATAATTTTCATGCGGCGTAACGCATTTTTAATGAGAGATACACCGATAGCCCTATATCGAGTACTTATTCGAGGACATTTTTTCATAAGTTTCAACAAACAGGTAGTGTTCATGATGCCAAACGATCAGGTCGACCAAATGTTGGTATTGATAAACAAATTGACATAATTGCAGAAATTGTAGTAAACCCTTCTTCTTCCACAGCCCAAGTAGCGTCTACCTGTGGAGTCTGTCATAGTACAGTGCATAGGGCGTTGACAAAAACCAAATTTCACCCATACAAATTAAAAATGGAGCATCAACTTCCAGATGTCGACCCCGACCGAAGGCTGCAATTCTGTGAAAAAAAGACGTTATCTAGATGAGGAATATCGTGGTAGATGGATTGGACGACGCAGCCCAATAGAATGGTCAACTCGGTCACCGGACCTAACACCTTTGGATATTTTTGTGTGGGGATACTTCCACTGACACATTTTATCGAGTACGACAAGAGTATAATAATAGGATGTTTTACTGCCAGGAAGTAGAAGGAGCATATTTTGAACAATTATTATAAAAACTTGTTCTCAAATATTTATTAATTAAAAGCGAAACTCAAGTTTTAGTATTTATTTATTTATTTTAACCATCAAAAACTAAAAAAAAATAGTATGACTGAATAGATATTCTAAATACCTTTCAAATGAGGTGTCACTTGCCATAAGGTCCCATTTAATATTATTGGTTTCAGTTGCCTGGTAACGTCAGCGATGCCTATTACGTCACCTTTTGCCACTTGTAGAGAAGCTTACAATAGTTCATTTTCACCCTCCAAATGTCATCAGTCTAAGTATCACCGTTCAAAAGAAAAGAGGGGGGGAGGGGACTTTTGAGAAGCACTGTATACACTTTGCAAATAATATGTTTAAATGAAACTATTGGGAATTCAATATAAGCGATACTCTATCTGGTGGAATAAAACGGAACTATTTATTTGTACATTATTTTATAATATTTGTATAATAAATACAATTAAGAATACTTATAGAATTATGAATATAATAAAAAAAGTGAAAAGAAACCAAAGGCAACTTCAAAACTACAATCAGTCAATGGAAATCTTATGTAAAAGATAATAATTGAGGTTATACAATAATGTACAAAAAAGTAGTTCAGTTATCGCCACCACGACGCTACGATCTTAATTTGAATCTCCAATCGAATAAGATTATATTTATCCACGTTCCTATTTTGTGAAACATTTTCTTGCAATTTTCCCCGTATAAATTAAGTTAAAATACTTTATTATATTTAAAAAATTAATTCTTCATGTATCGTATGAAAAATATTTTTGTACGGCAAAATTCCGGCCCTGGGGGTCTTTTCCCTAGACCCGACATACCATTAGGATAATAAGGGTGAATGTAGCAGAGAAAATTTGATTGGTGGAGAAAAGTTATCGTGTAAAATACATCAAGAATTTTCCACCTCTATTATGTCATATTTCGTTGGGCCGTTTTCATCGACATTTCATCTCGCACACCCGCTGAAGAAATATTAAGGAAAATTTGATGGAAAATGTTAGAATCAGGAGTTTTTCTCAAATTGTCGGAAATTTTGTGATAGTGTTATATAAATGGTGCAGCAGTGGACAAATTCGGTCAAAATTAATCTATTTTTTTAAATGTAAAATACAGTATCTCCCAGGACTAAGGAGTAGGTACCAAAAGCGATAGAGGAGATAAAAATAATGATAGTACTCCATTTCACATAAAATTTTTGCCTTATTTCGTTGTTATCAAAATTCAATCGGTAATAACCACTATAAATACGTTCTTACTGACGTTATAAACAGATATTTACTACTCTTGTGAAGACAGGTACGGACTAGGTTCACTGGTGGATAGTGAAATTGATTTCATAGATGGTTTTTTTACTTGAAAATTCCATACCCAGATTACTGACGTATTTTTTAAAGGTAAAGCGCCCTCCTGTAACACCTCGATACAATTAACGGTTCAAGAGGTATGGACAATTTTATGTCGCACTGTACACCGTACAATTTGAATTCATAAAAATGAACTTAATATGAACTAATACATATTAATTTATTAAAACCCTAGAAATAAGTATATAAGTATACAAATTCTAACAAAGCTACAAAAATCGGTGAACTGCTACATTACCTACAATAATATAACTCAATATTCTGTGAATAGCAAAATTAAACCGAATACTATTTCCACATTTCCACATAGATGGCGCCAGGATGTTGTTTTTAACAATCACGCCCCCTTAAATCTTTATTGTATTCTGTTTTTTAGTATTTGTTGTTATAGCGGCAACAGAAATACATCATCTACGACAAGGAAAATATGTGAAAAACAGCTTGAAAGAGAGAGAAGAAATAATTGTGCGCATCAACGAGGGTACGTATTTAGTTCCAGCTACCAAAAGAGGTAGGCCGACTATTCAGTGCCTCTCTATTTTAACCGCTGTTGCCAGAAGCGCAGATTAATTTGGACAAATGATACTTGTGCCTCGTTAACTTTTTTTCGAGCTCATGCACTATTAGGTAAAACACTTTCATCCGGCAACAGTGTCCTTTACAGAGAGAATTCACTAATTGTAGGTTAATTTATCTATGGTTGTAGGTATTCAGTATTTTCATAACATGGAAGGAGTGAGGGTATTAAAGAAAAAAAAATACAATCGTTATTACGTAACCTGTACATCTTAAAATTCATTTTTGTCAACTTGATCGTTTCTGACCAAGCTGACAATTAATTTCTAACTACAATAGTATATTATTTTAGCCATTGTATCTTGAAAATAAAACATTATTTCTTGAGAGAACCTAACTATTAAGACGACACACGTGAATCGAAGGAAAATACGGTAAAGTCAGCTCTTAGTTTCTGCCAACAGAAGAATTGTCCATTGACACCTTCTCGAATAGAAATTATGAATGATTATCCCATCAATATAACGTATTTTCTACAGTAGGCTGCTACTTATACACCAGAAACATAAAATTTCTATCATTTTATTTGATATTTTTGGGTGAAACATTTTTTTTCTTCAATCGTATGACAGTAACTGTAGCATTACTTTCGACAATACAGACTATAGAACTAACCTATAATTTCACTATTGATTGATTAATTAGTTCGGCACTACCAGTCAGAGGCATCTCAGCCTTTAGGCTTTTTGTGCTCTTGGTTGTGCCATTTATGTAAAGAGACCAGTAGCCCTTATCAGCTCAACAGTCTTTTCACTAGGACCTTCTTGGAGAAATCATCCATTAGGTACTCTAGTCCTAGGAGTTTATATCGCCAATGAGACAGTGCTTCACATTCGAAGATAATGTGTTTCCTCCTCTTCCATGCACAATCGACAGATAGGTTCGTCCCTATATATACCAATCGTATACATGTACAGGGTACAGTGACCGATGAGTAATACTTTATATAATCTTTATTTTATCAAAAATCTATATGTGTTACAATGTTGTGGATAACCACTATCCAAAAACCATTTACGTTGTTCAAAATAAATAAATAATCAATAGTGCGCGGCAAATGCCGGTCCGCCGATGGCCTGGCTCCGCTAGTCGTTCCCACATTCGACTTAAACCCGTCCATAATAGCATTATCCGTACGTTGTACGTTTTGTTGTTTATGATCTGCAATCGAACCGATCGAACCAAATAGGCATTCTCTCTGAGTTTGTGATGTTCTATCTCTGCAAAGCTTGCGAAAATCAGAGTCACATATTAAAGGCTTAAATCCCCGGTTTATGAAAATTTGTTTTAGCTCTTTTTGTGATAGTGCGGTTTAGTCTACACAGGCAATCATTTTGTTTTTTTTATACCGTTTTTTGGATCTATTAAGCTGTCTCTTATTATACTTTCCATCAACAGATTGAATAGAACTGTCGAAAGTGGATCTTAAACCTCGACATCAAGAGGCTTGGATACTGTGCTTTCCGCCAAAACTTCGGTTGGGATGATTTTCACAAATCTTATTGGCAGTTCTGGACTGTTCATTGCTAGGTACAAGTCATTTCACTCATACGTTTGTAGTCTATGAACAATATATGCAATGTCAGATTTTGTTCATAACTGTTGTTCATTAGGCATTTCATGGTGAATATTTGATCTATAGTTGAACCACCTTTGCAGCTTCATCGCTGATATTCTCCTATGGCTTTGTTTGCCTAAGTAGATTTGGCTCCGGTTATATAGCACTTTTAGGATTCCAGTATAGATTGGAATAGAAGGAAATGAAATAGCAGATGGACTAGCAAAGAGGGGGAGTGAAAGACCCTTTTGGAGAACGGAGCCCTTTTGCGGTATCAGCCCCTATGTAATATTGGAAGAAATAGACAGAAAAGAGATCTGACCATTGGAAAGCTCTAGTAGGGCTTAGACAATCAAAGATTCTAATGGATGACTACAACCCATTGAGATCAAATGAATGCATAAGTCAAAGTAAAACTGCACTAAGAGTTTTAACAGGGATCCTAACGGGACATTGCCGCCTGAACGGGCACCTGAAAAAGCTCAAAACATTGGAGGAAGAAGAATGTTGATTCTGTGGCATGGAAAAAGAAACCTTCATCCAAATACTTGCGAATTGCACAGCAAATCAGAATCATACGGCACAGCACTTAGGAGATTATTGGATAAAAGAGGGACATTTACCTAAGTTGAAGCAAAAATTCGTCAGGGAAATCGGACTAAAGAAGCTACTAATCTCTGAGACGTTCCTCAGCAACTAAGTAGAAGTGAGGGGGCACAAAATTTTTTTGGTCTCAGTGAATGTCACACCATCTTACATAAATACATCACTTCCATAAGTGTAATGCCTCTACAGTTGTCGCAAACACTGGTGTCTCCTTTTCTATGTATTGGCAGATCTTGTCACGCCTCCACACACGAATTTTTTCCACCAAGTTGTTGTTTTTTCCACACTCAAGCACGGTCGTTTGTAGAAAAGCATCAATTTCCAAACTAGTGAGAAAAATAACTACTTTTTGCAGCTTCTTTCGCAGATTATCTCAACATTCATTGATTTAATTCGACGTTTAGCGATCAGGCCCTATCTACAACCTCATATTTTTGAAGAATGATAAAAGTAATACTCTTTCTACTTTTCCAAGTAGTAAGAAAGTGACTAAACAATTTTCCTTTTTTATGTATTTAAAATAAATGCCTTTACCAGACGATTCTTGAAAAACATTCTACACACCTATTTTCTCTGGATATATGGTTATTTCTCAATCAAAACTTCAAGCAAATATCAGAGGAAATACGTATAGAAGTACGTTTAACATATATTCCCTAGGGTTCAGTCTACTGAGTAAAAACCGACCGGATCAATTTCAAACTTAATAAAACTTGCCATATGGCTTTCTCGAATTTAAAATGTAAAATATCATCTTCGTTGCATTTGGCGACATGCCAGTCAAAAGTTGAAGACGAATCCTACTTAAATATTACAACATTACAATACGGGATAGGAGCTACGCGAAATAAAGTTACGAAAATATTAAAAGTTACAAGAAGTGACGAAAAAGAAATACGTCGTATGTTTAAATCAAAAACAGAAAGATATTTTGATGTAACTAGGGATGACAATGGCCGCATTCAGAAAAGCTCATCGATGTCTAATCGATGAGAAATTTTGTGCTGAACGGTGTCAAACCGAACGATGAGTAATCGGAAAATTATCAATCGGACGCCATTTTTTCCATCGGAAGATAAATGCGATTAGTTATCGCGATTAACGATTAGTTTATTGTTTGAATTTCAACTTTCAACCGTGTTGTTTAAAATTTTCTATGAAATGGAGTTTGAAGTGATGTATTTGTATGAACTGAACAATATCATTTACACAATTAGGGAAGTCAAGAACTTCATGACTTATTTCTGCCGATTCTCTGGACATTCTAAAGTGTTCAAAAAATTGATAGTTCAAAATAATCCTCATTTCGCATTTGTATGGGCCTGGGTTCTATTATCAAAAGAGGTGATGGTCTAGCAAGATTATCCACAATATTTCCTACATGTTTAAGTTTAGTGCGTCATCGTTAAGAAGACTGTTCAATTATATCATCCATTTTTATAATTCATATTAGGGATACTACACTTAACCTAAAAATTATTTATAATCAACAGCATTATCGTAACCTCAAAACGTCACACGTATGTTATGTCAAAATTTTCAAATTTCGATGTGGGGATCTCGGATGTTTTCAGAAAAAGTAATCGATATTGGTTATCGTCACGTGACCGATTTCTCATCGTTAACCCATCGTTTTTGTTTTCTGAATGTGGCCAATGATTTTTTTGGCTGGGAAAATAAATGCAGGTTATTCTTTCTTCAGGTTCATCCATACACCTTAATCCTTAAACTCCGGTCCGGTATATGACCTAAGTAGAGTTTAAGTTATTATTAATTTTTTTCTAATAATAATTAGTCATATAATATCTTCAATACCAGAAATAATAGTATATTATTAAACGAGCAGTTCATGACAGCCATTATTCACGCAGGGTGACGTTTGCGTCCCGAGCCGTTGACGGGGGGAGCAAGCCACCCGAGGGAATAATGGCAACAAATTGCGAGTTGAATACTATACTTTGTCCACGACCCTTGATTTCTTTATTAAAGAAAAGTTAAGCCGAAGAAAATAGAAGATCTGACCATTGGAAAGATCTAGTAGGGCTTAGACAATCAAAGATTCTGATGGATGCCTACAACCCGTCAAAGTAAAACTGCACTAAGAGTTTTGACAGGGATCCTAAAGGGACATTGCCGCCTAAACAAGCACCTGAAAAAGCTCAAAACAGTGGAGGAAGAAGAATGTAGATTCTGTGGCATGGAAAAAGAAACCTTCATTCACATACTTGCAAATTGCACAGCAAATCAGAATCCTAGGGCACAGCACCTGGGAGATTATTGGATAGAAGAGGGACATTTACGTAAGTTGAAGCCTGCAGATATCCTAAAATACCTCAGGGAAATAGGACTAAAGGAGCTACTAGACCCTGAGACTTTCCTTAGGAACTAAGTGGAAGTAAGGGAACAGAGTAGATATTTTAGGTCTCAGGGGCACCCCAATATACATACATAGATTAGATTAGAAATGGAGTGACTCATTGTTCTATCCCACTGCGACCTTTGCAGATCTATTGTGGTCCTCCCTATCCTTAGAGATCGATATCTAGCTTTATTCTTTTTGTTAGACCTATTAGCCTGGATACCGCCTTCCTTGCATAGCTCTCTGCCCTCGGTTTTTCTTCTCCAAATAGGTGAAACCGCACTCACAGAGTTTCGTCTTCTTCCTGGCAAAACCTACATATGCCAATTGTGTGCATATGCTTCCTCAGCCTACAATGTCCGGTCAGCATTCCCACCATCATCCTCGTCGTTTCTCGACTTTGACATAGTAGGTCGAGTGACAGTTTGGCCGAAGGGCTTTTAAGGAATAGCTTAGCGTGCCACCAGCGCAGCGCCTGGTTGTTTATCCATTGGTGTATGCTCTCCTTAGTGAGATTTTTTGCAATTCCACAGGAAGGTTCTGGCCTTATCATGACCCTAGTCACTCCCTGCTTGGCTAACTCATCGGCCTTTTCATTGCCTTTTACATACATATATACAAGACCATGTACCGTAAACCCGTGGGAATTGTTTACACAAAGCTGATTTGAAATCTTGCCATTCTTTATTTGTAAAAAAAAAGGATCGGAACGAATGGTCTTGGTAGTACAGGTTAATTCAAAATCAGACATTATGTACTTGTTTAAGTAAAAAAATTAAAATTTCGTACCGGAAAGAATATATTTAACTTGACAATGCCTGGGCTGTTATGATCTACTTTCCAGCTAGGTATGCAATGTACTCTACATTTAATTCAATTTGGAATAAGTATTAATTTCAGTCAGATTTCTTGCGAAATGTAATATACGAACACAACATATTATATAAAGGTACAAATTTCCAAGCGTCGGTGGAAACATAAAAAGCGTCTCAGGTGATATTCGGTATTTTACGAATTTCAGTTTAATAAAGCAAAATAATAACAGCTACGATGATGTAGGTATACTGAAGCGATAAAAACAAAATGAATTCTGTGACGTCCCTGAATATCCCGATGGAATTTTTAGTACGATTTCCAGCCATAAACCATAAAACGGAAAATTTATTCGCATTTTGGAAGGAAACTAAACCTCGCAGATGGCTATTAAATTTTACGTGAAAACTAAACAGCGAATTTAGTACATGCAAAGACCATTTGCACTTATTTTTATAGTTAGCAATATAAAAGAAGTTTGAGAAATCGTTATAACACTGTAATAGTAGTTTATACAACTAGAGTGGTTGTGATGTTCAGATTGCATGACACTAAAAGCGATAATAGCAATCCATCCTACTTCAACACCACAGATTATTAAAAAACAACATTTCAGTTAGTATAACCTGTCTATTTCTATTCTATGGTAAGACATATAGTAGAACAGGGACGTATATAGGGGGGTTTGGGGGTGCAACAAAATACAATAAATGTACAATAATTTTTTATTAGCATACTGCCGCAATATTTGAATTACATTTAATACGAATTACGAATAATATATTTTTCATCATTATTGGATCTAAAGCTTTAATAAACTGAATTTCTAAGTGCGAAACAACAATCAGATGAATACCGACAGCCCGGCAACATTGCTTAGTTAGAGAATCGGCTCTTCAACAGTCCGAAAGGGAAGTTGCAACCCAAGCTTACCAGTTGCAAGTCGCGATGGAAAGTAGTCAATTCATCGTTTCGATGATAGTTTTAAGGAAAACTTTTTCGTATACTTCAAACTTAAGCCGAAGCCTGAAAAAGATCAATGTAGATCTAAATTACACCTGCAGTCATGTAAAAACAATAAAAACCACCTTGTCAACGAAATTGAAGCCAGTTTTAAGCCCCACGAAGAAACAATTTCAGGAATTCAGTTGATTTTACCTGACCGGACCCAAAACACTGACAAAGCAAAGAGATGTATTGCAAGAATAGGGGAAATATTTCTTAGTGAAGCTGAAAAGAAAGTTGTGGTAACCGAGTATGAGCTTTGGCACAACGACTGGTGCAATCAAGAAAAGCCCTCTACTGCCTTAGAAGCCATGGATCAATGTGATGAACTTTTTTCCCAAGGATTAAGAAGCTTCTTCAAATCTTGGCAACACTTCCAGTTTCAGCTGCCACGCCTGAACGTAGTTTTTCCACACTTAAACGGCTGAAAACGTATTTAAGAAACAGAATGGGAGACGAACGGCTTACAGGATTAGCGCTTAAGAGTATTCATCGGGATGTGGCACTAAGTCAAACAAAGAGTTAAAAAAAATTACATTATTTCTTAAACTTGAGAGATTGCTTTAGGGCGTGGCACTCGATTTTTGTTGCATTAGGCGGCACCTTCAATAAAGCTTTCCCCTTCTAAACCTATCAGATAAAAAAACCAAAACCCTCCCCATGTAAAAGCTATAGCTACGTGACTGTAGTAGAACGTACATTCCAATATTTTCACTCCAAGATATTGTGCGGAGGCTGTTTGTTTCGATAATGGGGGACTTCGGTCCAAGTTGCCAATCCTAAAAATGTCATGTTTCTACCATTGAGGAAAGGAAATTGCAAAACGAATTCGTCCTGTGAATATTATTTTATAATTATCCGTAAATGGAGCCTCGGCTCTTCAAATCGGGTAATGGGTCATGTATGCACCTGATTCCACGTCAGTAATATCAATTGCGACATATCTCTCATCCAATTACGATCTTTTTGGGCTGGCAGCTTGGACCGAAGTCTCCCTTCGACATTATTGATAGGAAATCAGGTGCTCCATCACAACATTCATTCAAAAATGTTATCGAAGCCACGATATTGAATGGTAAATTTCGGCCCTAAAGACTATCTTTAATGAAGAGACTCTTTAGTCTGGGTCTCTGGCCATTCTGGTACGAATGGCAATGAAAAGCTTTTGGCAAAAATTACTAGGATTGGTTGATTCAAAAGACTTTATACATCCTTCGGAGAATATCTCCAAGTGTTAGACTATAGCAAATGGCCTACATTGTCTAGAAGACCACTATCGACTGAATAATACCTAATATGATAATACTTGGACACTCGGAATATCCGACGAGCTTTTTTGTTCGTGATGAAGCTATAGAGCATATACTTTGTGTCTGTTCCGCTGTGGCTCAAATCAGGTATCTGATGTTTTGCAGGGTTTCACAAAAAAAAACTGATTGGGTTTGTTGAGAAAAATATTATGATAGAGAAGTTCACTATAGTGATGCAAAACCATGATCCTAAAGCTTTGATATTGCAGAAAAAGCATCACTATCGCTATGACACTTATACTGACTGAAAGTTCAGAACAAAAATTTTACACTTCCCCATTCTTTATTCCTTTTTATATCCTGAATAATTTGATATTATGAATAACCCTCTGCGGGGGTTAAATTCCGCCTATTACTACGATTTTAAATTGCAAATTTATAACAATAAGCATATTATGGTGAAATTTTAATGGAATGTAATGAATTTTTCATTAAAACTCCTGAAATTTCTGTATAATACACAATGAGCTATTTTTATATTTTTCAATTTATGAAAAGTTCCGTAGCTCGTTTCCATTATATTGAATAGATTTTCTATGCAACGGTGAGCTCAAGATAATCGCTAATTAAAAATCTTTCTTGCGGAACTCGGAGGTTTTAAAAATATCTTTCAAGGAGAAATCTTCATATCCGATCAGTATAATGGAAATGCCAATTAAATAAAATTGTAAATATTGATATTTCAGTAACGTAATAACAGTTAAAATTAATAGGCCAGTAGAGGAATTTTTATTAATGAAGATTGAAAAAGTAAAGAGGTTAAAAATGGTATTATAATTTTTCTTTCATTTAAAAGACGAATTATACCTTGTTTTTAAACTAAGAGGAGAAATTTGAATTTAAGTTGGCACTTCTGCTGCCTAGTAATTGGTCAGATTGTCGTCCGTTTCACACAGCTCTTTTGAGACAACTAACAACGTTAAGAGTTAAGGCAGTCCCGGACCAGTCTAGATCTGATCTGACGGCATGGTAAAGATTTCGGTGCTGTCTGCCTATCTAAGAATATAAGGATCTTTTGCCCTCTATACCACCTTTTGATGTAATTGCAAACACGTGTCGATAGCCAAGATATCAGCCTGGCATACGGATGCAAAGAAGGTTGTCATTTCTGTCATGCTGAAAATCATGTTTTTCATCCACCGACATGTGGTAGACGCCTTGAAACAACAGCATTGAGTAGGTAATATCAAATTGTCCATTTAATTTTTTTAATGGATCCCAAAATTGTTCATTCTTGTTAATGAACTTACAAATAATTTATAGTGAAAATATACCAGAATTTACGTGTCACCTTATTTAATTTTCATGGAGAAAACTTTCAATCCCGAAATTTTTGAAGAAAAACATTTTTTCACAACTGTCTTATAAATATCAATTAGACATGCGTTACTGACTTGCCAATATTACAATAATTTCTATTTAATTAGTATTCATTTCATTTCTATGGCGTGCCGTTTTGGTATTTAATAATATCGTTTTAAAAACAAAAATATTTCTCCTTTCAAAAATTTTTATTCCGTAATCATTCTGTCAATCAATTAAAATTATGTTTTTCATCATTTTAAATCGGCAGTTTCTATTATGTTTTTCATAATAGAAATGCGTGTATTATTATTATTAGAATCATAATTGAAATTCAAGTATTAAAATTATGAAAAGCATAATAATAAAACTTATTGAATAAATAATACAAAACGGATTTGTATTATGTTTATCATAATTTTTTTTCTTTAATTTCCATTATTATAATTTCAATAATTTTAATTGTTGTATTTCCATTACGTTTTTCATAACAATAATACATGAATTTCCATTATGAAAAACATAATAGAAATTCAAGAATTAAAATTATTAAAAACATAATAGAAATTCAATTTCCATTTCCTGCAGTAATGCATACATCCGAAAGTGCGAAACTGGGTGTTCAGCCGGCAACACCGCTAAGCCTTCTCTTCTTCGCTTTTAAGGGGCTCGGACAATAAGAGTTTTCAGTGTTTTGGTACTGACCAAGTAGGCTATCTGTGATACTATTTTCCAATGTTATTACATCAGTAGATGGCTCTTTTCAAAATTGCAGAGAAGAGCACTTCCCAGTCTGGGAGTATGCTAGACCCGAGAGCCCTATACCAACCCATATTCAATTGGGAATCAGGAGACAATAATTCGTTAATTGTATGTTTTAACAGGTTGAAAGTATCAGAAGAAATGGAATTCTCAATTCTGTCGAGATTAGTTAAGCAAGATGATAGAATATCACGAGGAACATGATTGCAGAGCTGGGAAGTAGTCGATTTAAATTGTAATCGATTACAGTAGTCGATTACATTTGCTGTAGTTTGTAGTCGATTACTTTTTTTAGAAGTAATCAGTAATCGTTAATCGATTACAATTTTGGTGTAATTTTGTAATAATTTCAATGATTACTGTTGAAAAGTAGTCATGATTACAAAAAGTAGTCATGATTACCATTCTATGATTACATCTCTTCCACAACTCGCAGTCGTAGTCTGTGGGTACAGCCAGGAGTCGTGTCAGAACAGGAATATTCTTGTAACGCGCCTATTTATATGTGTGTTTATATGATTAATCTTAGTGCCTAGCGCTCGTGCATTTTGTGATAGTGCATACACTTTTACTAATATAGTAGATAGACTAATATAAACACGTGGTAAGTACATCTAAAAAAATTTTCATCAAATACAACACTTGTCTTCCCTCATCTGCTCCAGTGGAGCGAATGTTTTCGTTTGCTTCTATTATAGATGCTCCTAGGCGGAATGCGTTAAACGATGAAAATTTTGAAAAAATAGTTCTCATGAAGGCCAATTCTCGTGAATATTTTGAATAAAAATTCTACCTTTGTACTTTTGAAGATGTTTTTTGTATTATCATTTAATTACTGTTCGTTCTTATTTCATTTAATTTAGTGATGTTAGAAGAAAAATAAGTTCGTTTTTAGTTGATATTTTTTTAGTTTTTTCAGAAAAAGTTCGCTCTTAGTTCATTTAATTTGGTGCTGTTAGTATGTTATAGGCACATATCTTATTATACAATTATATTGTATGTTGTTTTGTTTCTATTAAGAAGTAATTAATGTATGAATAAGGAATCAATAAATATTTCTTTTGGGAAATTGGTCTGATTAGTCGGCTTTAATGATCATTTTAAATTGCGTTACATAGGTTTAATGAGGTAGGCTGATGATGAGGCTGAGGTAGAGTGTGTAACTGTTAAAAACTTATAAATTTAAAATTGTAATCGCACTTGTAGTCATATTTTATGACTACAATTGTAATCATGAGTCGATTACTTTTTTCACAATGTAATTGTAATCAGTAGTCGATTACTTTTCTAGCAATGTAGTCGTAATCAGTAGTCGATTACATTTTTCCTGTAGTCGTCCCAGCTCTGCATGATACCCCTGTTAAGCTAGCAGAACCACTTTGGAATTTTCAACTTTTTTTTATGCCATAATTTTAGGCTATTTTTAGGCTAATTTATTACCCTATTGAAAATTTTTTTGCTCTTCAATTGTGGGAGAAATCGCGGGTTCTGCTAGCTTAACGTTAAGCTGGCAGAACCAATGAGCTAATCGAATGTTTATGGAAAATTGGATTACACCATAATTTTAGGCTCATTTTAGGCTCACGTTTGCACCCACTGCAAATTTTCCTGATGGACGTTTTTTAAAAAAAATCTTGGGTCCTGCTAGCTTAACCGTAAAGCCACCAAAACCCAACCGTTAAATAACTCCGCAGAGAAGATCCAATTAGACAATAATTTTAGGCTCTACTTACACTAACTAATTACCCTATTACAAAATTTGTTGCTCTTCTGTTATAGGAAATAACATGTGTTCTGCTATTTTCATCTTAGAGCTGGAGTTACAAAATGCTAATCGAATGTATGTGAAAAATCTGATGACATCACAATTTTAGGCTAATTTTAGGCTCACGTTTGCACCCACTGCCAATTTTCCTATTATCGTTAATTGTTCTAGTCCTGGATTCTGCAAACTTGTACGAATAAGTTATCCCAGGAGGGAGGTTCAATTTTAGGAGACACTCATATTGTGACTGGAACATTTTTGTGCCGAAAAATATAAAGTTTTGGAAAATTATATATCGATTGATAACAATAGTTCAATAGAGCAAAGTTTCCAAGAAAAATCAAACATTTTTAATGACAGTGATTCCAAAGAAAACATTGAAAAATTTTCTATATTTGTTTCTGAAGAAGAATATTTGACTTTGGTGGAAAGGAAACAAATTCGAAGAGCTCTATTGAACTATTGTTATCAATCGATATATCATTTTCCAGAACTTTATATTTTTCGGCACAAAAATGTTCCAGTCGAAATATGAGTGTCTCCTAAAATTGAACCTCCCTCCTGGGATAACTTATTCGTACAAGTTTGCAGAATCCAGGACTAGAACAATTAACGATAATAGGAAAATTGTCATTGGATGTAAACGTGAGCCTAAAATGAGCCTAAAATTATGGTGTCATCAGATTTTTCACATACATTCGATTAGCATTTTGTAACTCCAGCTCTAAGATGAAAATAGCAGAACACATGTTATTTCCTATAACTGAAGAGCAAAAAATTTTGTAATAGGGTAATTAATTAGTGTAAGTAGAGCCTAAAATTATTGTCTAATTGGATCTTCTCTGCGGAGTTATTTAACGGTTGGGTTCTGCTGGCTTTACGGTTAAGCTAGCAGAACCCAGGTTTTTATTCAAAAAACGTGCATCAGGAAAATCGGCAGTGGGTGCAAACGTGAGCCTAAAATGAGCCTAAAATTATGGTGTAATCCAATTTTCCATAAAAATTCGATTAGCTCATTGGTTCTGCCAGCTTAACGTTAAGCTAGCAGAACCCGCGATTTCTCCCACAATTGAAGAGCAAAAAATTTTTCAATAGGGTAATAAATTAGCCTAAAATTATGGCACAAAAAAGAGTTGAAAATTCCAAAGTGGTTCTGCTAGCTTAACAGGGGTCTGCATGATTGCTTGACTGAAAAACACTACAAAATTCTTCAATAATACGCCGAATTCTAAGCAGTGTAGTTGCGACTTCTCTGGAACCCATACTTATTGAACTTTTAAACCGTAACACATAACAATTGACGCTCACTTCAATGGTGATTCTTTTAATAGGCCGTTTGCGGCCGAGGCAAGATAATCTTGAGGTCGTTAAAAAGTTTCGCGGCCATGGCATACACACTATTTTTCGTGCAATCGTTAAAATTATTAAACTAGATAATTGTAAATAAATATATCATTGCTCTAATCGACAGCGGTTTAATTTATTTAACAATGTGTGCTATGGAAATGATATGTTTCCATATATACAAAATACTTTGACAGTTCTTGCTTCAACTTCTGGAGTAAATATAAGTAATAATACAAACTGTACAATTAATGTTAATATTCATCCTAAATAATATAAGTACTTATGTATTTGTTGGTATTCAATAAAAAATAATCTTTGTCTTTGTAGTATTTTATAAATGTCAAATTTGAAAGTGATATTCAAATTTGGAATTGACGTTTGGTTTCGCAGCCGTTGCTATGGAAAACGGCCGCGAAATTGAATTTCGCGGACTGTGTTGAGAACGCGAAATAATGACTTGGCGTCCGGTTGCACGAAAACATAATTTTAATTCTTCAACAGAATAATTACGAAATAAAATGTTTTGAAAGAAGAGATATATATTATGTTTTTCCTCTTTTAAAACGATGTTATTAAATACCAAAATGGCACGCCATACCGATCGCAGATAAAATTATTATCTTTATGTATATTTTTAAAACGATAATATTGTTCTACTAAAAATTTCGCTTTCATCTCGTCCCTTACGAACTATACAACATATCCCGGTCACAACTTGTCAGGCAACAATTCCAATGAAAGTATTCTCTTAGACTTCCATCAGCGCTCTTGAATAATGTAAACGGTAGAAAGTCCCAATCAAAAGGGATCCATTAAATTTTTCGAATATTTGCTTTCCTATATACAGACGCTCGATTTAATATATTCGAGTGTATGAATAGAAAACGCCCCCGAGAGGTTCTTGTCATTCACTTTGATCTACTACAGTTCTTTGAACTGAAGTTTCATTGTCCGCACTTAAAATTGCAAATAAAAAAAATCATAAAGCTTAGCGCAAATAAGAATGGATTAAATTACGTTGGATTGAATGACTTTGAGTTGGTTAAAAGGGACCTACTTTTGATTGATTGTGAACTCAATGCTGGATTTGAGAAATAATAATAAACACTAAGCCAGTTCCTTGTGGATCCATGTTATTAATGAAAATATGCTCATAAAAAGAACATATTTTAACAAATTGAACTATTATCGATCACTGTCATCGCATTGATTGATTGGTGCACACCAGTCAGAGGCTTAGAGTCCTCAGCACCTCATCCTTTACGCTTTTTGTGCTCTTGGTTGTGCCGTTTATGTGAAGAGACCTGTTTAGCCCTTATCAGGCTCAGCAGTTTTTTCACTAGGACCTTCTTGGAGAAATCCTCCCTTGGATGTTCTAGTCCTAGGAGTCTATATCTCCAATGAGATAATTCTTGACTATCGAAGCTAATGTGACAGGCTGTTTCCTCCTCTTCCATGCATAACCGACAGATAGGTGCCTCCCTATTCTTATATGCCGATTGTATGCATGTGCTTCCTTAGGGTACAGTGACCGGTGAGTGAAGCCGTCACTATCCTTATCTGGCCCCTGCTAAGGTTAAGTATTTCATGTTGCCACGTGTCTCCAGTACGACTGGTGTTTAGTTTGAGTCCACCGAGATATACAACCACGTGCAGCAGTTTTAGATATCCCAAATACTGGTTCAGGACCAGTGAATGCAGTCTCAGATCCTAGCTTTACTAGGATGTCTGCCTTTCCGTTTCCTACAATGCCCTTGTGCCCCGGGACCCACTTAAGAGTAAGTCTATTATGGTTAGCCAGGGTTATTAGTTTTTGTAGACAGTCCCAGACCAGTACCCCCTTTCGATGTTCAGTTGCAAACACATGTCGATAGCGTACATTTCTGCCTGGAATACAAAAGCAAGATTCCCCAACGATGCGTGGATGTTGCACCTGGGTCTAGCACCATGGACTCCAGCATCTGTTCCAATGTCAGTCTTAGATCCGTCTGTGTACCACACCGACGTTCCTTCCTGACTGCATACAAGAGAGACTGACAGACAGTGATCAGAAACACAAATTATTGATTTCACGAAAAAAACAGCAGTACAAGGACTAAAGCCAATAATGATAAGAGGAGAGGTGATTCCATTTGCGAAAGAAACAAAGTACCTAGGAGTACATTTTGATTGAAGGCTTTCATGGAACACTCGCCTTCAGAAGACCACACAGAAAGCTACGATTGCCCTCGGCAGATGCAATAGAATCTGTAGAAAAAACTGGGGACTTACCCCAAAAATGACCCAATGAATATACACAAGTGTTGTTAGACCAATGATAGCCTATGGATCAGTAGTGTGGTGGACAAAGACAATGCGAGTGGGAGCTGTAAGGCTATTGAGTAGCACACAAAGGCTTGTCTGTGTATTACAGGAGCCATAAAAATCACTCCCACAAGTGCGATGGAAGTCTTACTTAATCTGCTTCCACTACACGCGAAGCCAGATCTGTAACGCACAGACTACTAAAAAGTCAACAACACATGAGCCAAACGCACGATGCTGACTATCGAAAGCTTATCGAGGAGCTAAAAGCAGACAACGAGATATAGCTTTATTAACAATTTTATTCCAATAACCCAACTACCAACTATCTTTCACCTCCTCGTTTAGTATAGCCACTGGTTGTGAGATAAAACATTGTTTTAAAATAGCTGGTTTAATCGACACTAAAAAACATGCAAAAAGTGCCTAAACTCATTGGAAAAGTAAGTTAATATTAAAAACGACTACATTTATTTAATAGTAATTTTCTCTAAGCAAATTCCTTGCTGGGAGGCCACCAACGCCGAATAAGAATGAAACCGTATCTAGACTACATGAACGTAATGGTTCATTGAATACGTTTCGAAAACATACTACACATACATCAGCAACAGTGTATTGTTACAAACGGTCATAATATCCCCATATCTCTTAAAATCGATGTTGAACGGCCATTTGCATACACACATCGTAAAATTTCCTCTCGTAACCAACACTCCGTGTACATAATGTGCAATAACTCAGGGTCGGTCAGAGGGGGCACCGTATCAGGATTCATACATATCGAGCACTAAATTAAATGTAATCGAAAGTGAGATGTATCAAAAAAATAGAGTGGTTAGGTTGGCGAGAAAAACATTATCACACCACGACAATTATTTGAATAAATATGTTATACAAGGTGAGGTGAAACATTTTTGGTGGAATTTTGTATACAGATTGCGAAAAGTCTATTCGCGCCATACGATTTACACAAGTACGACAAGGAAAATATGAGCAAAACTACTTGAAAGAGAAAGAAGCATAATTGTGCGCTCAGCGATGGGCGTGTGTTTAGTTCCAGCCACCAAAAACAGTTGCGGGTGTGTTCAGGCCCCCTATTTTAACCGCTGTTGCCAGAAGCGCAGATTGATTTGTACAAATGATATTTTTGTCTCGTTATCGTTAACTTTTTTTCGAGCCCATGCACTATTAGGTAAAACTAAACACTTTCATCCGGCAACAGTGACATTTACTGAGAGAATTCACATTTAAACTTTTACACACCCATCGCTGAGCTCACAATTATTCTTCTCTTTCTTTCAAGTAGTTTTGCTCATATTTTCCTTGTCGTACTTGTGTAAATCGTATGGCGCGAATAGACTTTTCGCAATATGTATATGCTGCAGGCCAAACTATTTTTAGGACTACTTTGTCCTAAGTGCGTTCGGATAAACTAGTTTCTCCTTAGCCAAACTAGTACATCCTAACGCTTGTAGGATGAACTAGTTTTGCCGGATTTTAATATTTAATATTTCAGGCCACACTAGTTTATCCTAGGAGAAGCTAGTATATCCTAGGACAATCTAGTTTGTCCTAGGAAAAACTGATTTCGTAGTGCTTGATGCAATTAATGCTCTCATGTCTGTACCTCGCTCTTTTCTGGCAGTTATTTTTATAGGTTTGTACATGTGAATCTATGGCAGTTTGTTTTCCGTGAGCCTTGTGTACGCATCGACAAATGTTTTTTCTCATTTTAATTATTTATGTCTAGTTTGATGGTGTATCTAATGTGTGAAATTGCAAGTTTTAGGTACTCTTTAGTGTTTTATTATGGTTTTATTTAAATTTCATTCCGAACGGCAGCAACTAAACATTATGTGGGGTCAGGGCAAGGATTCATCTGGTGTAGTTGTGTGAAAAGTTTTTCAACTAACAGATGCCTATACAAGAAAAAGAAGATATCTTGTGCAACTGAAAAATGTAACAAGAGCACATCTTGTAACAACAAGTAGACTTCTTCTGGTACTATGTATTACCATAGTGATAACTTTTTATTTGATTTTACTTTCTTTGATTATTACGTTATTGAAAAAAACTAATTCGTTACTTCAGTAATAAATGAAATTTTTAGTAATTATTTTTTTTATTTCCTTCTCTCACAAACATAAAAACAAACTACTTGGTTTGTCCTAGGAAAACCAGTTTGGCCTGAAATATTAAATATTAATATCCGGTAAAACCGTACAAACATAAAGAAATGACTGCCAGACAAGAGAAAGGTATAAGCAAGTGTACATAAATTGCATCAAGCACTACAAAACCAGTTTTTCCTAGAACAAACTAGTTTGTCCCAGGATAAACTAGTTTGGTCTGAAATATTAAATATTGAAATGCGGTTAAACTAGTTTATCCTAAGTGCGTTTGGATAAACTAGTTTGGCCTAAAAAACGATTTGGCCTGTAGCATATCTATAACATTACTAAAATACTACAAAGACAAGGATTATTTTTTATTGAATACCAACAAATACATAAGTACTTATATTATTTAGGATGAATATTAACATTAATTGTACAGTTTGTATTATTGATTATATTTACTCCAGAAGTTGAAGCAAGAACTGTCAAAATATTTTGTATATATTGAAACATCATTTTCATAGCACACATTGTTAAATAAATTAAACTGCTATTGATTTTAAAGCAATGATATATTTATTTACAATTATCTAGTTTAATCATTTTAACGATTGCACGAAAAATAGTGTGTATGCCATGGCCGCGAAACTTTTTAACGACCTCAAGATTATCTTGCCTCGGCCGCAAACGGCCTCGGCGATAACTGTTCTTTCGGTACGTTAAAAAGGTATTTCGCGGCCAAAGCATACAAATAACTATTGTTGAATTTGACTTTTTTGTAATTTTTTTGTGGTAAAATAGATAAAGTAAAATCAATTGCAAACTTTTAAATTCCATCTAACTTACATCTTACATTGGTAGATCACAATCCTACCGGTTCTTTATTATCGAATATGATCCCAATATACATTAATAATTATTGTTATAGTAATGTTACCGTTGGCCTTTATGCTGAACAAATAGTGATACGCAAGATCTGTCTTGGTCTTGCAGTCCAAGATCATACATACACTA
This sequence comes from Lochmaea capreae, assembly GCA_949126875.1. Classification (NCBI taxonomy): domain Eukaryota; kingdom Metazoa; phylum Arthropoda; class Insecta; order Coleoptera; family Chrysomelidae; genus Lochmaea; species Lochmaea capreae. The sequence continues at coordinate 16,479,812 of OX421400.1, read as the reverse complement.
GCAAGAACAAGACCAAGACCGAATCTACAAGAACAAGGCCAAAACCAATACGGAGAATGCAAGACTAAGACCAAAGTGAAGACCAAACTAAACATATACATACGTTGCTGATCATTTATAATATTTATACCTATCAACAGACTGGAAAATTTTCCACAAACGTCAAGTAGTAAGTAACAAACTATTAGAGCAATACCAAGACTGAATATGCAAGACCAATACTTGCTTTGCTCATCACTACCATGTTGTCCACGACTGACAGTTGTATTGATGCAGTTTTGAACCAATTAGGAAAGCGAAGAGAATCGTCTGGTTATTAGGGAATGGATTAGTTAAGGGCGTAAGTAACTATAGGAAGTACATTATATTTTATAAATTTGGTTTGTTCTTTTCAGTTGCCTCAATGATTAGTTTTGTATCATTTTGCGAGGAGTTCCATTTTAAACATTATAAATGTTTTTTAATGAAAATTATGCTTTTGCAAGCAAACTATTTGATTATTTTCTATTGTGAATACTGAAACATTTTTTTCTCACTCAAAGTGTAGTCTAAGAACTTTTCATCATCATCTTTCATCTATTAATTATAAACATACACCTAATAAGATGTTTTCTTCAACTTCTGAAGTCACTAAGTTTTCGCTCCGTCTCTGTTGTTGGTCTTTTCTCAGTGCTATCAACATTCTGATGTTTATGAGTATGTGTGTGTGTGTTGAAAATTGCTTTCTTCATGGCTAATGCCGCATCAGCTCGTAATGTTAGTCACAGTAAATTTCGCGAGGTCGGGATAGATCTGAAATTCGTTATATCAGACAGAGAACAAGTGAATTTGAATTTTTATATACAAAATAAAAACGATGATTTATACAATTTATGTCAATTGAATAAAGAAAAGAAATTGAGTATAAGTAAAAAATGTATTAGAGTTGTCATAATTTATTCAAGTAGGTATTACGAGTATAATTAAAAACCTCATTATATAGTTGACGTAAAAGTTATAGTGCGAAGTTGCCGGCTTTTTGTTTGACTCTAAGACTAAAAATATACCGTCGTAGCCCAGTCAATATTATAATTATTTAAAATGCTTACTTAGTTGACGATAACTTCATTTAAAAATCGTTAATAGTTATTTAATAAACTAATTTGTTAATGAAGACGATTAATAAACGAAACTGTTCAAAGCACGAACAAGCGATAGCGAGTGAGTGCTTTTAATAGTTAGACAATGGTTTGACTGAACTATAACTATTTTTGAGAGATGGTTTGCAAGTGTTCTCTTTAGTCGGTGGTCTGACATCAAGAAAATGTGTATGTTTTTGTGTGGAAATTGTAAGTAAGTATACATATATTTATTAGCAATTATCTATTTGGACGAAACTCGGTATGATACACACTATACGGTTAAGAAAGGATGGACTGATGGGTCAAAATACAAATACAATATGGCAATATTGGTAAGTAAACGAAAATAATATAAATACCTTTCAGAGTTTAGCTCCGCAAAAAAGGAAGGATCGATTTTCATTCTCCCTCCTCGAGGGGAGCGGGCCGCTATAGGCTTTCTGGAGCCTCTTCAGCCAACATTGGAAGGAATAAGGATTGTTTTTGGTTCAGGGGATGGGAGTGGAGGGAACGGTGGTAGGTACCTGAGAGGTGTGTACTGACCCAGCATTCGCCTATTGATACGAGAAAACCTCTGAAAAAACTCATAGCAGGTCAGGCGGACCTTGGATTTGAACCCCGGTCTTTCCGAATGCAAGTCGAGAGCGTAACCACTCCACCACATACTCGGTGCTCCGCAACGTAGGGTTAGGTTAGGTTTATGGTGAGTGGGTCTATAAGGCCCTCCACTGCGACTCGCAAGAGTCTATTGTGGCTCACACCTATTCAGATTTCACCAAACAAATTCAGCTTCTTAACAAAGCCGATTAGCTTATTTGGTGAATGATTTTCAGGTCCGAGGGCGAGAGAGCATCCCTGCCAAACATCAGATACCTGATTCGAGCCGCGGCGGGGCAGGCACAAATTATATGCTCTGCTCCGCAACGTAACTTAAAGGTGATATACGATTAGATAGCTGGCACTATATCTTTTACGACAACTATACCTGTAGATGTAAAAGTGAAATGTTTCATTATCTTGAATATTTGTTTGTTCGTATTTTATGGGCTGCCGTATTGTTCATCCGATATTCTTCCATCATAGGCGTACGATAGATTTTTTTTTTGGGAGATTTATTCACTTGTGTAAATATCCTTGTGTCACACACATACAATGTTTTCATGGAGTATTAATTTATTTCAACAAGATCGCAGCTGACACGCCTTCAAAGGGTGGTCAGCTTGGGGGCAACTGGCTGCATGAGAACTACACCAACTGCTGCGATGGAAGTGATCCTTGGTCTTCGGCCTCTTCACCATGTGATCGAGGCTGAGGCGGGGAGGGCTTTTCTGCGCTTAAAACAGCTGGGATACGTGCGAAGAGGGGAAGAGTGCAGGCACGTCAAGAAGCTCCGGCTACTGGAAGATATTCCAGTTCTGGCTCGAGCACCTGATGAATGCCTGCGAAAGTACTACTTCGCAACTCCGTACAGGGCCATGATCCGGGATAGAGAATCCTGGGAAAAAGAGAGGAATACACAGCCTAATGGGACTGTCTGGTACACAGATGGCTCATGCTCCGGTGATGGAGCAGGGGCTGGAATTTACTCTAGGAACCCAAGAACACAAGTTAGTGTACCATTGGGTGATGGTGTATCTGCATATCAGGCCGAGATATATGCTATCTTGGAATGTGCGCAGATAAACCTAGACAGAGGTTATGTGGATCGACGCATAACCATATACTCCGACAGTCAGGCAGCAATTAAAGCCCTGAGTGGGTGCACCAGCAACTCAGGACTTGCTAATGAATGTCGAGAACGACTTGCTAATCTTGCAAGGCACAACGTGGTGCGGCTAGAATGGATTCCAGCCCACTCTGGTTTTGAAGGCAACGAGATGGCGGATGCACTGGCTGCGGAAGGGGCGGCAGCTCCCTTCTGCGGCCCGGGCCCGACCTTGGGCCTAACAAAACAAAGAATACGCAAGGAGACGAAGAAGTGGCTGAAGAATCAGCACCTCGCTCATTGGAATGCTCTGCAGGGTCCTAGGCAATCCAAACTTTTACTGAAGGGATGGACTGATGGACACACTAGAGCAGCTACTGAACTACCAAGAAGTAGGCTAAGGAAGATAGCAGGACTCCTAACGGGGCACTGCTGTATGATGAAACACCTCCACAACTTAGGAGTAGAGGGAAGTTCCCTATGCAGGGGTTGCGGCATGACTGACGAAACGTCAGTCCATGTTCTCCTAGAGTGTCCACACTGGGCTGTACTACGCAGGCGAATCTTCGGAGTCCATTGAAAAAGGTTGTGGCCTTTATTGAAGGGCTCGGCTTTATGGATGTCTAGGTAGCAGGAATGGCACAATGGGCCGCCAGTGGCCTCAGTGCCGGAACCTTGGCTTGAGTTTGTCCAGGACAAGGTTCGCCTGCAAACTTAGTAGTAGTAGTAATTTATTTCAAGGAATTTCCATCAGGCGTACGATTAAATTTTTAAAGGGGATTAACTTATTTGTAGAATTTTCCATTTACCATAGGCGTACTAAAAAACTTTCAAAAAGGGTTCATTTATTTGTATTTTCGTTTCATCATAGCCTAAAATAATAATGAACAATAATCAGTATCATAATTTTATTTTTGTTATACTCGACATCCCCTGTTTTTATCCACCAATATGAATGTAATACGTCTATCGAGCGAAGTATAGAGATGGTCGTTTTCCTAAATAAGATTTTGAAATTCAGTATGCTTTTTTGCGGTGCTGTGGCAAATATAGACAAGATTGAAGATTCATTTTCTCACTCATAAATTAACGAATGTTTCTCATTTTTGCGCTGATATTCTTTGTTAGCGACAACACAGTCCTCCTCGATCTGCAGAAATAAATCCATGTGATTTCTGGTTATGAGGTTACCTTAAGTAACTAGTTTAGAACACTCCGATACTTGATAGTTCTTAAGGGCATGCAAAATGCCATCGTTTTGTAGTGATGTTAAGTGTGGAATATGGGGACAAAGAGATAAGGTAGATTTTTTCGATTTCCAGCTGTTTTAACGGAGCGAGGTGACATCATCATTATTTTGTTTGATATCCACAAGACTGAACCCGATTCGCAGAATTTGTAGAACATTTGAGAGTGTTCGATGATCGATAAGACGTAGACTACGTTCATGCATTTTGATTGTAGGCGATCAATTCCAACACTTATTACGAATCGTATTTTATTCTTGTGAAAAAGTAAAAACAGTTTTTAAAGATAACAGAGTTTTTAAATATTATTTTTATTTCCCAAAACTCAACCTCTAAGCAACAGATTTGATATTTAACTAAGTGAGACTTGATAATTTCACCCCCTTATAATGTAACAGGATCATGACATTTTGGAAGGGTTGACGAAATTTTCCCATAGGAAAGAAAATGCTCATAATAATTTCATGTGGGTAATCAACGCCTGAAATTTTTTGTATAAATTTAGAAACACCCTGTAAGTCATATCAGGTAAAGGGGGATTCAAAAAGATACCCATTAAAATACCTAAGATTATCTCACTAAAAATAAATTTCCCTCAGCACTGAACTCTCTTTCGTTCCTTTTATCAAAAATCGTTCTTTATCTCGAATATGGAACAGCTGAAGAACTGGTTGGACTATGACTTGTTTATCATAAAAATTAGTTTTTTTTTACTTAATCATAGTTTCCTGTGAAAAATTGTTATTTTAGTAAACGTTATAACGACTTACAGCGTTTTTTAAAAATACTTTACAAAGAGCAGACCATTCACCAAGAGGCAACAACTACTTTACTGGCTACAGGCCACGATAGACATTGAATTGCACTTCTAAGTTAACGGGGTGGGGATTTCTGTAAATAATCACAAAACCGAGATGGTTTTTTGTTAATATGGAATATTTATTTGTGGTTAGATGTAGGGATGTGGTTCTCGACATTTCCTTTAGTGAGGTTAATGTATTGATGTGATTCTAGCATTGCTTCCAGTCCAGGATTGCTTTTAGAGCTTCTGGACGGATGATATCTATAGTTTGGCAAGTTTATCTGAAGCCGTGAAAGGAATACAGTCGAAAACATTCGATATTGCCACGTTTAAATATGAAAAAGCTAAAGTGCTAAGTATGTAGTGGTAATAATTAGGAAATGAACTTCTTATTATTAACAGTATTAACAATGTGATTTAACGTTAATTCATTAATGTGCTTGTTTTATTGAATTTTGTCTATTAACATTATTTTTTCAATTTATGAATATTAAAAGATGAACGCTTTTCCAAATTATATCCGCCATGTTCCCTCGCCCCTTACCGATGCCGCGTAGCTTCAGATAAACTTACCAAGCTCTACCGTGTACAATATATGTCGTGGCATATAGCCAGAGAAGTAATTGCTACTTCTTAGTGAACGGTCTGCTCTTTGAAAGGTATTTTTCAAAAACTTCACAAGACGTTATAATCGTATTTAATTATAATCTTTGACAACTAAAAAAATAAGTGACGAGATCTCAACTACCCTTTTTGTATCTTTTCTAATTTTCGAAATACCAATCAATTCATTTCAAAGTTCAATGAATATTGTTCACTTTCAATAGACTTCCATTTAATGTCGTTTGAACTTTTTTATGAAAAAAAAGCTGTGTATAAAATGGAAACTTCGTTTGAACACTAAAAAATCCATTTCCCGTTTATTTACTCTGCGATAAAACTCCAAACTGGTCGGTAATTGAATGATCGCTCATTTCATATCGTGGATCACTTCACATATTTTCATTAAATCAACCATTTTTCCGTACGCTGTGTCAGTGATAAAACAGGACATACCGATAAGGCGTCGCGTATATATCTGAAAAAGCCAAATTTATTACTGGGGCTCTAACAAAAGCCCGTTTTACATATTACTCTCTCGATTTACCACCCTACCGATAGGGTCTCTTTTCTTCTCTCGTGCTTTTTATGACGAATAAGTTTTCAACGTTTTACGCAATATCTCGAAAAGATAGAAAAAATAAAGTTTATCGCCAAAATAATATCGAATATGTAAAGAAATTCTTGTTACCGGCGTTTTTACCCCAAATTTTATGACAAAAATGAAGTGTTTTGACACATTGTCAAACTTGGTGAAAAGTGCAGGTAGTATACACCCAACTACCAGAGGAGTATGTATGTATGTATGTATTTAGAGGTAACATTCACTGAGACCTAAAAGATCTATTGTGCCCCCTTACTTCTACTTAGTTCCTGAGGAAAGTCTCAGATACTAGTAGCTCCTTTAGTCCTATTTACCAGAGGAATTTTAGGATATCTGCTGGCTTTAACTTAGGTAACTGTCCCTCTTCTATCCAGTATTCTCCCAGGTGCTGTGCCATAGGATTCTGAATTGCTGTGCAGTTCGCAAGTATGTGGATGGAGGATTCTTCTTCCATTCCACAAAACCTACAATCTCCTACCTCCACTATTTTGAGCTTTTTAAGGTGCCCATTCAGGCGACAAATTCCCGTTAGGATTCCTGTTAAAACTCTTAGTGCAGTTCTGCTTTGACTTATGCATGCATTCATTTGGTCTCAACAGGTTGTAGTCACCCAGAAGATTCTTTGATTGCCTAAGCCCTATTAGATCTTTCCAATGGTCAGATGTTCTCTTTTCTTCGGCTTCACCTATTTCTTCCAATATTACATTAGAGCTGATTCCGCAAAAGGGTTCCGGCCCCCAAAAGGGTATTTCAGTCCCCCTCTTCGCTAGTTCATCTGCTATTTCGTTTCTTTCTATTCCAGTGTGTCCTGGAATCGGTGACTATATTGTTCTCGCCTAGTTCATTAAGTTTGCCTAGGCATTCCCACACCATTTTGGAACTGATTACACAATAACTCAGCGCTTTAATGGCTGCTTGACTATAAGACATTATGATAATCCTTTACCTTCTATATCCTTTGTCAATATTGAACTGGGCACACTTTCTTATTGCGTGAATTTCCGCTTGATAGATACTTGGGGTTTTTCCCAAACTTTCAGAGTGTTTGGTTCCGGGCCCGTACACTCCTATCCCAGTTCCTTCTATTGTTTTTGAGCCGTCTGTGTACCATTGAATGGCATTCTTTCCAAGTCTGGTAAAGGTATTTGGATCCCATTCCTTCTTGTTACTTAATTCCGTAACGAATTTCTTTGAAAAGTTATACTTTTTCATCATACCATCTTGTGGCATGTCCCAGGTTGTCTGATTTCTAAGAAGTGAAGAGGTGGTTTTCTTTTTAATGATTCCCTCTTTACTTAGTCTGTATCTTGTTCTTTCTGCAACACTCTCCATCACCATATGTAATGGTGTGAGGTTGAGAATCACTTCCATTGCTGTCGTTGGGCATGTACTCATTCCTCCTGTTATGCATATACAGGCTAGTCTTTGAATTTTGGAGAGGTTTTCTCTCGTCGTCAAGAGGCTAGCTCTACTACTCCACGCAATGGCTCCATAAGTGATAATTGGACTCACTATGGCAGTGTACATCCAGCTCAGGATTTTTGGGTTATATTACAGCCCCAGTTTCTCCCTGCCAGATTCCTGCACACCATTAGAGCCATTTTTGCTTTGTATGTAATCTTTTTCTCGTGTTTGTTCCACAGGAGTTTCCTGTCTAGAGTCAAACCTAGATACTTGACCAGAGGAGTACGTCAGGTGCAACTGATTGGTTGATTCTTCCCAAATTTCACGAAGTTGGCGGAATCGTGTAAATACCATACTTTTCCTTGATAACGATTAGGACTTCATTTTTCGAGATATTTTAAGTTGAACATGAAGTTGTACAATTATTTTAATTCCAATGTGTAGGTATTAATTATGTTGGTCTTGTCGTGACCATAATCTGCGGTCTGGAGCTCAGATTAATACATTAAAAAGATACTCGGGTGACATGCGGCTCCTCCTCTACGGCTCGGGGCGTAAACGTCACCCTGTGTGAATAATGGCTATCATAAATTGCTCGTTTAATAATATCTATTTTTCACATTTTACCAAGGATATGAACTGCTATGAATGGACCTAAAGAAATTTGACACAACAAATATTTGATTGTCTAGATGTCGAATTTTTTCGTAGTGTCAGATAGGGACAAAAACTTGATACAAACTTAATTATTCTTGATAACAGTAGCTAAAGCTGATTTAAAAATATAAAAAATATTGTGGTTTGATTTCCCAAAAAACTAACAAAAATAATTACAGGAGGTATTAAAATATGCCCTACACTAGCCATGGAAGTTTTTCCTAACTATCAGTACATATGGTAGTGAAAAGTGCTGCAGAAAGGACAATATATATACCGAGTAGAGAAGAAATCATCAAGAAAAGCGATATTCTCGCTTTTCAGAAATCCTGGGACATGCCACTGGATGGTATAATTAAAAAATATAACTTTTCAAAGGAATTCCGTGCGGAGTTCAGTAACAAGAAGGGATGGGATCCGACTACCATTACCAAACTTGAAAATAATGGTATTCAATGGTATACATACGCAAAAGCAATAGGAAGGACTGGGATAGGAGTGTACGAACGAGGAACAAAATACTCTGAAAACTTGCTAAAAACCCCGTAGTATCATTCAAGCGGAAATTCACGCCAAAGGAAAGTGTGCACTGTTCAACACCGACAGTCATTCCAGAATTGCAGATGTTATCAGAAAACTCGCTTTTTGAAATGAGAAGTGATGGCATATGGGCCATTATTAATGACAACTAACCAAACAATATCAAGTTAAACTGGAATGGGTTGGAAGCACGGAGTCAGGTTGGGACGCTAGTGTGGTACACTGACAGGTCTAAAACTGACAGAGACACACGGGTTAGGATCCATGGTGCTTAGCCGAGGTGAAATGTCTACGCGTATTTGCCAAAAGACCCTTATGCTTTCCGACATGCACTAATGATGTACCCCGTTTGCTAAAGAGGAGCGTCTATCTTGAATGGTGTTTGAAACGGTATAATTTTATCCTCATTGTAGTTTTTTTTCATAAGTAAATTTGTTCACGTGAAATGAATTTACTTATCACTAAGAAGAATGTCGCAAGTGTCTTTTGTTTGTTTTATATTAATGAGAAGACAAGACAATCACTGGTAAAGTATCCAGACAGTGATTTACTCTGAGTTTAAATAACTTTTCCTCAGAAAAATTCCCATTCACCGACATTACCCTATAAACATTCTTAATGTAATCAACAAGAAGTTCTTGATGTAGACAGTCCATTCTTTAAGAAGTTGCAAGTTATTCAAGTACTATTTCCCTTGTTCCATTTCATTTTGTGGAAAACTTTTCCACTTCCACGCCTTTTCTAATTCGGCAAAAAGTATACGGTCAGTTTTGCCTTCTCTTTTTATATACCGGAATCGTTTATTATGTTGCTTGGCACGATGTCGGAAAAACGCATACAAAAAAGACTCGGAGCCCAAAACTAAAAGCCCAGGAAAGTCGTTTATGACAGCACCGCGGATAACATGTTAGATGACGGAGGTATTCCAGATCCGTAACGATCTATTAACTAACATTTATAGTTGAAGACAAAATTTTTTTAGTGCAATCCATTTCTTATTTCAAATATTCCGCCAGCTCTTCATACCGTAGAATGATTGCTAGTTCAGGCCCACACCACTGCTGAACTTTCTGTGTACCACTCAAAGAGAAATTGTGAAAAAAGGGAATTTTGACAAAAATTCGTGTTACGAAAGATTTTGCCAAGTAAATTATTCCACGGGATTTTTGAAAATGATGGTGACAACAATATTTTAATCAACCCTGGAAATTGCGCAGCAATAGACTAGCTAATCGGAATGGGGTGCCAAATAGACCCGTCAATAACCTAATAACCCAATATAATGAGTAACTCCTGAGGGCTGATTTTTTAATCTGTAGAATCAAATGAAACCACAATTTGGCATGTCACCTATTCTTGCGTCCTATGGATTAGTTTTCCAGAGGATTTTAAGAATGGAGTTTTTTTTTGTGCTTCAAACAAAACACCAATCAAAAAGGTGCAAAATATGCATAGGATAATATGTAGGTATATCGCTTTTTAATATATTTCAAAAAACTATTAGGAGTTGAAGAAAAAATGGATTATTTATCATTATTATTGGCAAAAGAGGGATCAGTATTAGTAGAGAGCAAAAAAAACTGTACGAGATAATGGAGGTCTCTGAAGACTTGAGCAAAGATAAATTTCACAAGTTTTGCTCCTACAAAGATCCTCAACAATAATTGAAAAACATTTAAGGGATATGAAACGAAATCCGGATAATCCGGGAGCAAAAAATGATGGGATCCATTGGCGAAAGAAAGGTAAAGAATACATTTTATATCTGTGGTTATCAATATATCTCGATTTCATGTAAAATTTGACCTTTAATCTCGAGAAAAAAAACACTGATATGAAGAACATGTGAAACCTTCAAATTTTTATGAGCCTCTAGCTGAGCTGTTTCATATAAATTTGCAGTCCCCTTCAACACAAACTTCGGAAAAATGTTGAATCACGGAACAACGAAATTATCCAAATGTAAACATAAGCGATCCTACACCCGCACATTTTTTGTTTTCCTGTTCATTTCTATAGTTTTATAGTATCTTAAATTTTCTTAGAAAACATCACATTTTACCCAAAGGATCTAATTCCTACAGCTACCCAGGACCGCTGCCGCTGGGCCAAATTCACCCTTCGCTCATAGTAAAGTGATAAAATTCACCAAAAACAATCACTTTAAATAATTTTTAGCGCATTTATCAACGTGATACATACAATAACAAAACAAGTAAAAACATGCTAAATAGTTGACAGACACATTGGAAATTTAGAAAAGAAGATATCTTTCTAATGTGAATTGAATTTACAAGTGAAATTATAAAATTCCCATCGAGTGTTGTCTACCCTTGTTCTTATAACTGCTTCCATTTGTCCAGGCATACTAATAATTAAGTTGCAGATGGATTGTGAAATATCCTTACATTCAACAAGAATAGCTTCTTCAAATTATCGAAGAGTTGCAAGAACAAGTCTGCAGTGTCAAACTTCCACATCAAGCGCATCCTAGAGTTGCTCGATGGGATCTGGGTCCGGGCTTTAAGGCAGCCACTCCATAGCCTGAATATTTGCTTCACGAAGTTATGACATATCGTACTCTTCTATAATATTCTGGAGATAAAAAGCTGAATTCGTTGATCTCTTGAGAATATGTACGAACTCCGTGTAAAGGTCAATACCAAATGCTTTCCAGAAAATTACTGATTCACAATCAAATGAGTCACTTGGAGAAATATTACGGTAAATAAACCTCTCTTGTGGATTTCTTACCTGATGATTTCAGAATGATTCGTGTTTCATCCAAAAACAAAGTTTGTAACCTGTTATCAATAGATCAGTTCACATGGGCTCTGGCAAAATCAAATCTAACAAATATATGTTCCCTGGTGCTAGTTTTCTACATTTCAACCCTGCTTCATTTAGCATTCTCCTGACTGTACGTCTAGGAATCTCTACTTTTCGAAATTCTGCTAGGGTTCTGCTTAACTCGGAACCGGTCGATCGTCTCGTAATCAAGTTTTTCTATGAAATCGATCATCTCTAGTAGTCCTGCTCTAAAGAACATTAAAGCGTTCAGCTTATTTTTGACATTCAAATGGAGTATAGACAAATCAATTTTCGTCAATACAGATTTTTATGAACTCAACACTACAACCTTATGAGCAAAACTTACCTTCAAGACGTTAAATTGATTGCAATTAAAAAGGATTAAAACTGTGAAAATTGCAAGTTCAGGTTTTTATATGAAAATGAAGTTATGTAATTTTCCACCTGTGTGTGTATATTATTATAAGCTTTCTAAATTAAATTTTGTTTCATTGAGAGTATACTTCATTAGTACTAGGTATTTAATATCGAGTCCAATTCTGTGTTTTACCCACCGTTGCTAACATCAAAAAACCTGTGATTTATGTGCTTGATTGTACGGATTTTTTTTGCTTGTCTGGTGTAGTGTTCGATGTAAAAGAGAACTGACAAGAAAAGATAATATCGATATTATTTACTTTTTACTTCAACGAACATCAGTTGACGTACCTATCGTAATAATTAAAATAAGTAATATAAATTCAAATTGAATGATTCAATTTATATGCAAAAAGGTGGTTGTTCTATATAGGAGGTGTGGCTATGAAATGAGAAGACAAATAATTCTGCGTCTGAGTGGTGCGTAAATTTGACACGGTATTTTCTAAAGATTATTACAGTTTCCTGTAATATTGTCGGTAGTATTTAATAAAGCGTTTGAGCGTATGAGCATAATATGTGCTCCGCGGTTTCGTCCTCCAAATTACAGAACCGACAATCCGAGGTCTGAACCAGACTCATCTTGTTTAGGTGGTAATTCAGTCGACAATGTCCTGTAAACAGTCCCGTCAGAATGCGTAGGTTTGATCCACTCCATTCCAGGGTCTGCTTATTTTTTGTACTCAAAGGGTTGTATATGAACGCCTTCGGGTGAGAGAGCCCTGGTATGTCTGCCCAGTACGTGAAGGTTTTCCTCTCCGCCCAGGTAGCTATGGCTGATCTAGCAGTGCTTTCCACAATGCCAAAAAATGGTTCAGGTCCGATAAATACAGACTCTGATCCCTTTTTTGCCAGAGTGTCGGCCTTCTCGTTGCCCTCCACTCCTCTATGCCCCGGCACCCAGGTCAAAATAACTATGTTCTCCTTGCCTAGTATTTCAAGGGATTGTAGACAGTTAATCACCAGCTTAGATTTTATCCTGTTCGAGCTCAGTGCTTTAAGAGCCGCCTGGCTATCTGACAGGATGTGTATGTTCTTTTTCACAACAGGTTGATTCATCAGCTCTCTTGCAGCCAGTTCAATGGCGTATACTTCAGTCTGAAATACGGTAGCGTACCTACTCAGGTAGGTTGTGATTTCAGCTCTGGGTTTCCCGCTAAAGACCGCCGCTCCAGCCCCGCTTCCGGTTTTGGATCCGTCAGTGTAAATCACGTAGTCCGATTCTAGGAAGGAGATTTCTTCGCTACCCCATTGGTCTCTCGTGTGAATGAGGACCTTAACCATCACATTGGTTCTCTAAAAAGGCAACTTCACTCTCATTTAACCTATCTCGGTTTCCAAAATTGCCATGTTGTTGGTTCCACTTTAAATGATCGCAATTTCTAACGCTGATATACATAAAAATGACCAGAAAACTAATAGTTCAAAATTCAAAACACAAATGATTTAATTTATATATTTTTTACTAGGAATACAATATCTCAATATTTGGTAAACATCAAATATGGCTATCACTACTTATCCGGGGGCGTCGACCCATCACTGTAGTGCCGTAGTGGAACGTTTTTGATGCGATAATTACAGTGAAGCTGTGTCGAGGGCGGTTAGAACTTGGATGGGTGACCACTTGCTAAACACCGTCATAGAGCCCGTGAAGCCTGCAGAAGAGTAGCATATCACAGCTCGCAGGCATTATACCAATGAACACGAGGTATAATGTAGATATGCCGTCTTTCGGAGGAGACGTAAAACCGAGGTCCCGAGTCCATGGATGGTGGGCACGATAAAGAAATCTACCACTAGTTGGAACACTAGTGGGTTCAAAATTTCCGTTAAGGGTAAAAATGGACCGACGTTAAATAACCGAATAAAAAAAACTACTTATCTGGCAGATCTTTTAATTAAATTTTACAGTTCTCTGCAGTTTACAGCAGTTCTTAAACTTTGTGCTTAGGTATAATGATACAATTGGAGTATGGAAGTCGAAAAAATAGTATATGCAACTCGCATTTAATGTATATTAATGCTTATTGCATAATTTCACTAACAACTTCACGCCAACTATCGGAAATATCCGCGATTGCTACCTTGAATAGGATCTTCTATTTTCAGTTTATATCATTCTGTCTTCATAAACTTGATTCACGGGTCTCGTTTTTGTCTGTTTCTAATTGCTGCCGTTTTAATTTCCCGTGTACAGTCAACATAAAACGAAATGATGTTTGCCAAGTTGTGGTACCAGATGTAGTTGAATTTCTAAATTTTCATAAAAACATCAAAGGATATTTCGGTGTTTTAAAGTTTCCGAACGGTTTTTCAAAGCGCTAATGGTCATTCATTATTTTCATGTTTTGAAAACACCATCCAATTAGTACACACACTACAAACACATTTGACCACCGTTTTCTTCATTTCGCCAAAAATTACTTTGAACGACAGGTATAGAATGTACCAAATTGATACGTTTTTAATAGGATCTTCAAAAATAGTCAATTTAAACTTAATTCTTAATTTTGGTAACTATCTTGCGCAGAAACTAAAATCAGTCTTGTTTATTTATGTCGCCTCGTAATGACCGTTTCATGCCATTGGCGTTACAAACGGTGTTTCATGCCAACAGCTATTTTATTAGACATTTTAGGTAGTGCTTGAAGCAATTCACTGTCGAATATTTTAAGACGTCTAGCTAGTTTATCTATGAGTGTTGTGTATTTTATTTGATCTAAAGTCATGCTCCCTGAAAAACTTGTTGGTGTTAAAGGAAAAATTATCCACAGTCAAGGCCGACAGATTCTTTAAAACGTTGCAACTTTGGGAGTCGGATAGTTCGACCACGGGCCAGGTACCTGTTTTATATACACCCATCAGTTGGACCACCCACAAAATGTAAAAACGTTACGATACTGATTTGAAGTCGTATGTCAATATTACAATATGGCGATGGTTTTGACAGCAAGTTAGTGCATACAAGCGCAACTTCAGGTGGGTTTTTCTTACCTGAAACGGAGTCTACATTCCACATACATACTTCTTTTTCGTTCTCAGTAGACAAGAAGATGCAGCTTACAATTTTTCATACAACCACTATAAACACGCTTCTCTACACAAATTTTTATACGCAAAGCAGGCTTTTTCTTAATCTCTTTGATATTATCGAAAAGGCTCAAAATGCAACCGAAAATTTGTTACCATTTAGTTGTAGAAAAAATATTGTATACAACTTGTGTGCAAAGCACTTTTCCCCCTCGTTATATTTGCACTCGTAGGAAAAGTGACGCTTTGCGCACTTGTTGTACAATAGTATATTGTGCGACTAGTGGGGAAAGTTCAACTTTTCTCACGAGTGCCGCAATCATACGAGTAAGAAAAGTACTGTCCACACATGTTTGACACTATACTTTTTCTACAACTACACAAATTTAAAGAATAGCTACAAGTAAAGTAAAGTATTTATTTTTATGGTAAGTAAAACAAAAATAACACTAAAATATATCCTATCTCTAAACTGTTAAATAATTTTATCTAAAATTATAGTTGATGGTAAAATTTTTACAATTTTGTACGGTCAAACCCGGAACGTCATTTCGTCCAATGAAATTCATACTTTTTTCTTGAAATTTCCGGCAACAAATCTAAAGTTACTTTTGCAGTATTTTCCAATATCTCTGGCGAAGTATTATTAAAATCGTCATTTCGTATCCATATTATTTATTATAAATAAGTATATGTCTTGTTAAACAAGTATTTAATGGAAATTGGGATTTTTCTCAAAGCACGATTGAAACTAGATTTTAGAATTTAAAAACTTCTAATATAATCTGACACTTTTGTGACAACTAATTAGGTATTTAAAGATGACAGTAGCCTACTAATTTTTGTCGATTTTATTTGATTCTCCATATAAATATATGTGGCGTTGGCAAAGTGCCGTGAGAAATAATATTTTTCTACGACTGCTATGGAAAATAGTTCTTTTCCTACAATTTACGAAACTACAAAGTGCCACTTTGCCTAAGCAATGAGAAAGATTTTTTCCCACGGTACGATAGAGAATCAACACAATTCTCGATCATAGAATGCTTTGGACTCCTGTCATAAAACGTCAAACGTTAAAAAGTACAGAGTACCCAAATGGTAGTGTTTTAAAAATAGAGAGAAGGTGTTTCTATAAGCTTAAAAAAATTTTAACAAAATTTTGTGTTACAATATAAAAAAATAGGTAGGTACCTAATCATGGACATCAACGACAGTGAGTTTGAAAACACACCCCCAGAAATATTAAAAATATACCACTTTAAAATAGTTAAATTATTCATTAATTTGCAGTCGTAGAAAAAGTATAGTGTGTAACACGTGGGAAAAGCATTTTTCTCACTCGTGAGAAAAATTAAGCTTTTCCCGCTAGTTGTACAATATACTATTCTCACATTATGAGCAATATTTGGTTGTGAAATTAAGTAAGGTATAAGAAATACGTTACGTTTCATAGCAGTTGTAGAAAAACTACTATTATCATCCATTTTATTGTCCCAACTGTCAAAGTGTCACTGAAACTATTAAAATAAATAAAAAAGTAGGTAGTCGACGACGCTACTGGCCTCGAAAGAAATCCATCAACTCTTATTCTTCAGGAATTCCGTCGCTAAAAACTTGTAGTAGGATCGAATTCTCGACTATTATATTTCTAAAAGGCATATTATATTTCCTTTCGACTCATAATATACGTTGGACTTGAACGTAACGCGTAATAGAATGTCAAGAAGTCCTCAGCTTCTCTCGTAAATTCTGAAACGCGAGATATATCCCCCTTCAAACTTTTTTTTCGCTTATTTAAAATGGCTCGACGATTTGAATATTACTTTTGTATTCTTTTTCATTTTTGTACGTCTCCGGATTTCCATCGGATAAAGAAAAACTTGTGTCCTGGAAGATGTGGCTGCAGCTGACACATAACAAAAATTAAAAAGTATTAATACTCAGTTTGGTTTATTAAAATGACTTTTTTTATTTCTTAGATATAGTTGGGTAGAACTGGTTGAGGTTTAACTGGCATTTTTTGTTATTTCGCGAATGCCTTTGACTGTGATGATTAAGAAATTTCAATAAAAAATCTTTTTTATAGCATCCAAGGTATTCCCATAAAATGATTTAAAATATTACCTTGAATGTAGTAAAAAACTGGTAGGGGCAAATGTTGAAGATTCTGAAAATCTCCCAGTGAGTAGTGATGCACCACAAGGTTCAGTTTTAGATACAATTTTTCTGGGGATTAAATAACGATGTCACACACTTCATTTGCTGATTATACTAGTATAACCTGGAGTAGTTCAGATATAATACAATAAAGGGGGAGAATGTCAACTCCACCACGAACCTCAGGTAGACGAAAAAGGCCGGTCAGTTCCACCACCGATTTCAAGCCGAGGGATTAAATAGATAAGAGGATAATCTTTATAGTACCATAAAATATTATAATTTATTCTTCAAAAATTGACTAAAAATACGAAGGTGGTTTGGTAGGGTTAGGTTTGGTTGGGTTATTATTGAAAATTATTATAATTTATTCTTCAAAAATTGACTAAAAATACGAAGGTGGTTTGGTAGGGTTAGGTTGGTTGGGTTATTATTGAAAATTATTATAATTTCCAACATTAACAGGATGTCATTAAAAGATTAGCATGGTGGACTTGACCGGTGACCTTAATCCCCTAAAATAAAATTTCTACCTGAATTTATGGACGTGGTGGAGCTACCATGTAGCCAATAAAGGTCCTCGCACTTTTCAAATTTAAATCTGGTTCCGGTCAAAATTAATGAAATTTTGGTATCTTGTTCGTCTTGACATGGCGAACCAAAATTCTCTTGTGTAGAACTACCGAAAATCCCACTTAAAGTCAATTTTGACCTCTTAAAGTATAAAGGATATTGTCACACACCCCGGGGTCCGTCAAAGAAAGAGTATTATAAAAAACTAGCAAAGTGGTGACATAAAATATACAATAACAATAGTTGTTGCTGGCCTGGTGAGATTACCCACAATGATAAAGATTTCTGTGCCGCCGAATTACATAGTATTTTCTCCTATGTTTTTTCACAGCACCTTTGTCCACACAGTGAGCAGTAGAGATTTCCGTTCAACACATCACGCCACTGTGGGTGGATAACCTAGCGGTTAAACCCAATATCTCAAGAAATAAGAAGACATCACGCCACTGGCGACGACAAAAAACATACTATTTTACAATATATAATTATATTGACATTATTTTATGTCTTTTGACAACAAACTCACTTTAATACAAGCTAGATTTTTCTAAAATACTTTGCATCCTCCCTTATTTATACATATCTTTTATAGTGAAAAAATCTACTTCTACCAAATTGATAAACTGTAATTCAATCAATGCAAATACTGACAGGAGGAACAAAAACAAATCTGCAATATAAAAGTAATTAAAAACCCTGTAACAAATTAAGAGATATCGACCTGTCAGCCGTTACTACCGGATACGGTCTCAAAACACTTCTGGAGCTGACTTCAAGTTTTCCAACAATTATTTAAAGCCCCGACATCCTTAACCAGGAAGGGGCTTTCTATTTACTCCCTTTTTTACTTCCGTGGTACGACTTATCCTGCAGAACCATCTTGTGAAAACTGCACGTAGTCTGGAAATATGAATGCTGTCTGGAAAGCTGTAGAAATTGTAGTAGATTACTACAGAAATAAGACATTCAACTTTATTCTGCAACACCAAAGGACACGCAAGTTATAAATAGTTATTTCATTTCTTTATCTTCTGTATTTCGTTTATAGAGTGATTTGGTTATAATAATTGTTGCTTAGATTAAAATATTAGTTCCGGGTGTTACCACTACCGTTGCTAGCGCCTTACTACTTTTTGTTATACCTATATAAAATTTTAGCCCACATCTATTATTTATGCTATAGTATCATCATCAGCTACACAGTATTGCGCATGCGCTTGAGCTCTCGCGATCGCAAATTTGACCCATCCCGTCTAAGGCGCTTACTGGTAAGAGTGTTTTCATTTAAACGATGAATTTGACGCCCTAATGGCCGGTTGCACCAACCAACCGTAAGAACAGTCGATACAATAACCGTTGATCGACCGATTAATCGATGATTCTCCGATTTTTCAAAATACCAGTTGCACCAGAAAAAATTACAGTTGATATTTGAACCGACCGTTTAATGTGAAGTGAAGTGAGCGTTTAAACTGTAACCCTACATTATACGTACTGTCAATGTCATATAAAACATAAAATGGAAGGTAATAATCATAATTTCACTCAATTAGAAAATGATTGTGCGATTGATATCATTTTATGATATATTATAAAGGCATTATTGAGAATGTAAGAAGACTGATGGCATATCAAACAATTGCCGAATCCCTTTAAACTTCACAACATCAAGGTTATTACACCCAAAAACAGTCCGTATTAGCAATTATTGCCCGAAATCGGTCGGTTAATTCTGTCCGTAAAATCAATCAATTAACGGACTGTTTTATAGCTGGTGCAACCGGGCATTATAGTGTTAGCTGCAGCTAATACATCGTCAGGAATATTAAAATGTTGCATGATTTTAATGATGACTTCTTGAAATGCCAAAATGAAATGACATAAAACCTTGTATCGTCGTTGTCAATGATAAGATGAAGCTTTGAATATAACTCGCTGTCGCCTCGTCACCTATAGCAATGTCCGAGATGGTGTTAAATCGCTGATAACCGAGTTATATAACTCATGTTCTAATGAACCAATACAATCCTTGAATTTCCCTTAGTTACGACGTATTGATAAGTGAATATACCCCTTGACGACGTGATATAATCGTTTTGGTGTTTCGCCTCCTGCCATATTGTGATCATTTCCATAGTAACGGGCAAGCTCAATGAAATGTCAGTTAATTCTTCAAAATGCAGCGCTTTGGTTTCATTCCAAGTGGTGAAATTTATCTAGAAATTGAAAATTTAACACCAGATTATTCGTTATATAACCGTAACGAATACCAACTCGAGCATAGACAATATTTTTCGATTATTTACCTCTCCACTCGATGTATTTCGCGAAACACCACTCGAGCTGCGCTCTCGTGATTTTTCGCAAATACGTCTCGTAACTCGGTGAATAATCGAATATTGTCTATGCTCTTGTGATATTATAACTGACTGTTTCACTTAAGGGTTTTTCACTGGCAATATAAGTACCTCAGCAGTGTCATCTTTTCCACTGACAAAAAAGTTACCTTGACCAAATTCACATTCTAAGGTTGAACTTGCGTCCGGTCAAATATAAAAATCCATTATGAAAAAGAATATCGGCAGTTTTGTAAGTGGCGAAACAAAGTACATGTTCAAGGTGCAGAAGAAACGGTGTTGGTGGCCTATTTCGCAAAACTCTCTGAGGAATACTCTGCTTCATCCTTATGAAATATTTCATGTTACGAGCGACTAAGGAGCTGAAGGAAAGAGTGAAAATCAGCAAATACAGCGCCTTAATACGTTTCATCCAGAAGAAAAACGTTGGTTATAGAGTTAAAAAATTAAAAGTATTTACAAGACGATTTTGTGCGTTCTGCCCCAGACGATGAGTTATGATGAGAGTGGATTTTTAATTGGAATTAGAGGAGCTTGTCGAACCAATGAATTAGCGAAGATGACCACGGAAGATGTTGACGTTTTAGAGGACAAGCTGATTGTTAATATTCTCGACTGAAAAACCCACAAGAAACATTTCTCCTCAAAAAATTGCTGAGTATCTCTCACTTGAAAATCCTAATATGTATACTGGTCACTGTGTTAGAAGACCTTCGGCAAATTTTCATGTTAATACTGGAGGAGATATATTAGACCTACAAGAACTTGGTGGATGGGAATCGACGAAGGTTGCTAGAGGGTATTTAGAAGGGAGCGTGACCAAAAAAGGTTCCATTGCTCGCAAAATTCAAATCAGCGATGTTTCCAGCAGTAGATTAGGCTCTGGGGAACCGCACGAAATCGAAAGGAGTGCTTAGGCTCAAGCTTCAGAGGACATACCTATGATCGTTGATGCTAAAGGCAAAGGTGTATCTATAAAATTTGAAAACTGTCAAAATATTGTTTTACATGTTCATGAAAACTAGTTTAATATTATTTAGTATCTAACGTATTACGCTTTCGTAACTAACGTATTATAGTATATTATTAAACGAGCAATTTATGGTGCCCATTATTCACGCAGGGTGACGTTTCCGTCCCAAGCCGTAAGCGAGGGGCGCAAGTCACCCGAGTAATAATGGCCATAAATTGCGAGTAGATTACTATACTTTGTCCACGACCCTTGATTTCTTTATTGAATAAGAGTTAAATAAATAATGCGAGTGTAGAACGTAAAGTAATAAATTGGTCTTTGGTATTATTGACAATTCTAATGTCAAAATTAATAAGTTTCTGGAGTACGTCAAATGTGACATATAGAGATGGGCGATGGCCGTCATAAATATATTGTTTTAAAAATATCAATATTAAAAAATACCGTTATGAAAAGTATCAATACTAAAAATTTCGATATTTTATCGATACGATATATTTCATAAACAAATTTCCTAAACAAAAATACGCAGATTTAATAGTTTATTTCATATTGTACCCCCATCTCTAGTCACATATGTATCAAAATTTTGTGAGTGTTGAGTTGTCATGGCATGTTATTTAAATGCAGAAGCGTGAATTATTAGTTCATAATTCACTCTAGTAGATATATGGGTACCATATACCTTTTCTTAGGAGGTAAAATATTGACTTATTATTAAGTGGTCGTGGACAAAATATATAATTTCATCGACATTATTTTATGAAGTCTTTTGACAACCAACCCACTTTACTAGTTTACAGATAAGTTCTTTTCCCTCACACTCATTTGTATTTCAGGATGGCATGATTTTGTCTCTTGGGTTTATCATTTTAAAGTCTCTCCATGTATTAGATAAATGTGAATATCTAGCTCGTTTTATATCAAAAATTAAAGCAAAACTTTAAAACAATCTGTAGAGTGGAGATTTGCTAGATTATCTACTGACGATAACAAAATAACTACATAATTTAATAGTCTGGATTAAAGTTTCCGTGTTCATTTTGAATCGCTGGAGGATAACAACTGATGTATATATGCAGGACTGAAAAAAAAACGGTCAACATTAATATTCATATGACCACCGCATGAAATCCACCAGTGAAACTAATCCTACGATTAATGTAAACAACACGAACGACAAATCGAATGAGATACTCTCGTCTAATCAAACTTTAAATGACTTTACACGATAACAATCCCACTGAACAAGCAAACAAAAAAAATAGTACAAGCATATTTCGTACAGCGCGAAAATACCAAGTTAGATAAATTCTGTAGTTATGGAAAATATTTCATATTATAAACAATAATATTTTTCTGTTGGTTGGTTGGTAATTAGACGGAACAGGCCGGGTTAGTGGTCCCCAACACTGCAGCCGTTTGCTTATTGTATTGTCCTGTTTGTCTGCTAGTACGTGAGAAGATTTGTGACCTTGATGAGATCTAGAAGTCTCTCCACAGTATCTCTCTTGTTAAGGTTGGATACAGGGTTGTCTGGCCCTATCTGTCTATACCTCCACCAACGTAAAGCCTCACATTCGAAAATTCTATGGGTGGCTATTTCGTCCTCCTCACCACATAATCTACATATAGGTTCTTCTTGGAAGATCCCCCATTGTGTGAAGGTGCTTTCTCAGGCCGCAGTTCCGGTTATAAAGCCGGTTACCAGCCTGATATCTCTCCTATTTAACTTTAGGGTTTCTTCAGTAAGTTTTGGTATGGGTTGTTTAACCATCAGTTTACTGTGTTTGAGCTTCGGAATTGTTTGCCAGTATTTAAGGTGTTGTTTGTGCACCCACTGGTTTAATGTGGTTCTTACCGAAGCCTATGTTACACCGGTTGCCGATCCTTCTCGTGCTAGGTCGTCTGCTTTTTCATTCCCTTCAATACCCTTGTGATCTGGCACCCATTTCAGGGTTACCTTATTTGTGGCACAGAGTTTTTTGAAGTTTTCTAAGGATTCCCAGACAAGTTTGAATTAAGTGCTTTGATTGACGCTTGACTGTCTGAGCAGATAAGAATGTTTTTACCGCTGTATCCCTTTCTTATGTTTTCTCTCAGACATAAGTCAATTGCGTAGATTTTTGCTTGGAATACAGTGGTATTTACTCCCAGTGAATGACTGATGTCACATCTGGGGGATTGACCGTATATTCCAGCGCCCCTACCAGTGTCCGTTTTGGAACCGTCAGTAAACCAAACTATTTCTTGTTTGGGTGTTTCCTTGAATTCTCTTTTCCAATCAATTTTGATGTTAAAGGGTTTTTCTAGTGATGTGGTCGGCGTCATATAATCAGTACCCATAGTTAGTATTGGATTTGTGATTATATTGATAATTGTCGCATGTCCATTAGGGTGAGGGTTCCAGTTATTGTTACTGTGTAACTGAAGACGATACGCCCCAATTCTAACCTCTACTTTGACGATTAGGTCAATTGGTGGGAGGTTTAGAATTGTTTCCATGGTTGCTGTCGGGGTACTTCTTTGTGCTAGAGTGATGCACTGACACGCCAGTCCCTGGATTTTGGTTAGCTCTAGGATTACCTGTTTCTGGTTAACCTTGGGCAAAATCAGGGTAAACCAGAAACAGAGGCAAGTTCATAGCATCCATAACCAAATGGGAGAGGCACTGAAAAATTATCTGAAAAAAATGAGTTTCTCATTGGATACCGCATCTGTAGAAGGAAGAACAGGAAGTATGCATGCTTTTTCGATAAAATTTTGAAAAGTAAAGTATCGGACTACTTATACCGTAGAATTACATTCAGAACGGATGTACATAATCTGAATTTGAGGCTTTATATGACGTGTTTTTTTCATTTTTTCATAAAAGTGACGCCTTCAGATGGCTGAAAGACCTCGGTCGATGGCCTGTTGATGCTTTGGTATCAATAAAGTATACTTCTCTCTCTGACGCCTTCAGAATTATGTGTGGTGAATAGTTTTCATTGAGTATATCTTGTCCATCTGCATCATATCAGATAACAACTGTGTTATCAAAAGTATATTGATTACAGTCGATCTTTTGCTCTTGAAACCGGGAGATAGAAGATTACAAACAGAAGGATAGATACGATTATAAAGGACCATCACGAAGACATTGGAGATATTTGACAAAATTGAAATAGGACTATAGTTGTTAATTCGATACCGATAACCAGATTTGAATGTACGGAAGTATTTTCAGCTTCCTTCCATTTATCGGGGAAAGTTACAAAGTTTTGCAAAACTAGATTGAACAAAATTTTAAGCGGATAAGATAATATGGAAATACAGTCTCACACAAAAAAAAGATGGAATAACATCACAGCCTAATGTCATTTTATTTTTTAATCTTTTTCCGGCTTTTTCTGATGTTTTCTTCAGTGATATTTTTTATGTTTACGATGTCACCACAAAAATGTGCTTCATATTATTTTGCCCTAGAAGAATCTGAACCTCTTGCTGGTACAAAAAAGCTTTAAAACATATACAGAGTTCGGCAAAAGTCCGAGACCGGACAAGTATTGAAGAAAATATAAAATTTTTGAAAAATCTTTTTATACCACAAATTTTACTTCAACTTAAACTATAATTTGAAAGCATTTTAAAATATACAGGGTGTTCCAGTTTTGCGTACCGAACTAAACTTTTTTTGAACTGGATCTCTGGCTATCTAATGGCAGATTTGCTATCCTATACCGAGTGGTTAAAAAGATATAGCTACTTTCACAGAAAAATCACTATCCACTTAGAGACATTTTATGAAATAACAAAAAGTATGTTTTAAACATTGAAGAACTTAAAAAAATATCTAGTATTAATTTCAATAACACACTAAACCTTATCTTTTAATCATAATAATTAATAATTATTTCGCAATAATGAATACATTTAAAATAATGATTAACATACATAATTATCCACTGGTGCATTATTAAGATATTTAAAGTAAAGTAGCCGTAAAGCAAGCCATGGAACTGTCAAACATGGGTTTCGTTCTGGTGTAGGTATTGTTAAAAAAAAAAAGTGGATAGCGATTTTTCTGTGAAAGTAGCTTTATCTTTTTAACCACTCGGTATAGGATAGCAAAACCATATATTTTCTGAAGGCTTAAAACGTGATGTTTTTAAATCTGCCATTAGATAGTCAAAGATCCATTTGAAAAAAAAAGTTTAGTTCGGTACGCAAAACTGGAACACCCTGTATTTTTCAAAATATTTTCAAATTATAGTTTAAGTTGAAGTTAAAAATGTAGTATAAAAATATTTTTCAAAAATTTTATATTTTCTTCAATAATTGTATACTCTGTATATGTAGGTATAGCGTATTATTTGTAACTTATTCAATTTTGTTACTTTTTGTTTTCTTTAACAAACTTTTGGTGTGATGATGTGTTGAAATGTACCTGCTTAGACAGCCAGTCACAATAAAACCTCATAAAAGCACAAATCCCTTGTTCTATTTTTCAACAAAAACCGTCATTCTATTCTTAGTTTTAATGAACCGCCTCATCCAGTCCAGTGGTTTCTCTTATTATCCTTTCGTTATTTCGGTACATTTTTAACTTCCGAATGGCATAATTTCGGTTTTAAATAGAATGCAGCGTGAATGATTTAACTACAGGTTAGATAGACACAACGTACAGTGTGAAACAACCACATATATAATTGAGTCACTATAAGATTGTTTATCTTTTTTCCAAAAGTCCCGTATCGCTTTAATTTTGGGCTAAGAAATATTTTCGAAGTCAAACTTAGATCTTCAATTTCAATTTTGTTGAGTCTTGAGCTCTAAAAAGGAGGGAACAGCGTTTCTACTAATTATGCTCTCTCTCAAGAGGCATATGCAGGTGTTATACTGATAGATAAAAAATATCAAAAGAAACAGGAAACGTACGGTGACCAACGGGAGACTCACTCAGCGTCATTCAAGCGGAAATTGACGCAATAAAAAAATGTACACAATACAATTTGGAAAGAAACTATCACAGGAAGATGCTGGTGCTAGTGAACAAGGAAATAGAATAGCCGATGAGCTAACATAGAAGACAGCGGCAGCTTCTTTTGTAGGACTCGAACCGTTCTGCAAGAATGGTCCTAATTCCTTCATGGTGGAACTAGAAAGAATGCAAGAAAAATATGGACCATGTCTCTGGACTAAGTCCTCAATAAGTTTTACCACTGGGTATTGTAAATGTAAATCTACACCTCTGTAATATGAAGCTCAATACGTTCAAAGGAATGTAGCTTTTCTGTCAGGAAAGTATATCAGGTGTCTCATCAAGAGAAGTAATCCGCTGTATCTCAGAAACTATTTATCGTACAGCTTAAAGAAAAGCTCGCATACAAGACACTGCTGGAAATTATTTTCAGTGAGCGTAGTACACACAAAAACATCATATTTCTATAAAAAAATGTACTGTTTAATTTTCTTAAGTTTGCACCGGTACTTTTTCCTCTATCTTGTAAAATAGCTGGTAGGTGTTACTGATATTATATCATCGTTTCATTCCAGTGGCCAATCAGCAGAGTTAGTCACGACATCGACTGAACATTGATAATCGCGGCTATTGTAAACTGGGCCGATTATCGGCCGCCTCAATTCCAGCTAAGTGAAATTTCTGATGACACTTCATTTGAGGAAGATTACTTGTCAGAATTTCACTTGAACCAAGTACTGATTTGTTAACGTATAATGTTCCTTGCCCTCACAATTAATTATTAACCTGTTCTTGAAAATTTTTGTGTTTTTTGTCTTGTTGAAATAAAATATATTTTTTATTAATTTTTGGATTTTAAAAAACGTTTGGCAACATTGGTATTATCAGCTTTATGATCGGCCTACATTACATACCGTATTTTGTTGCATCTTTCAATTGAGAAGATTATAAATCCTTAAGCGCCCGAGTTAACATCTGACCGATAATTAATAGCAAAAAATGTTTACTGCTACTATTTCGGCACGACATCCTACCATCCTTGTTAGGGCTAAAACAGACGAAGCGTTTTGTGCCGAGTTGGCAGGCGATTCGCCTGCCGACTCGGCAGCTCCATAATGACACTTCTATTGTTTAAACCGGACGGTACTTCGTCAACTCGGCAATCCAGACGGCTGTCGAGCGTACCCTGTCCAGTATCATGCGACGAAAGCGTTTTTACGACTGTAGTCGGCACATCAGTACGAGTTCGCCAATTAGTCCGGGAACGTAAGGAAATGAAATTCAAAAGTTTCCCATAATTGACATTTCATTTTTAAATGAAAATATATTGACCCAGCATCACTCTCCTAGATTGTCTAATAATTTCCGCTGGAGCTTGCGACGCAGCTTGCAAGCACAGCTCAGACCAAAATTTTTTAGATGCGACTTTTACAAGCTGAGATAAACAAATTCAAAGTCTGTTAGATACTGTAATAATATTGATTGAAATTTTCAAATTTTGATCACTTCGCTAGGTTGTCGAATCCCAACTCAACTTAAACACAAATTTTCATTTTTTTACCGTCAATTGGTCCATTCAAAAGAGAATAGTAATCCTAGCTCGCTCGGCCAAACGGTGCGGCGGCAGCTGCTTGGCGTTGTGGTGGGGGGTCAGTGCTCGTTCGCAGTTGAACGAAGCTAAAGCTTTTATTTTGGTTTTCTTTGTAAAAATTTTGCATTTGTGGTTTGCTAATAGTATGGTTATTATCAACCATTACATATTGCTAGAAATAAGGTACAATGATATTTATAATTTATATCTATAAATCCATTTATTATATATATATTATACATAATTCGAAACGTAGATACTAAGAATAATATTTATTTACAAATTTACATCTATTTTCTACAAATTCTCGCCCTTTTTGGTCTCTGAGGAAGTGGCTCTGTACAATTTTCCTCGTCATTATCATAAGCAAACAAATCCTCATCGATATTATTGCAACTATCAATTGCAAGTTCACAATCGAGTAATTGACTCATATCAAAATTCGGCTCATCACTCAGAGTTTCATTATCATCCTTGTCATTGTCAAGTACCGTACTTACAATTTCGATGTTACAACAGTTTTTGCCTTCGCAATTTTTACATAATATCGTGCAATGTATGTCAACTTTTTTACAACCACACCTGGAAGTGGAGCACCCTGAACCCGAAATAATTTTCAATAATTCGTCGGGTACAAGTACGTCGTCAGTCATTTCTGGTGCGAGGCCATAATTATCAATGAATTTCCAAACCCAGTCGGTAGGCTTCATTTTGTCAATAATGGTTCTCTTTTGAATGGACCAGTTGACGGGAGAAAAATTAAAAATTGTGTTTACGTTGAGTTGGGATTCAACAACCTAGCGAAGTGATCAAAATTTGAAAATTTCAATCAATATTATCACAGTATCTAACAGACTTTGAATTTGTTTATCTCAGCTTGTAAAAGTCGCATCTAAAAAAAATTTTTGGAAAATTTAAGATCGGAAAATTTTTTTTTTTTTAAACTATTTACTTCACCTTCAAGAGCATTAGATTTGCTTCAATTTTCATCTCTACGATTTTTTTGTAATCACTTGAATTTTAGGTGGTCTGAGCTGTGCTTGCAAGCTCCAGTGGAAATTATTAGACAATCTAGGAGAGTGATGCTGGGTCAATATATTTTCATTTAAAAATGAAAAATCAATTATGGGAAAGTTTTGATAGTTAACAGATTTTTCGACCTTACTTTCCCGGACTAAATGGTATGAAACAGACGTAGAGCGTTTTCGTTGCGTTTATTACTTTTTGAGAGTCTCAGTGCTGCCAGTACAGCAGATTTAAATTAAAACCTTGGAAAATTTGGACATCGAAAAATTGATTGATAAAATTCATGATAGACCTGCGATTTGGGATATGCGTTCGGATAAGTATTCCAACAAAATAATAAAAAAACGTTCTTGGGAAGAGGTAACCGAGACATTTGTTGACGAGAATGCTACTCAGGAGGAAAAAAAATATAGGTAATTATGTACATTCAAAATTTTTTTATTAGGTAATATAAAACAAAATCATATCGGCATTTGATTATATGATTTGATATATTTTATATTTGAGCATTTTGCCACTCTAGCGGATTAATATTAACAAAATAGTTGGCAAATTTTTCTCCACAGTTTACTGCTCTTGGATTTCCTCTGCTTAACGAATCAGCGCCTAAATTTTTCAACATTCTGGTAAAATTTAAAAAAATTTCTGTGTCTTCAATCAGCTCGTTATATAGCGTATAAAAAAATCCCCTATTTTTTCTCTCACTTATCATTGGATGCTTCCAATATTTGCGTTTCTTTTTTCTTCGAATTCTATCATACAGCATCCCAACGGTCGTTAGAAAAAATAAATCAGCACTGTCATCAGAAGATTCAGAAGAAGCCATCTCGCTACTCTACACAATGTGCACAACTAGACAACAGCGAAAGAAAAGGCTAAAAACTTTTTCGGTCGCTAGTTGCTATCACGCAGCGTGTGTTTTAAGCCGCTTCTGTACCAACTCGGCGCAAACCGCTCCGTCTGTTTTTACACTTATAGAATGGAATAATTGATTGCTTCAAACAAAGTATAGTACCATGACTGTGCGTTACTCATCTACTCAAAGATAATATCCAATGATAGTTACTTGAAAGTTTCCCAGCTTCAATATACATTTACAATGAATGCTGATATAAACATTGTTTACAGTTACATTGTTTACTGTTACATTGTCGACAATGATACAATGCTTTTCCTTAACCATACTCCCCTGCCGTTCATTTAATCTTTTGTATTCAACATTTTGCTTTTCATACTCTACGAAGTATACATTGCACTCTAGTACAAAAGGACTTTACCTATGTATAGCAAAGGGTTGGTTTGGATTATTCGTATGAATCGAATCGAATCATCAAAGGATTTTAATAAGGCATTTGGATATGAATAAACGTTCATGCTTTAAAAAACAAGGAAATTATATATCATTATTAATGTAATTTTTAGATGATGAAAATGATACGACCTTGAAGGTTTTTTTATAAAAAATATTAGTAGTTTAAAAGAAAAACAATTTCTTTGATTTTTTGGTATCCAGTGATGAAGCCAAATTTTGTTTAAACGGTTCTGTTAACTGACATAATTTCCGGTATAGGTAAAATTGTAATCCACACTAGTTTGAGGTTTGTTCACAGCTTCCACAAAAAGTTAATGTGTTGGCGAGTTTTACCAACGATCATTTGATCGTTCCTTTTTTTATTGATTCCTAATATAAACATATCCTTTCAACAAGATGACGCACTTTCCATTACCAAAGAAACGTTAGGCAATATTTAAATACAATTTTCCCTCAGGTCGAAGAGGTGCAATTGAGTGTCTGGTAATATCCTCCGACTTGATATTACTTGTTTTTTTTCTCTTCTCGGGCTACCCGAAAGATAGTTGAACACCCTTTGTGACATCGTCCAAAAGGGTCTGAACTATACAAATAGCTGGTATAGGCAAGTGGGACTTAGCATCAACCCCACCAAAACCATCTTAATAGCCTTCACTAAGAAAAGAAAACTGAACCTCAAAACCATTAAACTTGATGGGAGCGAGTTTGAATGGAGACAAGAAGTCAAGTATCTGCGTTTGACCCTAGACAGTAAACTTCTGTGGAATAAACACGAATACAAAGCAGAAATGGCTCTAATGGTGTGCAAGAATCTGACACGGAGAAATTGGGGCTTTAACTCAAAAATCCTGAGCTAGATGTACACTGCCATATTGAGACCAATCATCACGTGGAACCATTGCGTGGAGTAGCAGAACTAGTCTATGGATGACGAGAGCAAACCTCTCCAAAATTCAAAGACTAACCTGTATATGCATTACAGGAGCAATGAGAACATGCCCAACTGCAGCCTCACACCACTACATATGGTGGTGGAAAGTGTTGCAGAAAGAAAGAAATAAAGAAAGACAAATATAAGATTGAGGAAATACAAGATAGTTCAATTGAAACCCTTCTTTGGTCCAGGAAAAATTTATTGACAAGTACAGTTACAAATAACTACCACCACAATTGAGGCACATATCCCACTGTTTCACCAACCGATGTATACCCTGCTTATAGAATTCTTGTGGCTGCTGCTGGAAGAATTCTTTCACAACGTTTTGTACTTCTGCGTCCGACTGAAAACGGTTACCTTTTAATGCCTTTTTTAGTGGCCCAAAGATGTGAAAATCGCAAGGCGATAAATCGGGACTATAGGGTGGATGCTCTAATATCCTCCATTTCTTTCGTTGCAGATTTTCTTTCACTACGTTGGCAACATGAGGCCGAGCATTATCGTGAAGCAGAATAACACCACGTGAAAGCTTCCCTGGACGTTTTCTTCTTATTGCTTGATGGAGCTTGTTCAAAGTTTCATTATACAGGTTTGCGTTGATATGCACTCTAGGTTCTGTAAACTCTATCAGCAAGGGTCCTTCATGGTCGAAAAAAAATGTCAACATCACCTTGCCTGCAGAAGTTTGAACTTTAAACTTCTTTGGTGGCGGAGAATTTGCGTGTTTCCATTGCATCCATGACAGCTTACTGGATGGTTCAAAATAATGACACCAAGATTCATCGCCAGCAACTATTGACGAGAGAAAGTCATTACCATTTTGACTGTATTCAGTGAGGTATTGCAAAGACAAGCCTATTCGCAAGCTTTTTTGGTCC
The DNA here is from genome assembly GCA_949126875.1 of Lochmaea capreae. Classification (NCBI taxonomy): domain Eukaryota; kingdom Metazoa; phylum Arthropoda; class Insecta; order Coleoptera; family Chrysomelidae; genus Lochmaea; species Lochmaea capreae. Next base: position 16,448,101 of record OX421400.1, on the reverse strand, counting down.
TCAGACAAAAGACGAGGAACCCATTGCGCACAAACTTTGCTGTAACCTAGTTTGTGTACGATACTATGGACAGATCCTATACTCACACCAACATTTTCTGAAATTGCTCTGATTGAAATTCGACCATTTTTCTCTAATCAGGCCTTCCACACATGCCACATTCCTGTCTGTTGATGCAGTAATCAATGCCTCTGGTCGTGGCTTATCATTCGTCCTCTCTTCTCCATTCTTAAATTTTCGACACCATTCCTTCACAGTTGGATATGCAAAACATGCGTTTCCATACACTGCTTGCATTCGCGTATAAATTTGCAACGGTTGCACACCTTCAGCACACAAAAATTGAATGACCGCACGCTTATCACATTTGGACGGATTGTTAACAACAAACGCCATTTCAAAGTCACAATACTTAAAATCGCTGTCAAATATAAACGAAATAAACATATCAGTGTGACGTTTGCATACACTACTAATGTTGGAAAACGTCAGATGAATGATTACAATTGTTTCCAAGGCTAACCTGACCAAAGATGGGTTTCAGTTGAACAAGCCTAGTAGCTTACGTTTACCACCTAGTGTGCTCAACCCGATCGAAATGGTTCCTGGCCCGTAAATTCATATCTCAGTCACTTCTATGCTTTAGATTCATCTGTAGAACACTGAATGGCAAGCATAATGGTATTGGGATCTCATTCCTTGTTGTTACTGATTTGGTTCCATAAGTGATGGTTGGTGTCACTATGGCTGGCTACATTCAGCTCAGGACGCTTGTCTTAAAACATCAATATCTCCTTGCCAGGTTGTACACCATTAGAGCCAATTTCGATTTGTATGTAATCTTCTTTTCCAGTTTGTTCCACAGGAATTTACTATTTAAGGTTTGACCTATAGATACTTTATTTCTGTTTTTCCGGGTTTCCATCAAGTTTAACGATTCCTAGGTTGGGGTTTCCTTTCTTAGTAAACGCTATTAAGGTGTTTTGGAGGGGTTGATATTCTGTGTGCAACACTTGACATATTGCAAGCCGACTGTTGATGGGTAGGTTATATTACTGTAATTTTCGTAGAGATCTCGTTTTTTTGAATATAAAAAAGCTACTAGCTGACAATAATATCAATAGGAGAAAACATTTTGAAAATCACTTGAGCCATTTTTTAGTTTATTCACTACATACACAAACATGTCCCCTTATAATATTAGTGTATATACCGTGTACATTAAAGGTTAATTATCATCGTATGTGGAAAATCCTGATTCCTATAAAACCCTCACATCGAGGCGTCTATGATCGCATCGAATTTTCGAAGAGGGGAGAGAAGTAATACCCTTTTAACTTGGTTCAATTTCCTCCCTGGACGCTATCGCCATCTCCGGTCTCTGATGAACTGGCCAGTTTACAAAATTTAAATTACCCTTCTACGGCTAATAGACGGTATACGAAAAGCTGAACTGAAATATGAGACGCACTGCAATGTCCTAAAGCGTAATTGTTTCAAATCCGTTAATGGAATCCGCTTTAAAGGCTTGTACTGAAAATACTTATACGGAATTAAGTGATTTTAAGTATTTAAATAATATAATGGATTACTTTATATGGGACTTTTTGTGTGACAGAATTAGTATTCGTGCTTAGAGTTCTTTAAAAACAAAATTAAATCCAAAATATTTGTATACAGTTTAAAGTTCAGTAAGCAACAAGAAGGAATGGGATCCAAATACCATTACCAGATTTGGAAAGAATGCCATTCAATGGTACACATACGGCTCAAAAGCAATAGAAGAGGAAATGGGATAGGAGTGTACGGGCCAGGAACCAAACACTCTGAAAGCTTGGGAAAAGCCCCAAGTATCTTTCAAGAGGAAATTTACGCCATAAGAAAGTGTGCCCAGTTCAATATTGGCAAAGGATATATAATGCAAAAAATTATCATAATGTCGGATAATCAAGCAGCCATTAAAGCACTGAGCTCTTGTGTAATCAGAATGGTGTGGGAATGTCTAGGCATACTCAACGAACTAGTCGAGAGCAGCTCAGTAACCTTACTGTGGATTCCAGGACGCACTAGAATAGAAGGAAATGAAATAGCAGATGGACTAGCAAAGTGGGGGACTGAAAGACCCTTTTGCGGTATCAGTCCCAATGTAATATTGGAAGAAATAGGCAAAGCCGAAGAAAAGTGAAGATCTGACCATTGGAAAGATCTAGTAGGGCTTAGAGACAATCAAAGATTCTAATGAGTGGCTACAACCCGTTGAGATCAAATGAATGCATAAGTCAAAGTAAAACTGCACTAAGAGTTTTAACAGGGATCCTAAAGGGACATTGCCGCCTAAACAGGCACCTGAAAAAGCTCAAAACAGTGGAGGAAGAAGAATGTAGATTATGTGGCAAGGAAGAAGAAACCTTCATCTACATACTTGCGAATTGCACCTCAACCAGAATCCTAGGGCACTGCACCTAGGAGATTATTGGATAGAAGAGGGACATTTACCTAGAAGTTAGGTCTCAGTGAATGTCACCCCATCATACATACATACAAAGTTCAGTAGAAAATTCCGTTGAATAAAGCATTTTTGGGAAAATAATGAAACGTTTTCTATTTTTTCAAATAATTCTGATAATCAACGTTTCCTTTATCTAAACAGTATTTGCTGAGCAAATATCTACTTCACACGTGTGGTTTCCTTTTTAATTTCGAATGATGAATCTGTTTCAAAGCCTCCATTATTATCTTTCCACTCTTGGATATTTTCCCACAAAAAGAATATAGCCGGTCGAGCCGCATTCTCCTTTATTATACTTTCCAGTCTATCCCTCTAATTTTTCCAATTACCAGTTCCGAATTGTGTCATTACTAACATTAGAAACACTTGCTGACCGTTTACCAAAAAATTATTATTCTCCGGAAATTAATGGGACGCTCGGAATTAGTTTCTTTGTTTGAAACTTTTCAACGGATGTCTACTTATTTAAATTTTAATGGCAAAAAACTCCGGGGTTGTTCTAGAAGTCGATTCGGATTATAATGGAAGTTAATTGAAGTTGAAAACGCAAATTCAATCTCGTTCCGATTTTGGAAGTTAAATCGAGTGGAGTGAGCATAAGAACTTGATTAATAATTTGTTAGGAGGTTTCTTTAGATTATATGAAGGTCCTCTGCATTTCCAATGCTAATCTACATGGGAAACAAACTCTTTTTCTATCTTGGAAGTGTAATTCATTGTCTGGGCCCGTATTCTCGAAACTCGATCAAAAATGTCGCAATCGACATTTGTCGAACAAAAATGTCTAACGAAAATTTGTGATCGAATTCTCGAACCACCTTCGACATTAATGTCCCCATTCGATATTTTGTCCCTTATGTACGAGGACATATTGAAAAATTATTAGCCTACTATAGAACCAAACAAAATTTCAATGTCAAAATATTTTATTACACAACATATTCTCCTCTTAATTGGATACATTTATTACAGCGAACCTGCAACGTCTCTAGACCTTTCAAAAAAAATGTTTCTTCTTGATCTGCAAACCAGACCTCCACAGCTTTTATTGCCTCCCCGTTGGAAGAAAATTTACGACCTTTTCAACTTTTTTTCAGTTGAGGAAAGAGATAATAGTCGGACGGAGCCAAATCTGGTGAATAAGGGGGGTGTTCTGGTAATTCAAACCCTAAATAACGAATTTTTTGCATGGCAACATGAGATTTGTGTGCAGGGGCGTTGTCCTGCAAAAACAAAACACCTTTCGATAGCTTTCCGCGTCTTTTCTCTTTAATTTTTTCAAGTAGAGTGGTCAGTAATGTCGAATAGTAATCTCCAGTTATTGTTCTACCCTTATCCAAAAAATCAATCATGATTACTCCATGGCAATCCCAAAAAAAATGAAGCAAGAACTTTTCCAGCCGATTTTTGGACACGAAACTTCTTAGGTCTTGGAGAACCAGAGTGTCGCCATTCCATCGATTGTTGCTTTGTTTCTGGATCGTAGAAATGTACCCAAGTCTCATCTATAGTAAAAATTCGTTTTAAGAAGTCTACATCGTTTTCAAATCGAGCACAGATCGAACGCGATGCTTCTACCCTTGCACGCTTTTGGTCAACATTCAAACATTTGGAGATCCATTCTGCAGCAATTTTTTTCATGTCCAAGTCGACGTGAACTATATGATGAACGCGTTCGTATGAAATATTCAGTGCTTCGGGTATCCGTTTTAGCCCAATTCGACGGTCTGATAAAATCATGTCATGAACTGCATCGATATTTTCGGGAACTGACACAGAAACTGGCCTTCCCGATCGCTCATCATCTTCAATGGAAAATTTACCTCTTTTGAAGTTTGCAGTCCAATTTTTCACGGTCGCATACGAAGGACATTGATCACCAAGGGTATTAAGCATATCTTCGTAAATCTGCTTATCTCTTGACCCTTTTAAATACAGGTACTTGATGATGGCTCGATTTTCACAATTTCGGTGGACATCTTTTTTCTTTTAATTTATTTATATTTTTTGTCGCTGCGACATTCACTGATCGAGATTCCAGAATACGGGCCCTGGCAGGGCATGTTGCTTCCTGGTGAACGGTCTATCCTTTGGAAAGTAATTTTCTAATTTGTGTTTTAATAGTTCTATACTATTATTTTGGCGTCTATATATTCTTTTTATAATGACTTTTTAACGAAATTCTCTTCTTATGCAATACTTAGTGATTCCATAAAACGGTTCCGAAATCTCTCTATTAGAGTATTCTTTAGCTAACTGGTCCGCCAATGCATGTCCCTGCACCCATACTAGAGACACTGGGTTGTCTCTTTTCAGCCTATTAAGGAATTCTGTACAGTTTTTTACCAGTCTAATCTTAGTAGTTGGATTGCTGATAGTTTTAAGAAGAGCCTGGTTATATGGAGTGCCTTTAATAGTTTGACTGAACTATAACAATTTTTGAGAGATGGTTTGCAGGTGTTCTCTTTAGTCGGTGGTCTGACATCAAGAAAATGTGTGTGTTTTTGTGTGAAAATTGTAAGTAAGTATACATATATTTATTAACAATTATCTATTTGGACGAAACTCGGTATGATACTCACGATACGGTTAAGAAAGGATGGACTGATGGGTCAAAATACAAATACAATATAAAATTATGTTTGGTAAGTAGACGAAAATAATATAAATACCTTTCAGAGTTTAGCTCCGCAACACACTTAAAGGGGGTATACGATTAGATAGCTGGCACTATATCTTTTACGTTAACTATACAGCTTACTTTTTGCTTTGTGAAAAACCTACAAGAATGGTCCATTTTAAAAAACAACTGCGATTTTTTGAAATATAGTTATTATTAGATGTATCATAGTATAAGTTAAACATTCGTTGAATCTATAAATAATTTCGTTCGCCATCTATTTCATATACATACCTAAAAGTGTTTGTGTTTCCCTTTTTATTTTTATCAACCCTTTCGGCTTTTAATTTTCCGTTGAAGATTTATTTTACCGCGAGAAAGGGAGAATATTTATGTGTGTGGTTTATGTAGCGACTCGTATAATCAGAGATATTTTTTTAATGCTTTTACAACTACCGAGTTTTTTTATCTTTTTTTCGGCGTGTTTTTCTCCGCTCGTAAAATATGCCTAAAGCGAACTTAAATTGTTTAATTTAATGAAATTTCAGAATTTATAAGTTACACTGGAAAAATGTAAAACTACATTGTGAAAATAGAAAACCGCATTTCTATTTTCATTAGTTTTTTTAACAGACCTGGTGAATAACATCCAGTCCCAGCCAAATACGTATTTTATTTATTAAATACTAGCAGATTGGTAAAGTTTGTCCAAAACATGTTCGTTGGTTCTGCAATAGGCATGACCGTCACTAAAGCCGGCAACTCACTACGAGATACTTGCAAAGTACTTGGTATAGTTTATTTCAACATGTAAAGTTGTGAGTAAAATTGTTTCACAATTTGTCGGCGAGATAAAGAAATCTGTAAGCAGAACCGGTTTCAGACGAATTTTTCATTATTGCAGGATCCCGAGGCACTAGCGATATATGTACTCTCTTTTTCCGGTGAATAGCAGTTTTACCGATAACTGTAATAATGGATTTTTTTGAAACTTTTGTCAATTATATATTCTTTCAGAAGCTCCATGTTTTGATCCATTATTTTCTTGTTTCAATTGCCTGTAAATATTTTGTATCATTTTTTGCGTAGATCGCGACTAGAACATACCAAAGTTCTTACTGTCTATTGTCTCAACTCCCTACTCTCCACTTTCAGAAATTTCAAAACCTTTGGTAAAAAGTTTGAACAATAAAATATTCATGTTTTATACATACAACGATCAAACAAGTTATATTATATTCACTGCGACATGGAATCAAGCAGAAAAAATAAATAAACTTTGACATTGTTTATGTTGGCATATAATAATACGTCTGTTCACTCTTCTAGTATATTCATTGTTCGGAGCCTATAACAATATCTTCCTCTTGTCGCCAAAAAGCCATAATTTTAATTATTTCCAACAAAATAGTTTTAGTCTATAAAACAAAATCTCAATCACAGCAACATCTAAGTAGACATTATCTCGTAAATAACAGAAATGAACTAAACTCACCCTGGGGCGTTAAGACTCCAATGTAATATCTATACAGCTTTTGGATATTCATCAGAAGAAACCTATCATTTGAGCTCCTTCGCATAAACTACACAAAAATAGATACACATACACACTAATTGTTCATCAGAAGTCGCCTTCGATATAGGCATAGATGAATTGAAAAAGAAAAAAAGCCTATCTCATTGCCACATTTTGTAATTGCAAGAGCAAATTAAAAAGCATCGAAAAAAGTGGTGTTGTTACAAGTGATGTGTACAAACTCTACTTGCTAGTTTGTCTTTACAAAAATGGAATGATTTCTAATGTATCATGATTGCCCAAAAAGCAAACAATTAATTCAGAGGTAAGACATTTACTTTATTTTTTATTTTATTTAAATTATTTCCGATAACAATATTTAATTCCTGCCTTGCAACTTTGCCTTAATTCGTAAAATAATCCGCAAATTCTTCCCTGATGTTTATTTGTTTTGAATAAGACTCCAGGGTGTTTTACTCATAGAGATACTATATCTAGAGGAAACAAGCCAGCTCGAAACCCGTCAGCATGTAAGAGAGGGATAGAAAGTCAGAGATTCAAGCTGTCTTTCTTTAATGGCGTGTATTCTGTAGACACAAACAAAGAGAGAAAAACCTCTGATCGCCTGCCTCTTTCTCTTTCACCGGAGTTCATACGGACATTCCCATTTCACAGAGGCCTATGGCTTGTTGCCTCTATCTATAGCATCTCTATGATTTTACTACTTAAACAAGTTGTTAACATAAAATCCCTACTTGTCCCCTTCAACATGTGAACACATATGCACTTCTCGAAAAAATTGCACCTTTGCGAGGTGCTCGTAATGTATACAATTTACTTGAGCTCGATTAAGTTAATTCCAAGTCAAGTCACTGAACAAGAAGCCGGCTTAAGAATAACTGAAATAATAATTTAAAATAATTGTATAGATTACAAAAATTCTGAAACAATCACTTATTTTTACATTATATTCATTTTAGTGGAAAAATAAAAACAAAATATGACAATCCGCCATCCTAACTAAAACAACGATCACAAACGCGTGACGTCAGCCTTTTGTATGTGTGATATCAGAGACGCCATTACTATTCTGGCGTTTTGGTGCGAAATTTGAATTGTATTTAAAAAACGTAAACTTTTTTTAAGAAACAATATTTTTTTGGACCAAGATTACAAACATCGAGGAGCTGTTTATCATATCCTGTTAGAGAAAAAAAGTAATACACTGAATTTATATTTGTTTCTTTCTAATATTTCTCGTACTGTGGGCATGTGCATATTACGCCGTAGTAAATAAAGAAACTTTTCAGAAATATACAAAATTCTACCGTCTTAAACACAAACAGTTTTTGACTAATTGGTTCAAAGGATTTTGGGTTGGTTGTGTCCCTTTTTCCAGCTATTGAAATGGAGGTGACTATTGTTGTCACATTTTTGTAAGATGATGGAATCAAATATTTGTCTAATATTACCTACTGGGTTTTTATTGATATTCTGAAGATATTTTGAAAAAATAAGGCTTTTTTGTCGTTAATTGCATTTAAAAAAAATTCCGTCATCCTAAATCTAAAGTTCGATTATAAACATCAAATATACGAATTAAAACAAAAATGTAGCCGTAAATTAAATGGTCTTTTGTAAGATTAAAACTATTTTTCCAATTTTTTACAATCAATTCATCAGCCAGATGAACGGCAAACTAATCCGTAATGCCGATCTCAACTATGACCTTTACGAACGGCAGTTTCATAAATTCAAGTGCTATAACAATGGCCATGTCCAGTCGCGTTACATAACAATAAAGATGACCAAGTAAGATAACAACTCACGCAACTTTTGGCACATCCTGCCAGTGATGGATTCTTTTGAAACACGACGTCCGAACACAGACATTTAGGAAATTAGGATTGTTTTCTCTTTTTATATTGCTCGGAAGATATTTATGCGTTGTGTCTGTCAAACGAAAGGATAAAAGCTTTATCTGTGATTGATTTCAAAATTTATTTAAAGATGCAATACCTGAACTATTTTTCCTGATAAAGATTAAGCTTTAAAATAATCAAAACGAAATGGAAAATACAAGATTTCTTAAAAATATAGACAGAATTCAAAAATTAAGTTGGGAATATTGGAGCCGTTCAAAGACGGAAGGTAAACTCAAAATCTACCTTCAATCTCTGAAGAAGATAACGTGGTTATCGAAATGCGCGTAAGGTACTGTAAAGTGTTAGTGAGTATAGAATTGAAAAATATTAAAACTCACGAACTAATGTCAAGATATCATATGGGAGATAGTAGAAACAAGAAAAAGTGGTAAAGAACTGGAAAAGTACCATTTTTAGTCATCAACTTAAAACTTTGGAAGGTCTAAAGTAAAGTCGGTTCTTATTCGTGATGAAGTGACTAAAACGAATTATACAAGGGTAGTCCGAGGGGTAGCCAGGAACAAGCAATGAAATAATATTGCAAAAATTAACACACACAAAATTATCTGATAAACAAAATTCTAAAAACCTACGGATTTTGACAGGGGCCTAGATAGTCACGTTCTTCACGCCATAAGAAAGTGTGCCCAGTTCAATATTGGCAAAGGATATAGAAGGCAAACGATTATCATAATGTCGGATAGTGAAGCAGCCATTAAAGCACTGAGCTCTTGTGCAATCAGTTCCAAAATGGTGTGGGAATGCCTAGGCATAGTTAATGAACTAGACGAGAACAATATAGTAACCTTACTGTGGATTCCAGGATACACTGAAATGGAAGGAAATGAAATAGCAAAGAGGGGGACTGAAAGCGTTTTTTGGGGGCCGGAACCCTTTTGTGGTATCAGCTCCAATGTAATATTGGAAGAAATGGGCAAAGCCGAAGAAAACAGAAGATCTGACCATTGGAAAGATCTAGTAGTGCTTAAGGTACGGATTGTTAGGACAGTACGCGGCGCAAAACTCACAGTCTACCTAAAGACGCTCAAATCAATGTAATGGAATTAAATTATGTTGGATTGTTAGTACTACGCCGAGCTGAGCGCACTCTCGACTCATGCTTGTGCGTCTTCCGTTTACGCCGATACCAAATGTAGTTTGATTTGGAAGCAAACGTTCAGCAGAGCAGAATTGACTGTGGGCTTGACTTGTTGAATTGTTCCATTATTTTTAAGTTAATTATGGCAAAATTTTCCCCTGCGGAAGAAGAAACCTTAATAGATTTGGTCAGGGAACATCCTGCCTTATATAAGGTAAAAAGTAAACGTTATACAAAGATAATATTGTCGCCAGTCGTCAGTCGGAATATCTATCCTAACACTGCACTCTATCAAAAGCAGACGTGAGTCGAGGTGTACAGATTCTGCCGTAAGTTTACGTCATGCGCCGCGCACTGTTCTAACAGTCCGTACCTTTAGACAATCAAAGATTCTGATGAGTGGCTACAACCCGTTGAGATCAAATGAATGCATAAGTCAAACTAAAACTGCACTAAGAGTTTTAACAGGGATCCTAAAGGGACATTGCCGCCTAAACGGGCACCTGAAAAAGCTCAAAACAGTGGAGGAAGAAGAATGTAGATTCTGTGGCATGGAAGAAGAAACCTCCATCCACATACTTTCGAACTGCACAGCAATTCACAAACCTATAGGGCACAGCACCTAGGAGAGTATTGTATAGAAGAGGGACATTTACCCAAGTTGATGCCTGCAGATGTCCTAAATTTAAAATGGCCTAGGCAAACTTAATGAACTAGGTGGGAGCAATATAGTCACCTTACTGTGGATTCCAGGACACACTGGAATAGAAGGAAACGAAATAGCAGATGAACTAGCGAAGAGGGGGACTAAAATACCCTTTTGGGGGCCGGAACCCTTTTGCGGAATCAGCTCCAATGTAATATTGGAAGAAATAGGTAAAGCCGAAGAAAAGAGAAGATCTGACCATTGGAAAGATCTAGTAGGGCTTAGACAATCTAAGATTCTTCAGAGTGCCTGCAACCTGTTGAGATCAAATGAATGCATAAGTCAAAGTAAAACTGCACTAAGAGTTTTGACAGGAATCCTAACGGGACATTGTCGCCTGAATGGGCACCTTAAAAAGCTCAAAATAGTGGAGGAAGAAGATTGTAGAGATTTTGTGGAATGGAAGAAGAATCCTCCATCCACATACTTGCGAACTGCACAGCAATTCAGAATCCTAGAGCACAGCACCTGGGAGACTACTGGATAGAAGAGGGACAGTTACCTAAGTTGAAGCCTGCAGATATCCTAAAATTCCTCCGGGAAATAGGACTAAAGGAGCTACTAGTCTCTGAGACGTTCCTCAAGAACTAAGTAGAAGTAAGGAGGTACAATAGATCCTTTAGGTCTCAGTGAATGTCACCCCATCATTCATACATAGTCACGGCCTTATAAGTATAAACAGACTTTACCAAAAATTAAAATTATCCTTTTACAAATAGTAGATATAGATTTAATGATGAAAAAAACGCGTGAGACACTGAAATAATTTACCTATATAGGTACATATTCATTTACTTCACACTGATATTCGTGAGATAATACTTTTTTATAATCGACTGAAATTATTGACGAAAATTCAAGCAAAGAATAATTGGCATGGAAGTTGTATAAGGGCAGCGGATTATAAATTTTCTTAGGTCTTCTTTACACCCCATTTGGTGATTAAATTTAATTATATCCCGAAGAAATGCCTATACTAAAACATTCGAAATTGGATTTTTTTCTCCGTCGGGCACAGGTTATTTTTCATTAAATTATATTTGACATCAGTGTCGTATCTTAAGATAAAAAAGATCACTGGAGTGTCACTTGGGTAAAAAAATATATCCTTATACTCAGTCTGATTTTATAAATGTCCTTGTATAATTTTAATTCCCGTATGGGTTGGTTGAAAAGTTCGTGCAACGCCATGGATCCCTTGAACTATAATTTAATTCAAAATACTCTGCACCGCTAAATTAACCGGAGACGCAAAATTATGTTCAAATTAAATTTTAATTTCATGAGTTTTAATCATTTTTTCTTTTCAAATTGTGGATTCTTCCAATATTATCATTATTCCCAACCAATTTTGCAAAAAGTTCAAATGGATATGGTGATATACAGGGTAACACAAAAAATTGCATTTCACTCTTGACTTATGAAGACGTCGAATACGTCACATAATCAATATATTTTACTTAGAATTTAAAGTGGTGACCACTAGGAAGTTACTGCAAAAATTGCAGGAATATTCAAATTTGTTTGACCTTCAACTATTGACAATCATTTTAAGGCCGCTTGACATGGTGCAATACAACGTGCAACAAATTGCAAATGATGAATCTTGCTGTTTGACATCATGCAATTCTCTTTCATTGAAACACTGCTGCCAACCCAACCAATAGTAGAAAGAAAAAGGTAGACATTAACTTCAAAAAATGTCTTATTGAAACATGGTAAGAAATACACATTCAATGCCAAAAAATTATTCCATCATCTACCTTAGGAATTAAAAGTGGGAAATTCCGAGGGAAATTCACTAGTTCCTAAGTAGGCCAAGCAACGGAGCATGCGAGTATAGTAATTTTAGACAAAAATCCTTGTAGAAAACGGATGTCGCCATCATATAAAAGACATTACGTAGTATCATTTTGATATGTTTTGGACACGCAAATGTTGTTCAGTAATTTATTATAAACATTTAAAACAAAAAAAACTTTCTTTTTTCAGTTTTCTGTTTCATATAGCGTAAAACGTACTGAAGCAATCTCAATGGTATGTATAGATAAATTGTAGATAATTGAAATACGAACAAAATGAGGGGTCGAGCAAGTCTATCGGATGATTAGGAACCGATAAAACCAGGAAAAATCGGAAAATTAGTCATTTTTTTGAAAATTCATATCTTCGTCATTTTTCAATTGCAAGAGCTGAAACTTGTTACAAAAGAAGTTCATCATATCTCCTTTATATGCGCGAAGAGCAGGCGTCAAGTGACGGTTACTTTTATCGCAATTGCAACTGTAATTTTTTTATGCGATAATTTGCATCGTGCCTGGATGCGTTATCGATTGTCCGATTTTTGATTTTAAAAATGTTTTGAAAAGTATAGATATAGAGCAACAAAGCATATTTTTTGATTTGTAATAAAATAATCTGAAGTCGACCAAAAACGCCCAAGAACTCCGCCAATAATAACCAAACGCTAGAAAGTAGCGGGGTAGATAGGTAGCGGGGATTAAGTAGAGGCATATACAGATTGCGAAAGGGCTTTTCGAACCAAACGATTTACACAAGCACTACAAGGAAAATATGAGAAAAACAGCTTGAAAGAGAGAGAAAGAACAACTGTGCGTGGCCAGCGAGGGCGTGTATTTAGTTCCAGAGGCCGGCCGAATCTCCACTGCCCCCCCCCATTTCAACCGCTGTTGCCAGAAGCGCAGACTAATTTGTACAAAAAATGATATTTTTGTCTCATCATCGTTGACTCCTTTTCGAGCTCATGCACATTTAGGCAAAACCAAACACCTCCATCCGGCAACAGTGTCCTTTACAGAGAGAATTCACATTTAAATTGCTATTCCTAGGTCTTTTCGCTACAAACGTTGATCACGTTGGAAGCGCATGCGCATGCAAGGTGTTTGGTTTTGCCTAATAGTACATGAGCTCGAAAAGGAGTCAACGATGACGAGACAAAATTATCATTTGTACAAATTAGTCTGCGCTTCTGGCAACAGTAGTTGAAATGGGGGGGCAGTGGACATTCGGCCGGCCTCTGGAACTAAATACACGCCCTCGCTGGCCACGCACAGTTGTTCTTTCTCTCTCTTTCAAGCTGTTTTTCTCATATTTTCCTTGTCGTGCTTGTGTAAATCGTTTGGTTCGAAAAGCCCTTTCGCAATCTTTATATAGGTATACAGCACGCTGGCACTCGGCGTAACCGGTCCATTTCGGTGGTGTTTTTAGTCAACTTCGCATCATTTTATTATTACATTGCTCTACATAAACACTTTTTAAAACCGTTTTAAAATTCAAAATCGGACAATCGATAACGCATCCAGGCACGATGCTAAAAAATTACAATTGCAATTGCGATAAAAGTCACCGTTGCTTGGCGTCTGCTCTTCGCGCATATAAAGGGCATACGAAGAACTTCTTTTGTACTACCGAGTTTCAGCTCTTGCAATTGAAAAATGACGAAGATATGAATTTTCAAAAAAATATCTAATTTTACGGTTTTTGCTGATTTTCTCGGTTCCTAATTATCCGATTGTCTCGCTCGACCCCTCATTTTGTTCGTATTTTAATTTATTTATACATACCATTGAGATGTTTTTTTCGTTTTACATGTTTATAACTAATTACTGAACAACATTTGCGTGTCCAAGACATATCAAAATGATACTACGTTATGTCTTTCTTATGATGGCATTATTCGTTTTCTACTAGGATTTTTGTCAAAAAAATATTTACTTATTGCTTGGCCTAAAGTTGGACAAACACGTTTCTGCTTGAAAGACTCTATTCAGTGACAGACTCAGTGGCCGAATTCTAATATATACCCTAAACTTTTGAGTTAGATTATATTAGATTACAAGGGGGTCGTCTGAGTCGTTTGACCTTGCCGCAATGCGACTTATAAGATATAAGAACCCCGCATCTATATTTTACTCCAAGAGATTTAGGCTTCTGAGAAAGCCTTCTATCCGTTTTGAAGATAGGTTTGTAACCCGATCAGGGGGACTAGTTTTGAAATATTTCACTAGTGAAATTTCTCATATTTTGATCAATCCAAGTTTCGAACTAATTTCATGTGTGAAATAAAATTCGAATTCGAAAAAATTTCACAAATTTAATTCGAATGCTCTTTAGCTGTCGAAACGCTTATTTCACTTGCGAAATTTCAATTTATTTGACGTTTTAGGATTATCGAATTTTTTGTTGTGGTTTTGTCAGATACTTCGTGTAGTTTTAACATCCCTTCTTTTAGTTGAATTACCTTTTCGAAGCTTTTTAGTTAATTTTTGTAGTAATTAGCAGAGTAATAAGTTATTAGTTAGACGAGAGTGACGCGAGAACGTTTTATATTTTTTAAATTTACATGGCAAATTTAGAGGAACTTCAACGAATAGTGCTAAATAATGTTGTGGAACTTGTAGAGGATGATTTTTTAACGCTAAGAACGGTGCTTCATTCTTTTAGACAAGATCCCTTCAACCTTAGTGACCGCCAGTTTCTAAAAATTTACAGACTGACTAAAGAAGCTGCTGGCGAATTGATAAACATTTAAGATACGCATTTGGTAGCACAGACAAGAGCATCAGCTATAGACAAATCTCTTAAGGTAAGAACGACGTTGTACCTTCGTCAAAAATATGACACTTGGAGTATGTTTCAATATAGGATTATTTTCTATATATTCTACCAATGCCTCCTTTTGTTGTTTGTTAACAAATGTTCGTAACTAAAATATGGTTCCAATAGGTAGGTAATAATAAAATAATAACGTATAGGTACTAATGTATAATTCAATTTATCGTATGATATTAATAAATTTCAACGTCAACTATTCTTCTTTTTTCTTTATTAACGTTTGAACTATTATGAGGGGCTATTCCGTTGTTGTCAGATTGTATCGTTCGAATTAAATTCATTTAAGTGAATTTATAATAATTTCCTTTCACTATAGTTCAAAAGTAGGTATACTATTCCGATGGCGAATTAAAAATCGAAATATTTCACTGGTGAATTCAATTTCACTAATATTCAAAACTAGCCCCCAAGGTTCCAAGTAAACCTGTTTCAGGTATTTAAGGCGACAGCGGACGATTGCCCTGTAATTACAGATAATGTGTTCCGCCGTCTTATTTGCATCATCGTAGAATCTACATGTTCCACTGTCCACTTTGCCTGTCTTGCAACAGTCTCCAGGATCCAGTAAGAATTCTTGTGATAACTCTGAAATCAGATTGACGAAGCTCCGAGAGCAATTTAGTGAGAAGAAGGTTGTTTAAGTCAGCCAGTAGGCAATTTCCAGATCATTCTCCGTACATATTTTACAAATAGTGGAGAAACATCTGGCACTGTGTCCTTTCTTCATATTTTCAGTTTATTTATATCAGACACCATATTTTCGAACTAACTTTTTCCCGGCTGACCTCTTCTTTTCCAACCACCTTAACCTCTGTGTTTTTATTCTCGATGCTATTTTTGGTTCTCCGTAGATGTTGACTTCTTTTGTTCTCCGTTCAGGTGTTTTTACGTCGCCGAAAATTGTTCTATACATTTTACATTGCCATCCTAGTTCCCATCGTTCCAGCATCTATTCCTGTGTTTTGGTTAGGTTTATACTTTCGTACGTAACTGTGGGTTTTATAATGGTATTTACTTAATTACAGTTTCCTGTAAAAAAATATCATTTTAATAAAGCGTGTAATCAATAGATGTCAAAGATAATAGTCAAATACTATTATAACGCCTTACAAAGTTTTTGAACATTACTGTTCAAAGACCGTTCACTAAGAAACAACAGCTACTTCTCTGGCTATATGCCACGACAGATATTGAATTACACTTCTACGTTAAACGGGGTTGGAATATCTTCACGATATAACCATTCTGGTTTGTAATTAGGAGGGACAATTTCACTTGTTGACTGGTTTCGGCGTATTTGCGCCTCATCAGTACAAGGATTATTCTCTCAGAGCTTCTGGACGAACGATATCTACCGTTCAACTTAGAAGTGTAATTCAATATATGTCGTGGCATATAGCCAAAGAAGTAGTGAACGATCTGCTCTTTGAAAAGTAGTTTTTAAAAAGTTTGTATGACGTTATAATAGTTTTCATTAATTATCTTTGACATCTATGATATTATAGATTCTTATCTTCATCTTACTTGAACAGTATTTTGATTTCATCAGCGACCGAGGCATTCCAAACTTTCTGTTGTCTTTCGTAATTCTTGACTTTCTTGTTTTTCTTGGGCATTGTTTATCTAGTACTATCTAGATAAACAAAATCGTTTACTCTTTGGAAAGTTTTTACTACCTGATTTTCTCCGATACCATTGTCTCCTAGGATCATATTATATTCATTCTGTTTTGTCGATTGTCTTGATTGTCGTCGAATTTGTGCTTGTTTGCGAGTTTTTTCTCAACTTTCTTGAGCTCTTTCTTTGATTTTGCCAGAACCGTTATCATAAATTGTACCTACTGTTTTTACTTTGGATCTTCTGATAATGGCTTTTAGTGTTAAATTGAATAAAGCATTTGATAGTGGATCATCTAGCTTTACACCGTTTCAGACCCTGAAGAGAGTTGACTTGTGACCATTCCAGGTTATTTCGTTTCCTGTATTCAGAAGAGTTATTCCTGTTAACCATATTAAGGTAGATGCCCAACTATATCCAGGGACGCTTTTAATGAAATTAAAACCAAACAAAAACTCAGTCAGCGAAAAGTGAAAAATAAATGTTTCATACAAATTGAACATACTTTTTTTATTCTTTCATTTAAATAAATGTCTGCCTTCACGTCGCGTCGAATAATTAGACGAAACTCGGCAGTTTTAAATGTAAACTCGTTGTTTCAAGTTTGCTATTATACCTACTCAAGGTAGGTATATAATTCTCATGGATTCCGACTTCAAAACTGTAAAACAATTTTTAATTACAATAAGTTCTTAATAACATTGAAGGAAACGAGAAATTAATATGAAATCGTTGCGAGAAACATTCGCAATTTTTGCATTTCACTTAAGTCTGTTTTTTTCAATCGGTTTTTCTCAAGTTATTTATTATCTTATAAACACTGAATCATTTACAATACAGCAGTGTGTATTTTCCCAGAATACAACACCGCCAAACAAAAGAAAATAAATCCATTGCAGTTGAAAAAATTGGAATTAAAGATAAGACACGAAATTCAAAGAAAACAAAAAGCTGTGCGGAGCACAAATAAATTGGCCCATTATTTAGGCAAATACAGAGATGTGTCTTGTGAAGCAGATCTCTAGGATAGAGAAACCTTTTTTTATTGTGTCAATAAATTTTGCACACAATCCCTTTCTAACCTCTGTCACAGATCATTGATCTGTAAAACGTATTCAATAAATAATTATGCATCCGTTTAATAATGTACTGCTGTATCCATTGCAATGCATTTTTAATAAAATTGATGGTTAATTATTATTCAATCTAGGTCAAATATAACCTATAAGCAAAGATTAATAGTAAATTAGCTTTATTTTGTCTACAAAAACCAACAACAACGTATGAAAAACACTTAATGTTAAAAATATTCAGCCATATGACAACCAAATTTTTATAAACAATAGAATAAAACATTAAACTTACCATTGAAGAATTTTGTCGTTAAATAACAGCATATTTACAAAATAAAGTAGAAAATGGAACGCACTTTAGTAGCGATAATCACAATCACGTTTTTTCGCGAAGGGTGATATAGAAAAATATAGTTTTTGTTATTGAAAATTACCACCCTACACACCGCCTTCCATGCTCATTTTCAAACTGGAACACGCGCATGCGCCGGCAGTCAGCTGCAATAGATTTATGAAAATCGACATCCACTTTTCATACTGATCATTTTCCATAAAAATAAATTCATGATTTAAAAATGTATATCAATGTTCTAGACAATCATCAGTTACCAAATTCATTAATCAACCATCAAAAACTATGTAATAGATTAATTAAATACCAGAATAAAATAAATTACTTCAAACAACAGTGACAAACCCATTCTAACCACTACTTCCAACATTTTTTTCTGTCATTGAACATTAGACTGGTAAAGTATGCCTTTTTAAGATAGTCTTAATCCACAAGTGGAGCCTTTGTTGTATGCAACCAGTATTACAAGAAATTGAACATTTCAAATTAAATATAAATATTCTGACTTGGAGTATTCACAATTCACCTATTTTTAAAGAGGAATCTACACTTTTTAAGTTGAGGTCCGTTATACATGTTCCTAGGAGAGTATGTCAGATACAGTCTATAACTTTTTGAGGCGGTATTTTAGTGAGAGTCTAGCAAACCTCC
This sequence comes from Lochmaea capreae, assembly GCA_949126875.1. Lineage (NCBI taxonomy): Eukaryota > Metazoa > Arthropoda > Insecta > Coleoptera > Chrysomelidae > Lochmaea > Lochmaea capreae. The sequence goes on along the minus strand of OX421400.1, from coordinate 16,429,398 downwards.
AGTTCTATCACTGATGAAGTAGCCAACAATATCTTTAGAGCAAATGTCTTTTCGAGGGATTTTTCGCCACAATTTGTTATTTCAGTTTCATTCATAATAGCGTTCATCCTGTGGCTCATTAAGTTCAAGTCATAGTTGTCAAAACAAACACTGGTATCTGCCAGGCTGAAGTAACAATACTGTGCTCCAACAGTCCAACAGTTACAATTCGAAACTGGTTTGGAATTCTGTACTACTAGTAACCCAGCTAGGTGCAAACAATAAGGTTGTCCTGGTATACGGATTTCGGGTGATACCCGAATCCTAGGTACGGAATGAAATAATAGATCATTTTGCCATGAAAGAATGTCAGTCCCAGTTCATAGGTCCTGAGCCCCGACTGGGATTTTGTTTAAATCTGGAAAGAGAAGTATCTCGTACCAGATGAACCGCAAAACAAGGACCTTCAAAACTGAAAGCAGAAACCTTGCTGAACATGGTCAGGAATATAGCTGAAATCCTCCATGACTCTACAGGCTAAATTATAATCTGAGTAGAATAAGGTTGGTCGAAAACACCGAGTACCCTTTCTGCCTAGAATATGAATCGATGGAACATATTATGAGTGACTGCTGAACCACCCTAAGAGTTGCATTTGTGTGCCCCGAGAATACAGATAGACTCACCACTTCACATATTATCAACTTCTTTGGGAAGATTGAACTTAATGGGATAATATAAATAGGGTTGACGCACTATCGCATTACACCGTACTGCAAAGACCACTCATATAAACCAAAACAAATTATTTTAAAATTTAAAATCTTACATTATTGACTGTGAGATTAGGTTTATAAAGAATGACTAAAATGCATCGGAAACGTTCACTGTTGGACTGCTACTATAAACCCAAAAAATACAATACAATAAAAAGGGTTTATATATTGGTCGGTAGAAATTCAGATCCAGGAGACTGAACTAGACACAAATGTAATAAAACAAAAACTAATTTTGAAATTTTATTAAAAAATAATTTTGTATTAGATCAAGTATCACATAATATATTCCCCTAAAACTTTTTTCAATTGTTGTGGTTATTAATCTACGATTTACATTGTTATCTTTTAAATAAGCAGTTTTTTTAGAGTACACTTTGTTGATTCCTGTCACTTTCGCTTTTCTCAGTTTTTTTTCAATAAATTGATCATTAACATAGGGACAAAATGAACAACTATTATCACAACAATAATTGTCTACTTAAAAAATATCAATTTTTCATTATATGTATAACTTCAAATTTGATAAAACAAATTCCATGGTTTATAAAAGACGTTTATAATACTTAGTTATTGTGTAAGTGTATAAGCTAATCAGACATTAACGAAAAATACCATCTTCATATCTGTATTTAGTAAATACTATTTACAAGCAAGACTTGAGGCTGAGCCCGGCCTTGAGGAAAAATTGTTTGACACATTTTAATGCAAGAAATATCGAAAACAAATGCTAGAGAACTTATAAACAGGGGCATTAGGCATACACCTTCAGAAGATTACTCTTAAAAACCCAGGAACAGTGTGATCCCACAAAAAAGAGCTCATTTGGAAAGGATGAGGGAAGTGTGGGTACAGAAGAATGCCAACTTCTAATGGGACCGTTTTGTCAAATAATTTTTGGATGAAATCTAATTCTAACCTAACCGCTATTGTGGGTAAAACGTTGTATTGTAAAAGTGTTTAATTAACTGAGAAAAACATGAAAATTTCAACTTGTTTTCGTGGATAGAACAGTACCTGTCTAAAACACTATAACATCACAATAAATAATTATCAATAAACATCCTCCATAATCTGAATAAATCTAACTCGGATATTCAAATTCTTCCATTATGAAAATTGTTTGTCATTTTTCACATAATCTATTATAATTATTTTTTGTCCCTAATTCACCTTGCATAAACAAACATGAACAGTGACAGAAACATTTCAGTCAAATACAATTTAAGTAGGTAGAGGAAAATACAATGAGATACCCGGTAATTAAATGTAAAATCTTATTAATATGTTAAATTACACACTTTGAAGAATAAAAGCAATTCATTTTCGTAATTCACATTTTTATGAAAAATACCATAATCGAAAGATGATCGAGAGAAAAATATTAAATGCAAAAGACAACATTACAAGTTTATTTCTATATTAATTACAAGTCAGATTTTGTTTTTGAATCCAAGTTAATAATATATGCGACAAAATGTGTCGTGTCACGACCTTGTGGGTGTGAAATGGCCATTGGACTAATGTTTCATTATTAATGGACAGTTTTTACAGTGCAACAGAATATTAATGCGTCTTCGTTTACCTAAGTATTACTGATGTAATTGGTTGATAATAAGCACATCAATCTGTCACAGTCAAACATCAGTTATCATTAAACCGAGTTTAGGTGTTTGATACAACCATAATATCGTAATTTAATAGTTGTCATTGAAGTGGGGAAGTATTTTTTTGGATTCTCTCTGTAAAACATGTATCTACTATAAATTTTTCTATAGATAATTTTATAAATATAAGAGTACTATTGATTTCTTAAGAAATTATTCAGAAACGCGAGTTTCAAGACACTCCACCGCACTTGTCTTGTAAAGTTATGAGTTTTTATTCACAGATAGACTATTAATAATTATTGTATTATACAAAATGGCCTAGTTTAAATTTTTTGGAAACCTAGTAATATCTAGAGAATGTTTAAAAGAAACAAGCAAATGCTATATTATACATTATGAAATTAGTCCAAATTACAAACAATTCAAGAAATATGTAGGATTAAGTAATAAAGCGTTAAAATGTCTTAAATCGTCAAAAATTACAATTATTCAATTTGGTTTAGAAATATTTGACAGAGGGGTCTCCCCCTATCTTCTTTACAAATTTTATAGTGTACAGGTGTTCTTCAAAATATCCTGCAGCGTTCCGAAGTGCATTGCAATACTCAGCAAATCAAACTATTTGACAATGACTCACTAAATAATTCCTATAGGCAGCAAAAAAAACAATAATTAGGGACCCATGAAACAAGAGATAATGCCAGCACAGACTTATCGTCAAGGAGGAAATGGGATAACTATAAATAATTAGAAACACTATTAACAGACATGATATTAGTGATGGGTGTATGCTCACATACAAGATATCATGTAACATATAGGTACATGATGTTTATGCTTAGATAACGCAAATCAAAAGGTTTTAACATGCGTGATTTTGATGTATTTGGTTGATTTTTAATGAATTTTTAGAATTCTGAAAAAAAGATTTGGATGCATGTACCTAGGTGACCTGAGATCCAAAGGGTAAAAAAGAGATTTATATTTTTTGCAAATGCATATTTAACTGTGCGAGAATACGATGAATTGAAATACAAGTCAAGACAGTGATACTTTAAATTTAATGTTATTATTTTGTTTATTGCTTATATTATTAGTAGTAGTATTCTTTTTACCCAAATTAACTGAGAATAAGTAAGAATCTTAGTTAGTTAGTTGCTCAGTTTAAAATGACCATTCTTTTTACCTTCAGCAACTAAGTTTGAACTGAGATTTTAGTGAGATACTTACTTCAGCTGAGCTTGTATTTTATGAAGCTTTCAACTGAGAAAGAGCTTTTTGAGGTTAAGGTGTTTTTTTTAAATTAATCTCATAAGAATCTATGGTCATGTCAGAAAACATCTGGCCGTGGTTTGTTCAAAGTCTGAGGATTCCTCGTTAAAAATGTTGCTCTAAAACAGATTTACTCAATTATTTTGCATAAAAGAATTAGTAACAGTGATCTACTTGGCAATAAAATTCACCAATATCAGCTTACTTACCACAAGTACATTTGTGAAATCTATCTGTTCATTCATTTTAATAAAGAATCAAAGGTTTGATAAATAAGTTTAATTTCAGCAATGAGAAAATGTAAACACTCGAGTTTATGAGGTTATGTATCTGAGTCAGAATGTTCTTTTTAGCCAGAAAATTATACCGAATTTATCTTAGATCTTAGAAGAATCTAAGCTCAGTTCGACTCAGTTGTGGCATCTTTTAGCGGTAAAAAGAATACTACTATTGTGTTAAGAAAAAAAATACTTTTTTGAAATCAAAACACCTCCCCAACAAAAAATATGAACATAATATGTTAAGGTTTAAAATTTTTGTAGATTCAGAAGCTACCTCGGAAATAAAAACATTAAAAATTTGTTGAACAGTAAATTCTTAGATAATAAGAGACTATAATTGTTGAACAAGTGAATTTTGTATATCAAATTTATTATTTGTACCCAAATCTATAATTCACAGTGCTCTGTAGTATATTGCAATGTCTAGCAATGCCCCACAGTATTTTGCAATCCTCTACAATAATGCATTGCTTTGCAGTGCCCTGCAAACTATTGCAGGGTCCAATATTTTCAAACACTGTGGAGCATGTCTACGAAATATTTTTGTTCAGAGACCATGATTCAATTGGAATATATGGATTTACAAAACCAAATATGAATCTTAGCCTTTTCTTAGATTATTAATTTTATAAATGATTTAATTCCATACTCTAAAAACGTTTTACACTTATTACATCAATATGTTAGGATCTTTAGCATTAACGTTAACAATTTTAAAACAAATTAAAGTGTATACAGTGTACTTGAGGTAATCCCGGCACCCACTGTATTCTAACATGCATTTGTTTTGGTAGCTCTATAATAAACTCTATGCTGTTTTTTTTTATTTACTAAATTCCACATCCTATGTTTTGTAGTACCTACATACAGAATCTCACCACTATATTTTCAGTCAGTACAGGGGGCGTGTGGCAGTACTATATAATCTGATACTGCCTTGTAAAACATTCATCAGATTACTATAGGTCAACTGTATAGAGATTGTAGAAACAGATGATGACAGATCTATATTTAAAAAAGCTTTTAAAAAAATAATATTGTTAGCAAATATTTTGGGGCAATGATCAAATTTATTGAGAATCATAATACTTGTTGAGTAATATTAAATAATTGAATTACTTTAATGTTTTTTATAAAGATTCTTTTTTAAAAGTGATGATGCCTAATGATATTTTACACTGTTGACATGAAAAAACTTTGATTAAATATCTATAAACAATTTATATCACTTGAAATACTAAGTCTTCAAAATATATTCCTGTAAATGATTATTTCTAACAAGTATCCAAATCCATATTGTTTATACTGGCTTCGTTCATTTCATCTTCATTTTCAGGATTTTCTGATTTGTAGCGATTAGCCGAATTGTCTTTATTATTATTTTCGTTCACTTCGTTGTTTAATGTTGCATCGATAAGTCTAGTTGGTGGTTTCCAAAGAACTAACGCGGTACATGGTCTTTGAATTTCAGATAATAAAGTTTGTGGAAGAATTGATTCCGTTTGCAATTTACGCATTTCCTCGCACATGTAGAGACGTTGCATACGATTTGAGTCGTTTTCTTTTGGCAATGCTGTTTCTGAGCTGATGTGCAGTTTTGACATATGTTCGGCCATTTTTTCTTCTGTTATGTGCTGTTTGACTGGCTGCAAACTAAAAAATTTTCTCATTTTTGGTGAAAATAGTATTTCTATTATTTGCAATTAGAGTATTTAGATAATCGGAAATTTCTATACAGTATATCTACAAAATTTTAAATAAATTTGTGCCAAACTGTAAAATGAGTGTTGCAGGAACTATTCCCTATCCAAGTATTGTGAATGCATTCACATACATTGTTTCAGAACTGCCTGTTATAGGTAGATGACATCAAGATTTTCTGCAAAGTTAACATAACTTTAAAACAAAATCTACAAGTTTTATCAAATATAACTCCTTTAAACTTTTAGAGGCTCATAAATCTTTATAGATTGTTATATAAGTTTCGTATAAGCTACAATTTTAATGATTTTCAGTTTCAACTATTTAAATTTAATAATTATGTGTATTTTGTATGTGCATTGTGGTGAATTCATTATTTTTTGTTAATTTTTTTGGAAATTAAACCACAATCTTTTTATATTACGAAAATGTTGTTAATGAAACGCGTTTGGAGTTACTTTGTGATATGATGATTTTTGTTTTGAAATATATGTCTAAATAAGTTTTTTGTGTTAAAGTGTATATTGATTAACAATTCCATTGATAAATCATAGGAAAAGTTTTATCCCAATAACATGCTACAAACTATCAAATCATATATATGAGAAATTATTGAACCCCACCCAGGACAAACAGATTCATATATTAAAAATAGCCAACATTTTTAAGAAAAGATATCAGATTTAAACTTTAACAAAAACCATTATTTAGTCAGTTTTGATGTGCCAAATTAGTCTTAATAAATGTTTCAGTCCAAATACCAAATTAAGCATAACAACAATAATATAATTATTAAAATTATGTACAGTGCTATTTAAAAGTCTCCTCCCCCCCCTCGTATCTTTTGAACGGCTACACTTACATTAATGAAATTTGGAGCGTGAAAATAAAGTGAGAAGTGAGAAATTTACAACACTTTATTTTCACACTCCAAATTTTATTAATGTAAGTGTAGCCGTTCAAAAGATACGAGGGGGGAGGGACTTTTGAATAGCACTGTATAATGAAAACATATTTTCAATTCAATAACGATTTTTATGTACAGAATTTTGGTCTTGCCTCTCCTTATTTTTATCAAATATTTACATGGAACATTTTGAATCCCAAATGGTGAATACTCAAAAATTAAAACCCATTGTCTAGTGAATATATGTAAACTACATTTTCCCAATATGGCCTAATGACTCAGTAATTATTTTTTAACAAACATATTCTTCAAGTCAGGAAGAGCGGCATCACATTCAATTGGATTCGGCGCACATAATTTTGAAAGGGCCCAAAAAAAATCAAAGAAAGTTCTTCATTACAAGTAAATGAAGACAAACGTGTAGCTATAGATACATTTTATCAATCTCTCTCTCATAAGAACATAGGCCATAATTCATACATTTCCAGAACAACATGTTTGGCCAATAGCATACTAGAATTATATTTCTTCAATAGTTATTAGCGTCTGATAAGGTCACTTTTGGTAAGAAATAAGAGTAGGGAAACGTTTGTTTCTTTTAGATGGGGTAGAATGGATATTGATGTATTGCACCCATGTGACTCGGTGTTATTGAGCATAACAGTTCAATGATTTAAAAAAATGTTTTGGTAAATTTAAATGTTATCTTTCTATTTTTATTTGATACTTTTCAAAAAATGATTAGTGTAGTACTGGTAAAATTGTAATTATTGTAAATGAATCGGCAATGCCCGTAAATGAATAAATAAATAAAAATATTTGGTTTGATTTAATGAGGCATTTGGTTTACGTTTGTTGTTGAAATGTATGTAATTTAATAAAGACATCAACTTCTTTGAAATATTTTTCCCATAAATAAAATCTTTCCATTTATTAGCCATATTTAAGAGTGTGATTGACTTCATGTCATTTGATAATGAAACATAATCAAACCTTCTTAATATATATATAATAAGTTTGCTGACTTTTGAAAGTATTATTGTGAACAGGTTCAGATTTTTCTAGGTCAAAATCATATAAACCACATTTTTGTGGTAACTTCACAAATATAAAAAATATCACTAAAGAAGAAATTACTGATGCCGGAAAAAAATGAAAAAACAAGATGACATCAAGCTGTGATGATATTCCATCAATTCTTGTGATACACTATATTTTAATATTAGCTTATCCGTTAAAAATTTTATTCAATCTAGGTTTTCGATCTGTAGAAGGAAGCTAAAACCCTTCCCATATTTAAATCTGGTAATTGGTGCTTTATAATCATATCTATCCTTGTGTTTGTAATCTTATATTTCCTGCACAGCAAGGTTTCATGAGTAAAATATTGACTGAAACCAATCTACTTTTGATAACACAGTTATTATCTGAAGTAGGAGATGCAGGTGGACAGATGGATGTGATATATACATATTCCTCATTTGCGTTTGACAGAATAGATCATGATATTCTGCCAATCAGGTAGGTTGATTTATGCAGATGACATTAAAATATTTCTTCCCATATCAAATGTATCTGATTGTTTAATACTGCAATCCAAAAATATCTAACTGGTGTTCCATGAACAGACTCGTGTTGAATGTTTCAGAATGTATCATACTCTAAGAAAAAATGATGGTTGATTTTGACTATAATATAGATGGAAATGTTCTATCTCAGCATTCATCTAATAAGGATCTGGGGGTGATTTTCAATTCACGTTTGAATTTTATTAAACATATTGAGACTAAAGTAGCAGAGGAATTTAGGTTTTATGGTTTCATTGAGAGGAACCGTCGAGATTTTCTAAATATTACAGTATTAAAAACACTCAACTTATTTTTTATTTGGTATCCATTTTATGATAATCATATAACCAGAGCAGAATCTATACAGAGGAAGTTTTTAAAATAATTAGATTTTAAAGTGACAGGATCTTATCCATCAAGAGTTGATTATCAATCTCCGAGGGGTAAACCACTGAAAAAAATAGTGTACAAATTAGAGAAAATACATTGAAAGTACAGAAAATATTCTAAAAAATACTAGTATTATTATAAAATACTCCTGAAAATACAGAAAATACATGGAAAATACAGAAAATACAAGGAAAATACATGAAAAATATAGAAAATACAGAAAATAGACACAAAATACGATCAAGAAACAAAAATAGAACTAGGTAAAAGATGTCCTTATTGTCAACAAGAGTACTTTTGGCAACAATGGTTATAGCATTTCATTACCATTTTGTGAGGGTATGTTCATCTTATTGTTTTACTAGCCGACAGCCGCATTTAATTAATCAGCAATGAAAAATATGTTGATTATTATGGCATTTTTTCGGAAAATCCCGAAAAAATGTTACAGGTCATAAGAAAATTTTAAGTTTGTTCATACAATTTTGTAAAGAAAAGGTTGAAGGACACAAAAAAGTTAAATCAGCTTGTGAACATTACCCGGAGTGATCAAACCAAGTCAAAAAATAAACGTAGTTGAAAAAAATGCGCCCTTTTCTCACAAAGCGTCTCCGCGTCAACATCTCAAACACCATTAGGGCCAGTGCAAGACAGAAGAAAATAGGTTACTAAGAAGTGTTAAATTGTGGACAGAAAAAGAGGTTTCAGATAAAAAAAAATGGGTGTCTCTATCTCATAGCTTAGCAGTCGATGAATCTGCAGTAGACGTCCTTCAGAAAAACCAAGCTGTTCAAATGTTCAGTGTTGACATCGAAAAATACTACCCTGTGAGCTATGACCAGCAATGGTATATTAGAAGGTGGAAGAGATTGAGCAATTTAAACGGCCTCATCACGACGAGCAAGACATTGTTCATACAAAAATTATTTCTTATGGTCCTATAGAACTTATACTCGCCGGGCCATCTCAATTAAATAGAGATGATTCCTCCATGATCTCTAAATATTATCACATAAATACAAAAAAATTGAAGCTTACTTTTGTTTTATACAAATCCTAACACCTGCAAAAATTCTATTTTATGTATTTCAAGAAGTTACTGAAGGAATATAAAACATACCTACTGCGTAAACTGCTAAAAAAACATGGAAACACATATTTTTTATGAAAATAGAAAAATAGATTTTTTTTTAAAGAAAATACTTGTACAATTCAGAAAATACTCCTGAAAATACAGAAAATACTCAAAAATAAGTGCAATACAGAAAATAGTGTACAGATTTTTCATCAGTGGTTTACCCCTCGTCAATCTCTCTTGGACAAATTTAATTTTTTAAGTCTAGTTCTTCGTAGAGTGCTGTCATCCTTATTTCTTATATATTATGTATAAGATTTTTCATGGTATAAATATGTTTCCAGAGATTCTAAGTAAGATCAGTGGCAATGTACAGAATTACAATACTAGACATTTACATTTTATTTATATTTATATTTACATTTATATTTTATTTAACTCCCAGTTGATAATATGTGTAGTAATTTCAATCACTTATGTAGTTGGCATGACATGTTTGTTGATAGCCTGAATTATCTAAGAAGAGGGCTCAATTTGACTATATGATGTTATCTATTTATTTTATTATTTGATGCCTCTGCAATAATTTTATATATACTTTTATGTTTAATTGCAAATTTCAATTGTATTTTATCATATGCTCTGTGAAGGGATTTATATCTGTTGGGCATGAATTACTATTATTATTGATAAGTGCTAGAAAACTTTGATGTCCTTAGTTAATAGTTAAATACCTACACACAGGCCTTTTTGTCCATAGCTTGGTAGTAATTTTATTCTATTCTTTCTTGTCTCTTGATTTCTCTTCCAGTCCTGAACTCCTCTCATAAGTAAGTTATGAGTTAAGCAATATAAATCTAAAGAATATCCCTAGAATTAAAGGTTTTAACATCTATGGTACATATTACTTTACAATTAATTTATGGAAAATAAATTTTATGAATACCCAAATTTAGAAGAAATACTAAAAATTTGATATTTACCAGTAATTCACAATGTTATTTGATGAAAATTGTTTTAAAAAAAATTATGTAGGTTTGTAGAAGTTTTTCTTGTAAAAAGTATACAAATCTACATTGTTTATTATATTACTACTTACGGTGGTGAATCTGTTTTTCTTTTGCATCCCAATTCTCTGGTTACAAATCCAATGTCACTGTTACTAAATGGAAACTGTACTATTTCCGGCGTAGGTCGAGGAGCTCCAAATGAAAATTGGGAGCCAAAGGTATTTATGTGTTGAAAAGGCACAGAAGTAATTTGACCTGGTAAGAGAGAGTTGCTAAATGAGGGACATGACAATCCAGAGTTAGTATTAAACATTTCATTTTGGTGGTCTTGTGGTATATTTGGTGATATGTTACTGGTGAACGGATTTGTGTGATTCCAATTTACACCTAAGAGTGGTGGATAAGTATCAAATCCAAACACAGAAGTTGGATTTTGTTGGTTAGGTTCAACCGTCATTCTGCTTCGGCTCATGCAAGTAATTTTTCTTATACTGCTTATATTCTATCATAAAAAATCATTCAACAGCAAACCAATACTCGTTAATTATCGGTTTTACACAGAAATTTTAATTTCTATAATATGAAATCACTACAATATAGGCGACACTTTCCTACTTTGTTTTATATTTGACATTGACAATTTCACATTAGACGATTGGATTATAAGCCATTTTTCTTTGAACTTTACCATGCAAACCGGTTTAACAATACCCTGACGTCACGGTGAACTTTTATGACGTAGTGGTTTGTGGAAACTCAGAAATAAACAAACACCTAACCTCCAATAAGTCCAATAAGATTACTACTCTGTCAAACTATCTCAATGAGTATGGTTTATTAAGTTTATTTGGTTGGTTAACTGTTACGTTATGTTTTGGAATACAAGTCGAGGAATATTGGCTGAATAACTTATAGTTAACCCGGTTTGTGTGGCTAGGTTCAAAGAAAAGTGGCTATTGACTTGGATCATGGAGACTATAGCACTGATTTGTACTTTCTATTAGTCACAGATGTTTGTGTTTATTTGTTTTTCTGACGTTCTGCGCAAGACTCTACTCGCTTACTCCGATGTGGGACTGATACGACTGATAAATTCATTCGTTTGCAAGTCGAACATTCGAGATTTCGAAGATACTGCTCGAACATAACAAATCCACTCCCATCACATGAAATACGTGGGAGCATTTGGTCGAACGTTCAAAGATACGGCTCCAGTTAAGACTTGAGTAGGAAAGAAAGTGGAGAGGATGAAGAAATATTTGATTTCTTTAAGTTTTATGTATAAAATTCACCCACCTATAATCCAAACTAGTAAATATAAATATCCCGCCTATAAAAATTAGGCTTGTACCCCTTCCTGGTGCACTGCGATCTGCTGTGATCAACGCGACGCCAATACAGGAACGACAAATCTCATTATATTATTTCTCTATGAACTTAACTAATTTTAAAGTAAGTAAGTAAGAATACTATGTATACATATTATATAACTATGATTAAACATGTAATATACATACTATCTATAGGTTTCTCTGTTTCTCTATTTCACATTTCTGTGCTTTTTTTCAGTTATCTATGGTACTAATTACACTAGCTGCAGTTGGCAGAAGTGAAGACTCCACTCATGACTCAATACGAATTTGACATTCGTCCTGTGATTCGTTCATTTCACCGCAGCAAACGTTAGCTGGTAGAGCAACTCGTGATACTGCTGTAACAAGTTTTAAATATGACGTGAGTGTAATCTTCTAAATATTTTTTCAATCCCACGTCGAAATCACAATTTATTAATATCAATCTATTATATAAAGTATATAAAATAATTCATATACTATATTTTTAACATTTTGGTTTATTTTAGGTCAAAGGTATCTCGTGATACGTTGTATGAATGCGTAACTGCAGTCTTGGACACTTCAAAAGAAAAGAAAAGAGGTTTTTTGGAAACCGTGGAACTTCAAATTGGACTCAAGAATTATGACCCTCAAAAGGATAAGCGTTTCAGCGGAACCGTCAAGTATGTAACCTGATTGGTAATATTTTTGGGTTAATATTTGAATGGCATCTAAATAATTAATGAAACTTGAATTATCTCTCTTCAACCTAAAGATATGTACTAAATCAGGAAGCCGTCGTACGGCGGACCTGCACCCAGGGTCTTAAAACAACTGGGGAGATGATAACTAAGTATACTTAGTTTCATCGACAATTTTTTACTTTTACAATATGTGGATAGAATGAGCATGGTATTGGTAAGTTGATTTCTTGTCAATTGTATTTTATTATGTATGAAATGGGCAAGTATGGATTAATTGATCTACACATTTGCATCAACAAGCCAACAAATTATTGTATACAATTTTTTTTGTATGGAAGTTTGATGCTAAACTATACTAAGTATAATATAACTACTATTTTAACCAATGTTTGGTCATTATAGCTTTAAAATTATACTACAATACTTTCAATTAAAAATATAGATTTTAAATTGGTCTAAATATGTAAAAACCTGCCAAAAGGTAATAAGTAATTCAATCTTTTTAGTCATCTAACCATAGTTTATTTCAGGCTAAAGCACATACCTCGCCCAAAAATGCAAGTATGCATCCTGGGAGATCAACAGCATTGTGATGAAGCTAATGCAAACAATGTGCCATTTATGGATGTAGAAGCTTTGAAAAAGTTGAATAAAAATAAAAAGCTGGTAAAAAAATTGGCCAAGAAATATGATGCTTTCCTTGCTTCTGAAGCTCTCATCAAACAAATTCCTAGGCTATTAGGTCCAGGTTTGAACAAAGCTGGCAAGTTCCCTGGTCTTCTTTCTCATCAAGAATCTATGACCATGAAAATTGATGAAGTTAAAGCTACTATCAAATTCCAAATGAAAAAGGTATGTCATTCAATTTTTAGGAAATTTTAAAGCATTTGCATCATTAAGCCAACAGAAAAATGTATACCAATTTTTTGTGTATGGAATAATGGTGCGAAATTATTGTATATAATAACTACTATTTTTACCAATGCTTGGTAATATAGCTTTACAATTATACAACAAATGTTCATATGCCATATTCCTAGTATTTCCTTTTAAATATTGTTTCAATCATTATTATGAAATAAAGTATTCTCTATCCTGCATATTCAAAATGTTGCCTTTCTATTATATATGTATTTGTTTGGTTTTCAATTTTTGCAATGCAATTTTTTGTAGGAATATATTAGGGGATTGGGAAAAAATAAAAATTAATTTAACAGATTTTAGAAAACTTGTTTCCGGGCAATAGGCACAAAAGCCTGAGTGGCTATTGCCAAATGGCAACAAGTTTGAGAAAACGCCTGGATAATATTTAATTCATCAAACTCTTGTGTCGTATCAGATAGTTTATTTTTTGACGTTACAATCAAAATCACTGGAGATTTTAAATTTTTAGTTAAACAAATTCATATCGCTCAACTCAATATAAACAGAATGGGTTATTTAAATTGGGATGCATTGAAGTATTGAACATGAAAAATACAATTATAAATATTGTGTCCTTGGGTGGAGGACTTTTCATTTTATGAATTTCTCAAAAATGTATATATAAATGCTTTATTTAGTCAAAAACAACTAATACAGAATGAATTCTGTTTCACAATATAATATATGTATAAATATAAACTATCAATCTAACTCGTAGTTATATGAAATAAAATGAACAACACATAAAATAATAATAAATACCTAAAATAACCTACTTACAAATATTGTTTTTGTTTGAATTCATTAATTGTTTAATTTCTATAGTTCTTCTTGCAAGTCATTATATTGCTGTAAAACTTCTAAAAACATGGATTTTGAGCATGACTTGTTGATAATCCTAATATAAAAATCGTTTCTAGTCCTTGTATTATGGGTGTGGTGTAAACATGATGGTTGTAGGTACTTTTATGTTAGAGATAGTCATGATCCTATTTTTATTTTAATTGTGTTTGGTAAAGGAACATCCCTCTAGTTGGGAGCCAGTTTAAAGATGTCTGCATTTCTACAGTAGTGGTCAATCTAGGACACGATAATATTCGCATAGCTAACTTTCCGTAACTTTTGAAATCAGTTTGTCGTACTTGTGTGAATCGTATGACCTAATAAATTGTTTCGTAATCTGTATATTGATTGTGATTGAAGCGTATTCTTCAGTCCGGGATTAGAGATTCTCGGGCGGATATCGCATACCTTGTACTGATGAGGCGCAAATACGCCGAAACCGATCTACACGTTGTGTTGTACCTTCTAATTGCTAATCAGAATGGTTGGTTTTAAAATATCTTGTAGATATACCAACCCCGTTTGACTTTGAAGTGTAATTCAATATCCGTCGGTGCATATAGCACGGGAAGTAGTTGTTGCTTATTAGTTGAACGGTAACATTTTTGAAAAATATTTTTCAAAACTATGAAGTGCTGGAAAATAATATATAATTATTCTTCGGCATCTGTAGATATAATACTGTTGAACAGAAAGTGAAGTGGGGTAGTATTAGATAATTAAATAAAACCAGCCTAGGCCACTTTGTTAAATGTTTTGAATATCTGGAAAGATAATTTATTTTAAATGAAATTGTATTTATTAAATTTAGGACAGACGCGTCAGATCAAGAAAATACGTTGTCATACATTAAAAACAATGTACAATGAATAATTCTCGCTGGAATACTGTTGATAGATTATTTCCACTATGATGTTTTGATTGGCTAGAACGTATATGAATTACTGAAATTGGAAATTTCTATTGATTTCGAGAAACGTCAAAAAATAAATACAAATTATGTTTTATGGGCAACACTTTCGAGAATCATCAAAATTTTGTTTGGCTATTGCTATTTATTAAAACTTTTTTGATCCATTTATTGCGGTAAATCACTACTCTACTGATATCTTCTCTGATCCTTTTTCTTTTTTTTATGTTGCATAGTGTACAGCTGCTCTTTTTCCCTTGGCAAAGAACATTCCAGCGTCTAATTTCAATTATTTCAATATATTATCTTCAATTATTTGATTCCTCCATTTTTCCTTTAACCATTCTTTTGATCTGGTTTGCAAGATCCTTTTGGTTATTTTTCTGTTTAATTCCCCTGGTCATCGACCATGAATGTATCCCCACCACTGTAGTATTTGCACTTTATCCAAGTTTACGATATCCTTTTCTAGAATATATTCAATGGGGGACTTTGGTCCAAGTTGCCAACCCAAAAAATTTCATATTTTTCTACCACCGGGGAAGGGAAATTTAAGAACAAATTTCTCCTGTTCAGGTTCGCGTTGTTTATAAACATCTAAACTTCGCCACGGCTCTTTAAAATGTGTAGTTGCATCCAAATATCGATATTTGTAGAGGTGATATTCGATTGGTTGAAATTTATGCTGGTGCTTCTTATTTTACATCAATATCGTCTTTGGATCAGAGATTATGTCGCAATTGACATGGAATTAGATGCTCTAACACAACTTTCAGCCAATCATATATGACGTTTGGAAATATCGGTATTTGAATCAAATTCCCAAGTTTAAGAGCAGAGGCTTGGTTTACGGATATTTATAAATAATACGAACATTCACATGACAAATGCATTCTGTAATTTCCATTCCCCAGTGGTAGCAAAAAATGAAATTGTTTGAGATGGCAGCTTGAACCGAAGTCCCCCAATGTTGTGTATAATGTGTCATTAGCAAAATATATGCGCCACCCTCTGTACATTCACCAATTAAAGACTGGATGTGTTTATTTGGTGAACATACAGAGGGTGGCTCATATATTTGGCTGAACTATTTTTGAATCATATCTAATATTATTTTTAATTTTTTTTACAGGTATTGTGTCTTTCTGTTGCCGTTGGACACGTGGACATGAATCTTGACGAACTAGTTCAAAACGTCCATCTTTCAATCAATTTCTTAGTTTCATTGTTGAAAAAACATTGGCAGAACGTCCGGTCTCTTCATGTAAAATCATCAATGGGACCACCACAAAGATTGTATTAGATATTTATTTACATACCAATAAACATGTATGTATTCAAATAAATGTTTTATAAGTTATCTTGTTTTTCTCTTATTTTGAACATCTATACAAAAACAAATGGGATCGTATCAACCATTTTATTTTTTTAGCAAAAAATTGTGGTAATATGTTTTACCGTTATATTATTTTCTTTTGACGCAGTGGTAAATCGAGTGAAATTTTAACTCACCTGCACCAAAATATATTTCCCAATGATGTAGATAATACAGGAATGATAAGGCCATAGGCAGCTGTGTTAGTAGTGTGTATGTATGTGTTTTGGGGTAACATTCACTGAGACCTAAAAGATCTATTGTGCCCCCTTACTTCTACTCAGTTCCTGAGGAAAGTCTCGGAGACTAGTAGCTCTTTTAGTCCTATTTCCCCGAGGAATTTTAGGATATCTGCAGGCTTCAACTTAGGTAACTGTCCCTCTTCTATCCAGTAGTCTCCCAGGTGCTGTGCCCTAGGATTCTGAATTGCTGTGCAGTTTGCAAGTATGTGGATGGAGGGTTCTTCTTCCATTCCACAAAACCTACAATCTTCTTCCTCCACTATTTTGAGCTTTTTAAGGTGTCCATTCAGGCGACAATGTCCCGTTAGGATTCCTGTTAAAACTCTTAGTGCGGTTTTGCTTTGACTTATGCATTCATTTGATCTCAACAGGTTGTAGTCACCCAGAAGAATCTTTGATTGCCTAAGCTCTATTAGATCTTTCCAATTGTCAGTTCTTCTCTTTTCTTCGGCTTTACCTATTTCTTCCAATATTACATTGGAGCTGATTCCGCAAAAAGGTTCCGGCCCCCAAAAGGGTATTTCACTCCCCCTCTTTGCTAGTTCATCTGCTATTTCGTTTCCTTCTATTCCAGTGTGTCCTGGAATCCACAGTAAGGTGACTATATTGTTCTCGCCTAGTTCATTAAGTTTGCCTAGGCATTCCCACACCATTTTGGAACTGATTACACAGGAACTCAGCGCTTTAATGGCTGCTTGACTATCAGACATGATAATCCTTTGTCAATATTGAACTGGGCACACTTTCTTATTGCGTGAATTTCCGCTTGAAAGATACTTGGGGTTTTTCCCAAGCTTTCAGAGTGTTTGGTGCCGGGCCCGTACACTCCTATCCCAGTTCCTTCTATTGCTTTTGAGCCGTCTGTGTACCATTGAATGGCATTCTTTCCAAGTCTGGTAATGGTATTTGGATCCCATATATTCCTCCTTGTTGCTTAATTTCGTAACGAATTTCTTTGAAAAGTTATACTTTTTCATCATACCATCTTGTGGCATGTCCCAGGTTGTCTGATTTCTAAGAAGTGAAGAGGTGGTTTTCTTTTTAATGATTCCCTCTCTACTTAGTCTGTATATACCTTGTTCTTTCTGCAACACTCTCCACCACCGTATGTAATGGTGTGAGGTTGAGAATCACTTCCATTGCTGCCGTTGGGCATGTACTCATTCCTCCTGTTATGCATATACAGGCTAGTCTTTGAATTTTAGAAAGGTTTTCTCTCGTCGTCAAGAGACTAGTTCTACTACTCCACGCAATGGCTCCATAAGTGATAATTGGTCTCACTATGGCAGTGTACATCCAGCTCAGGATTTTTGGGTTACAACCCCAGTTTCTCCCTGCCAGATTCCTGCACACCATTAGAGCCATTTTTGCTTTGTATGTAATCTCTGTTCCACAGGAGTTTGCTGTCTAGAGTCAAACCTAGATACTTGACTTCTTGTCTCCATTCAACGTCGTTCCCATCAAGTTTAATGGTTTTGAGGTTGAGTTTTCTTTTCTTAGTGAAGGCTATCAAGATGGTTTTGGTGGGGTTGATGCTGAGTCCCACTTGCCTACACCAGCTATTTGTATAGTTCAGACCCTTTTGTACGATGTCACAAAGGGTGTTTTCAAATTTTCCCCTGGCTGTTATGACAATATCATCGGCATATCCTTGGCAGGATATTCCGAGGTCCGTCAAACCACACAGGAGTTCGTCAACCGTCAGACTCCACATTAATGGGGATGCTACTCCTCCCTGTGGGCATCTTCTGGTTGTGCAGATGGAGACAATGTCTTTGCTCGTTCTCGTCTCTGCTACTCTGGTGGTGAGCAGTTCCGACATACATTTGGATGTTGTGCTGTCTACACCTCTTCTATTTAATGCTCTCTTGACAGCCTCATGTGGAGTGTTGTCAAAAGCTCCTTCTATGTCCAAAAATGCACATACTACAGTTTCTTGGTTGTCTAAGGCACCTCGGATATCCTCCGTCAGTTGTACCAGTGCAGTCTCTGTAGATCTGCCTGCCCGGTGTAAGCGTGCTGATACGGGTGGAGAGGTAGTCTCTCTAGGATTTCCGTTCTAATATAGTTGTCAATAGCTTTTCCCATCGTTTTAAGCACAAACGATGTTAGGCTAATTGGTCTGAAGGATTTGGGGTTTGTTGTGTCCCTTTTTCCAGCTTTTGGGATGAAGGTTACTATTGCCCTTCTCCATGCTTCTGGTATATAACCCAGTTCCAAACTACTGTGTTAGTAGTAATGTCCGGGTGAACTCTGGCAGAGACAACCCTCCATAGCTCTCATTTTAAAATGTTGAATATTATAGATTTTAATAGAAAATGCAATATTGGTCACATGTCTTGTTATTGACATTTGAACTTACTACGGTTTTGTTTTTTCTCAAAGGTGCATCTAATCTAGTATATTTTTTGGTTAATTGTTGCCTTTAGTGCTTTACAATGTTTTCATAAGTCAAAAACAAGACCATGCAGCAAACGTAAAGATTTATCTCTATGGATTCAAGTCCCCTATAAGTTATTTTATTTATTTTTTAATATCGACTCGGGAACATCTAGAAATCATGAATTCAAAAATTATTTCTGTCGACTTAGAATCGTACCCAAAAAAGCCTACAAAATGTCAGTCAGAAAATTTTGTAGAGGCAATACTGAATGGACTACTGGGAATCATCGATTGCTCGCAAGGTAAAGGCAGGTGGCGGTAGTATATATAGCGCTATAATTCCATTGCCTGTTCAGGCAGTTGATTCTCAAAAAGTGACATTTTTTGTCTTATGCGAGATTGTATTTTTTGTATAATTATTGATTGACAGAAGTAGAGTCCGACCACAATAACTTTGGGACACCACGTGATTCAACGTAGGGCTCGAATGCGATGCCGATCTCTGACTGGCTGCGGCTGTGAACCAGCGGCGGAGCAACGGCGGGCGCTTTATTTTATGTAGCTTCTTCGTATTCATTTCAGTGCTGACAGCAGACCAGAGTGTACTTTCCTTTCGGTCTTCTTGTGCGACTTTGTTGTTGCGAATAGTGAATTTTTCATGTCTTGGAACTTTTTGTATCATATCTCCCAAGAAAGTGAAACAAGGAAAAGCTTTGCATAGTCAAGCAAAGGAAATTATAGATCGGGTTGCTGCATTTATGCCCACTTATGTATTGGATGAATTGAACCCTATTGAAAAAAGATGGGCATCAGTCAAAAATTGGGTAGTAGCTCATAATACTAACAGAACTGCAATAACAACTTTCTTTGGAGACTCCATGGAGGTGCGGATAATGAAGGGATGCCCACAGGGAGGAGTTCTATCCCCTTTACTGTGGGACCTCGTCTTAGACGATCTCCTGGTGGAACTGAACAGGAAAGGGATACACCCAGGGGTATGCGGATGATCTGACAATACTTGTACTGGGGAAATACCCTAATGTCATATCAGGGCTGATGCAACAGGCTCTGGGAATGGTGGAGATATGGTGTAGGAGGGAATGCCTAAGGGTGAACCCCTCAAAAACCGCGCTCATTCCCTTCACTAGAAAAAGGAAGCTTGAGGGACTAAAACTGCCAAGCCTCTTTAACGTGCAGCTGTGTCTAAGTCAGGAGGTTAAGTATCTGGGTTTAATTCTGGAACTCACACCTTCATGATAAAACTAATAAAGGGAAAATGGCCCTAATGGCTGCCAAACGGGCGATAGGGAACACTTGGGGACTAAATCCACGGATTGTACACTGGCTGTACACAACTGTGGTAAGACCCATGGTTACCTATGGCGCCTTAGTTTGGTGGCCAAAAACAGATCAGAAGAAAGCTGAATTGGAGCTGTCAAAACTTCAGAGGCTTGCCTGTCTGTGCATAACGGGTTCCATGAGAAGCAGCCCGACTGCGGCAATGGAAGCAATTCTCCTCAATCTTCCGCCTCTTGCTCTGCATGTTAAGGCGGAAGCGAGGATGGCTGCATACAGACTGGAATGCAATGGGAACTGGTATGAAAGAACCAACACCCACTGTCACTCCAGAATCACAGAAGTTATCACAAACTCACTCCTTAAAATGAGAAGTGACAACATGTTGGCAAGATGCAACGACACCCAACCATACCAAATCCAGCTAAACTGGGACGGGTTGGAAGAAAGCAGTCAGGAAGGAACGTTGATGTGGTACACTGACGGATCAAAGACTGACATTGGAACAGGTGCTGGAGTTCATGGTGCTAGAGCCAGGTGCAATTTTCATGCACCGTGGCTTCTGTATTCCAGGCAGAAATCTATATGCTATCGATATGTGTTTGCAACTGAATATTGAAAGGGGTTACATCAGAGGTCAAAAGATCCTAATACTCTCTGATAGTCAGGCAGCATTAAAAGCTTTAGCATGTCCTCAGATCAGATCTAGACTGGTCTGGGATTGTCTACAGAAACTTAAAACCCTGGCTAACCATAATAGAGTTACTCTTAAGTGGGTCCCAGGGCATAATAAGGGCATTGTAGGAAATGAAAAGGCGGACAACCTAGCAAAGCTGGGGTCCGAGACAGCATTCACTGGTCCTGGACCAGTATTTGGGATATCCAAAACTGCTGCACGTGGTTGTATATCTCGGTGGACTCAAACTAAACACCAGTCGTACTGGAGACCCGTGCCAAAACAGGAACACAGCAAACTCCTGGTTAAAAAACCCTCGGAGAAGCTGACCAATGATATACTAAACCTTAGCAGGGCCCAAATAAGGATAGTGACGGGTTTACTCACCGGTCACTGTACTCTAATAAGGAAGCACATGCATACAATCGGCATAATAGGGAGGAACCTATCTGTCGGTTGTGCATGGAAGAGGAGGAAACAGCCTCTCACATTATCTTTGATTGTGAAGCACTATCTCACTGGAGATATAGACTCCTAGGACTAGAATTTCCAAGGGAGGATTTCTCCAAGAAGAACCTAGTGAAAAGTCTGCTGAGCCTGATAAGGGCTGCTGGTCTCTTCACATAAACGGCACAACCAAGAGCACAAAAAGCCTTAAGGCTGAGGTGCCGAGGACATCAATCCTTTGACTGGTGTGCTGATCCAATCAATCAATCAATCATAATACTACATTTGTTTTAAAAGATGTTCAAGCAGTATCGTATCCCGAAAAAGATTCGACGAGTTGCCACTTAGTGAATGGACGAATATTTGTCGACACGTCAAAGAATATGAAAACTCACAAATAGAACGAGAGCACATCCTCAATAATACGTTGGATCATTATCCTATGTCATTGATTCCGATCCAGGATGTGTCAGAGTGGCCGATTAGGATTTCAAAGGGTTCCAATTTATTCCTTGGTATTTTTTTCGGTTTTTAAATGTCCCGCCATTTATTAAATACATTTTGTATTTGGTTTAGTACAATTTGCTTTTTCAATCTGGCAGCACTAGATGAGAGGCGTTGACAGTTGACTGAGTTGACAGCGAGTTTTGTTTTACCTATATGGCACAGACACTGTATTTATATATCATATATTATAGATAGAGATCAAGAGATACTCAAACTTTGTGGACTCAAACGCCTAGATAATAATATTATATTTCAGAGACGACGATTTTATTCCACTACTTCGTTTTAAACTTGGGTTTTGAGCAATTGTAGATGTACGTATCTTCCAATTGTTATAATAGGTATATTGTGGTGTTTGTTGTTAACGCTGAGTTGTATTTACATATTGATGCTTTTAGCTTATAGCCATTAGATTTTATATGAAATAAAAAAATTTGGGCCTTATTTATCAAATATAATACTCCATTGGCTTCATCCGCACCTGTTGAAAGGTTATTCTCATATGGCTGGGATGATGATGAGACCAAAACCAATTTTGAGAATTAGCTTCTACTAAAAGCTAATGAATGGCCATTTATAGTAGGCTCTATATAGAAGGAAAGGAAATTTATTATAATATATAAAAATTGAATGTATTTAAAAAATACATTTATAAAAAGCAACGCGAATTTTTAATTTTCCATATACCTTCAAGGGTAACCGCACACAGTCGATTAAAAAACGACTAAACTGTTTAGTTGAGTGTAGTCAAAAGGGTGTACCGACTGCTTATTTTGATTTAAAAATTGAGTTGGTCCCCGTTGTACTGTGTGCGTACTTACATTAGAGCTAATACCATTAGAAAGCCGACTAAATTGTTGTACAATTAGAAATCGACTGTGTGCGGTTACCCTTACACAAGACCTATTTACTATTTTAATATCTATCTGAAATACCTATTTTCTATCTTCTATTTTAAATAGAATTCTCAAATCTATTTTCTATTTAACATTTTAAATACCTTTTGGTCACCTATATTTTGTATTTTTTATTTTAAATATGTTTTTAAACCTATTCTACCCACCTCTGGCGACAGTAGTACACCTGTACAACCATTACAATCAGCTGATGACTCAGATTAATAATAAGATTATATTATTTATAAGTTTAAGTTGACGTGTTAGATACGTTTATTGTGAAAGTGTTAAGGCTGGAATATATTAACTTTAGATTAGGTGAATTCTTTTCTTCCTCGCTTCCTTTTGCTTTCTTCCTTCCTTGCTTATTTAATCAATTCAAAAAGGGCCAACTTTAATCCTGTCGCCTACCTGCATAAAGCGAGTGATACTATAATTTTCTACAGGTTATCAAAACCATAAAGTTTGATATATATTTGAAATAAATTCCTAACAATAAATTTAGTATGAAAATTATATTTTCATATGCAATAAGTCAGTAACGCCACACCCGTGACAACTTGGTGTCCCAAAGCTATACGCGCATTTAGTGAAAACGTCACAACTGCCATACACAGCACACTGTGCTGTGCTGCCATATATCAAGTTTTTGGATGCAAACAAACTTTTATAATTGTGTTAAGTTAGTTAAGTAATAATAAATATATCATGTTCATACCTTTTTAATCGTTATATAGTATTAATACAATAATACAGTAAATATATTTCTAGACTTGTAAATATTATAGACTACCTAGCCAAAATTTATTGTTTGCATCCATAATCTTGACATATGACAATTTATGACGCGTACTAAATGCGCGTATTGCGGTCGGACTCTACAATCTAGCAAGCGACAAAAAATGTTACTGTTTGAGATTACACCCCCTGGACATTCTTATAATATTCCGTGTATTCGCTAACATCTGACATTTTGTCGCCGCGTATTTGATTAATGTATAGTTTAAGATAATTTCCTTTAACAGAATCACTCATTAACTTGCCATAGTCGAAGCTCCACTATAAACTGCTTATAGTGGCTTGTGTTGGAGCTTCGATGAAAACGATAAGAGCGGCAATACCATTTAAGTTCTTCTTTGCTCAATTGTTAATAAGCTTGTCTCAACGCTTTGCTCCAAAACATTATATATAAAAGTTCATAGTCCCAAGCAACATTATTCTGACTTCCGACTTAATGATTACTTAAATCAACGTTGGTTTTGGGTATTATTTAGTTGTTTGCATCAACGTTCACCGACAACGTCAGTTCATAACTCAATCCGACGTTGGAACTTCGAAGTCGATCGGGCCAACGACTACTCGACGTCAGAAAATCGAACGTTATTTTTTGTTAGACAGACAACGTTCGCTCAACGTTCATTTTTACCTTTTTCGTGTCTTTGGACTAATCTGGAACAAGACGACGTTCTAAGAACGTTTAGATCCGCATGTTACAATTTTGGTCATAAAAACACGCCTAAAACTTTTTGTTCCTATTATTTGACCTACGGGCGGACGTTTAAAAGTAGTTCAAATATTCGCACAATCCATTGACATAATAATATAATCTTCATATGTCAATGGCACAATCTACAACCTAACCTCATTTTTTATTTATGTAATTATAGATTTTTGTCTGATAAAATATAAACATGTCCGAATTAAGAAAACAAAGCAGGAGCCGTTTAGACATTCATTGACATTTTACAGAAAGAGATCTATATACAACTTAGCTGGACTTATAGATTTACCAAATAACCATCAAGTGAGTTTGGAATAGTTGTTTTGTCCCTGATGGTGTTTTTAATTTAGTGAGTCTTATATATCATTCAGTAACTGTAAACCTTTCTAGAAACTATTATGAGACAAACATAAACATTTAACAGTGTTAACTATATTCCGCTTTGACACAGGTTTGTTTTCGTGTTTACCTCCAAATGGTTTTATCTATTGACATAGTTCTAAAATGATATATACCTTAACTAGTTTGTAGAGTAGCCTGTGTCCAGAAAGAATTTGTAAACCAAGGAACCCAAGCCGTTTTTAACTCGAATAAATACCACCTTTAAAAAATGATCCATTTTTAGGTTAGAACCGAGGATATAGTTAAGAGGTTATGATTTTAAAAACTGACTGGACTGGTCGTCTTTTCGTCGCTTTAAGCAACGTCCGCTAGGTTGGCCTTGCGGTAGTTGGAATATTTAGTCATTGGGCCGTCGAGCCAACTTTCAACAGACGTTGTATTCACATACCGTCATTTGAACGTTTACTAATCGTCTAATGAAAAGGAAAGTCGGAAAAGGTCGCAATTAGGTGTGGAAAAAAGGTGTTCTTGTCCAAATAGGTAGTATTCTGGTATAGATTAGGTCGCTTAACAAAATCCGCCATGTTGACATGTAACTGATAACTGATTTGGCCGCCATTGTTTGATTCACGATGAATTTATTTAAAAAAAACATATTCTAATGAACTTTTAAAAGTTTTGAGACCAGCATTTGTGTTACTGGAGAGTTTGTATATTATTTTTAAATATAAATGCAGCCATATCAAGAAAAATAATAAATGGCATAATTTTTTTTTTCGCTTTTTCCTAAAAATTCTTGAGGCCCGTTTGTTTTTTGCCACAATATTTGCCGTGGTTTATCAAAAAATTGAACTTCGTTTAAGATTTTTGTTTTGCTGGTAATAAAAATATGTATATTATACTGTTCATAATTCACATATGACTCAAACTAAGAATCAGATTGTTAGTTAAAAATACTTCCATCTTTGGTCGGGTTTCAAAGACTTCCACATTTCTTCCAAAATAAATTACTTAAATTATACTATTAGTTGTGGGAAAGTCACAAATCCAATACCTAAAACGAAGTTGGTTTGCGCAACGTTACTCAACGTTGGATTTGGTCGAATACATAAGACATTCAAAGTCAGTGCCGACGTCGTAACGACTCGAATTTCTATTCCCCATTTAGGTGCAAATTTGGGTCGTGACGTGGTCATTACAACGTTGGATGCCAACGTTGGGTTGTCTAGCCCAACGTTATATAACTATCTCGCAACGTCCAAATGCTGCTTGGGGTACAGTATACAGAAACAGATCCGTAGTCGGCAAAATCTAGATATTAAAAGTAAATAAATAACCAGCCGAACATTTTAGATGTGAAATAATCGTATTATTACAGACATTATCCTTTCGAAGACGAGCACGATTCGATACTGTGCTCTTGTTATCGGCAGTACCTACCTAATTGCACAAGTGCATTAAAATTACCGATAATTTTGCATGACAGCGTGTTGTCAAAAAACTGGATGAGTTCATTTTCAATTTAGGAGAAAGATCCCGATACCGATGTAAGCCAAACATTAGAGGTAAATATTTTTGACAAAAATCCTAGTAGAAAATGGATGGGTGCCATCATAATTATTCACGCAGGGTGATGCGGTATTATTGACAATTCTAACGTCAAAATTAATAAATTTCTGGAGAACGTCAAATAATGTGACATATAGAGATGGGCGATACTGTGTAAAGTATCGATACACCACACCGTTATAAATATAGTGTTTTAAAATTATCAATACTAGAAAATATAGTTATGAAAAGTATCAATACTAAAAATTTTGATATTTTATCTAAACGATATATTTCAGAAACAAATTTCCTAAAACAAAATACGCAGATTTAATAGTTTATTTCATATTGTACCCCCATCTCTAGTCACCTTGTACCGAAAATTGTGAGTGTTGAGTTGTCATGGCATGTTATTTAAATGCAGAAGCGTGAATTATGTGTTCATAATTCACTCTAGTATAGATATATAGGTACCATATACCTTTTGTTAGGAGGTAAAATATTTACTTATTAAGTGGTCGTGGACAAAAGACATTACGTAGTATAATTTTGATATGTTTTGGACACGCAAATGTTTTTCAGTAATTTAAAACGGAAAAAACTCCTTTTTTTTTGGTTTTTCACATATAACGTAAAAAGTACTGAAGCAATCTCAATGTTATGTATAGATAAATCGTAGGAAATTAAAATACGAAGAAAATGGAGGGTCTAGAGAGTTAATCGGATA
This sequence comes from Lochmaea capreae, assembly GCA_949126875.1. Lineage (NCBI taxonomy): Eukaryota > Metazoa > Arthropoda > Insecta > Coleoptera > Chrysomelidae > Lochmaea > Lochmaea capreae. The sequence continues at coordinate 16,402,175 of OX421400.1, read as the reverse complement.
TTTGAGAACCGAGGAAATTTGGAAAAACCGGAAAATTAGTAATTTTTTCTAAACACATATTTTCATCATTTTTCAATTGTTAGAGCTGAAACTTGGTACAAAGGAAGTTCTTCATAGCGTGGATTAAGTAGAGGCATTCTATATATAGATATACATAATCGGTCATTTTCGGTGGTGTTTTTGGCCGACTACGCACCATTTATTACAAATCAAAAATATAACTTCTAAAATACCCTCTACAACATATTACAACCATATATTTTTGTAATGGGGAAGTGGAGCAGCTTTCAGTTTTAAAGTGAAATAAGGGTGTTTAATTTAAAAAAATATAACATTGATCTGGTACGAAGCTATGCAACACCCTGTAACATTCTAACCAATTTATAAATATGAAGCGTAAAGCTATCTACAATTTTTTTGAATAACTTTTTTCTTTGATTACAGACCCACTGAGCTTTATCACACTGATCAATCGCTCCCCAGATAACACATGAACATACAATGGATGTCCAATGGATATCCACATTGGACATAAGGGAAATCCATAGGAAATCCGTTCAAGTCCAGAAGGATATCCTACGGACATCCATTGGATATCAATTTGTCACAAAATTGGACATCCCATGGATGTCCGTTTCGTACTAAGAATGGATATATCTACTTTGCACAAATATGGACCTTCACTGGACAAATAAAATGGATAAAATGGAAGGTATAAGTATAAAATATATGTAGCGGACCTAGTACATTTTTAATGAGTGTATATTTCGATTCTACCAAAGGATGAACAATGGATGTCCAATGGACGTCCATTATACAAATAACTCTGCACGTCCAGTGGTGATAACGAGAACTGAAGGTCCAGTGAATGTCCCTAAACGGATATCCATTGTACTAGTGGTAAATGGACATACATTGGATGTTATGTTTCCCACGAGAGACGAGAAAATAATATGAAAATAATTAATCTTCTCATGGGGGTCTCCCAGTGTAAATCCAAACCTGTGCACTTTCATTTATTAGGAGCATTGCTGCAAAATTACGCCTGTTTACTAAAATATCCAAGTACAAATGAAATTTCGACGATTAATATGAATAAAAAAATAATATTAGATCTTTTATTGTTTTTTTATTGATATTACCTAAAAGTTGTTTGAAAAGAAACAATGGGTTAATTGAAAACTTCACACACAAATTTAAACGCGGTAAACAAATAGTAAACAGCAATTAAATTAATTTCCCAAAAATGTCGCTATATACAGTGGAAACAACTGCAATCTAAAAATAGATCATATATATGATTCTCAAAGGGGGCTGTGATGGTTTATCATAATTTGGATGACAAAGCTGGCATTAGTTAACGGCATATCTCTTAAAACACAAGTCGCGTATTCACAGAATCATCTACCGAAGTAAAAATAAAATGCGGAAAAAATGGAAATAATCTCTTATCTCCTTCGAGTTCAAGATAATCGCTGATAATGAACGTAATTATCAATGTAAGGTACAATAATATAACTCATCAACATACAAAAAACTTTATGTAGAGCGAAACAATAAAGATATTTTTATAAAAACATGTGGTCAATCGGTCGTGTCATACAGAGTGATATTGTAACCAGTGTCTGATAAAAACTTCCTTCCTATTATACACGTCTCATCCTTTGGGCGTTTGCATTAGATAAAAAAAATTGGTGGAATATGAAAGTGTTTATAGTTTTCATATTGTTTTTGCTTCTTTTTTCTGATGAAAAAGTGGTTTTCAGTTTAGCCGCTGAAGATACAGAAGAAATTAACCAAAATACATCTACAATAACTACATCTATACCTTTGTGGACTCAGTCTTTTGAAAATCTAAAAGAAGGTAAAGTACATTTCTCAATATTTCGTTGTCTCGACATCTGTTCTTATAAGGATTTGATAATAAAAATGTATAAACCCCTTATTTTACAGTAAACAGCTAGAAACAGATCCGTAGTCGGTAAAATTTAAATACTAAAACTAAATATTATTTCGCTAGTCAAATATTTCAGTAATAAAATAATCATACTATTAGGAATTTTTTTTTCGAGGAACTTGCTATAGTCATCGGATTAACGACTACCTCCTGTGGGGTTTTCTCTTAAATCTATTATGTTGGTTTAAAGTTACGAAATATCTTGAAATGCATGCTGTATAAGCAGTAGCGGATTTAGGCTTTGGTAACGTAAGCAGGAAAAGATGCTGCGTTTGATAAAATAACAAGAGAGCCCCGCAGCTCTACCCAGAAACAAGTCTAATCGATCTTGTAATAGTGCTAATAAAAACCTGGCTGATTATTTTCGTAATCAGAACTTTTAAAAAAATCATAATCGGGTAGGTTGTAGTAAAAATCTTGCTGGGAATTAACATAGTGTCTGAAATCTGGCGAATACGGTGTATGTGGGAGCAATTCGAAGTTCAATTCATGTAGTTTTGCCATTGTTTTGATTGACTTGTAACACGGTGCGCTGTCTTGATGAAACAAAATTTTTGTCTTTGTCATATGCGGACATTTCTTTGCAATTTCGACCTTCGAACGCTCCAATAACGCTATATAATATTCACAATTGATGGTATTTCCCTTTTCAAGATAGTCGAAGAATATTACACCACGTACATTCCAAAATACCGAGGCCATAACCTTTCCTGCTGGTTGTTCTGTTTTCGGGCGCTTTGGACGAGGTTATCCAGTTACTCAATTAACTTCCATTCCGTAAAGGTCATCAAAAAGCTGTAAATTCATTAGATATCAATTCCGTTTTGTTTGATTTTATAAGCTAGCCTCTGCCAGACCAGTCTGAATCTGATCAGCGGGCAATCTGAAGATTTCAGAGCTGCCTGACTAACAGAAAGTATAAGGACGTGACGATAGCGTAGGTTCACGCCTGGAATACAGATGCAAACTTCCTCAAAGATGCGTAGACATTTCACCTGGGTTAATCACCGTGAACTCCAGCTCCATTTCTTTTATCAGTTTTTTCAAATAATTCCAGTTTAGCTGGATATTATATGGTTGGTTATCATTAATTTTGGTCATGTTGTCATACTTCTTATTTCAAGAAACGAGTTTTTGACAACATCTGTTATATTGGAATAACTGTGGTTGCCGTGGCCAGGTTGCTACTTATCGCAGTCGTTATGCAGTGATGGATTTAGGCCTAGGCCCGGACCTAGGGCGGCATAATTTGAGGGGGGGGGGCATTTTAAAAATAGGTTTAGATTAGTTTTTATAAAAAAAATTTCTATAGAATAAATTATTCATTATTCAATGCCCATTCATTGAATTTAGTAGAATCACGTTCAGTTGAATCTGTAACAGAAGCAGTCGACTATCTTCTACTTTGCAAGTACTAATTTCTTCTCACATCGTTAAGAGTTCTCGGTGCAGCGTACAAATTTGAGAGTTACGATTCTTTCTCAAACTCGTTGGTCTACTCGAAATGATGCATGTTACGCATTAGAAAAGTAGTACCTAGTCTGGAATAATGTATGCACTGGAATTAATTGTCGAGAGCAGAAATGAAAAACCGACTACGCGATCTGAAGCTACAGGATTGCAGCGAAAATTACAGTGTTTGGAAACAGCAGTTCTAGTAATTGTTTGGAATGTAATTTTAGATCGTTTCGATACTGCTACTAAAAAGCTTTCTCTAAAAGGGCGGCGCATCAAACCGGGCCTAGGGCCACTGCCGTTATGCACAGTGAAACGTGAACTTTGCGTTCAACCTTTCAGCTAATAAATTTATCGATAAATTTCTTTAGAATTTTGATTTTTGGTGGAATATTTACCGAAAATTTTTCAATCGAAAAATTCATAAATTATTTCACATTTATAATTCTTGGTGGAATTAACTTTTGGTTCAAAAATCAATATTCTTGAGATATTTTACCGCGAAATTTAAAATTTTGAAGTTTCTTTAAATAAGAACGGAGAAGGTACCAGCGGGTCTTCTCTTATCGTCTGTCGTCAAATCAACAAGTGTGGAACTGTGCAGTAATCCATAAACTATATTTTTGCTAATATTGAAAACAAAAATTTGCAGACGATTTATCTAATAAGAATCTGGATTACTGGTATGTTATTACATTTTGTTGTTTCTTTGTAATTTTAAATTTTGAGATATTGGAAAATTTACCATTTTTTTGTAAAAAAAAGTAGTTAGTACAAAATGGATACTCATTTTGGATGCCACATGGATTTACTTTCATATTCCTTGAACACTTTCTCTATAAATATAATTTTTTCATTTGTTAGATTTTTCATACATTTTTTTTCATAAATCAGGAATCCTAAAGTTAAAAGTTATATTATTCAATTGTATTTATTAATCTTCTAGTTTCTTTATTTTTTTCTTATATCTATGTGTATCTTTATAGCACAGTTTCTTAGAACAGTTTCTGGGAACACAGTGTCCCGAAGCACAGTTTCCCGAAGTACAGTTTCTGGGAACACAGTTTCCAGAAGCACAGTTTCCCGAAGTACAGTTTTTTGGAACAGTTTCTGGGAACACAGTTTCCCGAAGCACAGTTTCTGGGATATAGTTTCCTGATGTACCTATGAGTTTCTGGGAACACAGTTTCCTGGTCTACAGTTTCCCGAAGCACAGTTTCTGGTATATAGTTTCCTGATGTACCTATACATTTCTGGGATATAGTTTCCTGATGTACCTATAATTTTCTGGGAATACAAGTTTCCTGGAGCTCAATTACCAGGAGCAATATTTTCCTAGTGTACCTACAATTTCCCTCGATCACAGCAGCACAGTTTCTTTCAGAAGAGGGTGTGATTGTTTAAAAACTTACACAATTGGTTTTTATAAATCGAAAGGTAGAAAAACCACTTGTTCTGTCCGTTCAACGCATCAAGACCACAACAAGACAAGAAAAAAAAGAGGTTGTATCCTAAGATCTTTTGTTTTAATTGTTACCAAATTTTGATGACCATATTTTGTATAATATTAGTCGTTACTAACCTTTTTTAGTTTTAGTTATTTTTTTTGTACACCTTCGTTCAATTGTAATATCAATATATTTATCCATATTAATTTCTTTTGTGAAAGTTTTAATTATTAAACCTCCACCAACAGTTTTCATTTCCATTAACTTAATTATTTTCGAGTAGATTAAAACAGTTGAAAGTTGATTTTTGTGTTTGATTTTTTTTAAATTTTGTTTTAGGAAACAAAATTAGTGGCGCCCTTAAATTTATTTTCTTAACTATTCTCGTTTCTTAATTTCCGTTAGATAACAAAGCCCTGACAACTGGTTTTGTTATCTCCTAATATAAAATCAGTTTGGTAAGAACCTACATTATATTTTCATCATTTTTTTTTAAGTCTCTCAGCAATCAAAATTATTTTTTGTTTCATTCTACTGTGACACAAGATACGATAATATCCCGGACGAGCCCCCAAATGAAACAAAAAATAATTTCTCTTAACGACCAAATAGATATTAACAATTCTCCCTTTTTACTTAGAAACTTCCTGTACGATTGTTGTGAATGAATTTCCAGGTAAACCTGTTTAATACTTTAGTTAATCCCATATTTTTTGCTTTTTATTTCCAAGTAAATAGATTATATTACTTTCATCCGTAAAATTCCTTATCAATGCACTGTATATAAATTAAAAACTTTTCATGATACCTCCATTCGTTTGAGAAAGCTACTGTGTAGCGAAATGCGTCACAAGTTGTATTTGAACATAGTTCAATTGTAATGAAGGTTTAAACAAAAATTTTTATTGTTTTATTTCATAGTTAAGTATGAATCTTCATCAAGTAAAAGCCTCATCTATTCAATTTAGGAAAATATTGCTCCATTAATTGAGCTCCAGGAAACTTGTATTCCCAGAAACTTATAGGTACATCAAAAAACTATATCCCAGAAACTTATAGGTACATCAGGAAACTATATCCCAGAAACTGTGCTTCGGGAAACTGTGTTCCCAGAAACTGTACTTCGGGAAACTGTGCTTCGGGAAACTGTGTTGCCAGAAACTGTTCCAAGAAACTGTACTTCGGGAAACTGTGCTTCGGGAAACTGTGTTGCCAGAAACTGTTCCAAGAAACTGTACTTTGGGAAACTGTGCTTCGGGAAACTGTGTTCCCAGAAACTGTGCTATAAAGATACACATAGATATAAGAAAAAAATAAAGAAACTAGAAGATTAATAAATACAATTGAATAATATAACTTTTAACTTTAGGATTCCTGATTTATGAAAAAAATGTATGAAAAATCTAACAAATGAAAAAATTATATTTATAGAGAAAGTTTTCAAGGAATATGAAAGTAAATCCATGTGGCATCCAAAATGAGTATCCATTTTGTACTAACTACTTTTTTTTACAAAAAAATGGTAAATTTTCCAATATCTCAAAATTTAAAATTACAAAGAAACAACAAAATGTAATAACATACCAGTAATCCAGATTCTTATTAGATAAATAGTCTGCAAATTTTTGTTTTCAATATTAGCAAAAATATAGTTTATGGATTACTGCACAGCTCCACACTTGTTGATTTGACGACAGACGATAAGAGAAGACCCGCTGGTACCTTCTCCCTTCTTATTTAAAAAAACTTCAAAATTTTAAATTCCGCGGTAAAATATCTCAAGAATATTGATTTTTGAACTAAAAGTTAATTCCACCAAGAATTATAAATGTGAAATAATTTATGAATTTTTCGATTGAAAAATTTTCGGTAAATATTCCACCAAAAATCAAAATTCTAAAGAAATTTATCGATAAATTTATTAGCTGAAAGGTTGAACGCAAAGTTCACGTTTCAACAGACAGGCAAGTTCAGCTTTCCCCCGAACTGTTTTGACCACCAGAATAAGGTACCATCAGTAACCATGGGTCTCACAACAATTGTGTACATATAAAGGTGTCTTAGAAAATATAGACACTTCCTTCACTTACCTAATTATCAGTAGTAATAACCCAAGGACATTGATAATTGTTCGAAAACATTTTATTACCAGATTTCGAAAGCTTGTTGCTTGGAAACAGATCGACGCCATAGGCGGAGGTCTGTTGCCTACAAGCAACAAGCTTGAGAAAGTTGTCATAAAATTTTTGAGCATTTATCAATGTCCGAGGGTTATTCGGATAGAAATTTTTTTGCTAATTATAGAAAAAAATCGTGACATTTCGAAATATTAAATATTCGAAACTTCGAAATCGAAATAAATCAATATGTGTCCATAGCAACGTGAAAATAGCCCATGGTCTGTTATCAGTGTAATGTTAACATGATTGGGATGATAAAAAATGAGAAAATTTGATTGGTTCTTGGAACTGTCAAAAAATTTTCTTTATAACAGATACCGTAATCTACAGACTAGTGATAATCTCACTATGAAATTGATGTATTACTGTACGGGTTGCATGAAAAGACAGATTTGATTTCTCATGGTTCGGACCAGTAGAGAATCTCGTCTATCCAGAGAAAAGCCAAAAATGCGTACATGGTAATAGTATTTATTAACCACTTTGCATTATAGTTCTAGTGTAGTACTTTTTCTTACAATTTTTTCAACTTGGTACTTATTGTTTAAAATTTTGGGTTTTTAGATAAAATTCTCCAAATTCGGCAGTTGAATTTTCTTTTTTATTACTACATGCAGATCCTTATATTTCTCTTTAAATAGACGACAAATATAAAACTCTCATGTTTTAGGCAACTCCGCAATACACTAATCTCCTGGCGAAGTTCTCACTATACCTTGTTTTTAAACTAGGAGGAGCATTTTAGGAAACCTCAACCACACCACTAAAAGTTACTAGATTGGGAGTGTGTTCCGAAAGGGTCGTGTTCAGACTTTTTGAACTAAATGAAAATTACGTGAAATATGTATTATTGTACTGCTCGCTGTTGTCGTGGCCAATGAGGGATCAAGGCATGTCTAAATATCGAATGATGATTGGCCACAGGTCATTGCAAAAGTAGCAGCCAAATGTCACATTATTGTGAAAAGATTTAAGGTTATAATAATTAGTTTATGTAAAATGTTTTAACAATTTGAAGATTAATGAGAATATAGAAATGCAATATTGTATGATTAAATTTTTTTTAACATTTGAGGCTTTGGTGTAGCAAAACTAAAAGTAAACAGAAGTTATACCATAATATAGTACTGCAATGTATGTAAAACTTGATGTGAAACTTATAATATTAACAAGAAAAAAGAAGCATGGATTTTTTTCATGAAAGGGAATAAATAATAAAAATAGCAAATACCTTGGGTAAAATATAATACTTTTTTAAAAATAAACAATAAACAACAAACGTGGTAGTAATGATTGAACTAATGACTATTTTTATATATAAATAAACACAAAACAGGAATGTCAGTGTGAAACTGGTGGCAATCTGACCAATCACCAGGCAGCAGAAATGCCAACTTAAATTCAAATCACTCCTCTTAGTTTAAAAACAAGGCATAGTCTCTAAAAATACTGGCCTGACCTTCTTCATGTTCCTATTTTAAATGGAACTAACTGCTACAAATTAAGTAATTCCACTTCAATAAAAAATATATGAAAATTCTATTGGTAATAATTATTTCGATATTTAAAATATTATCGCCAGACTGACAGAAGTTATATTTAATGTGATGCCTACTTGATGTTTAATATTTTGGCTAGACCAAATAGGAGAATATATCATATTACAAATATTAAAGCTTAGAAATTATTAACACTATGGGGATATCCTGGATATTTTATCCCCATTTATGATCAGTATAATTGGGCAATGATATAGGAAACCAAGGAAAACTATATCTGCTGATGGCAGTGCTAACAATATTACTGGGACCTCAAGATGGGGCTCCCTGTAAAATGAATGGTATAATAAAAGCCTACATAATAAATATATCAGAATGTTATACAGAAGATTCAACTGATGTTAAAGGAAAAACAATTACCTCGGATGAGGAATTTATCAATTTGTCTCTAAGGTTATTACATTTTTACGTTTTTAATACCTACTACTGTTGAACTTGAAGATGGAATAATAGGAATGTCGAAATCGTACAATTATACTTCACGACTCGTGGGTAGTAAGTATATTTATCTCAAAATTATATTTATCCACTTAATTTTATGGTTTGCTGATATTAAATAATAGACATAAACCATAACTGATCATAAAATGCGCATGCGGAACTGCGGGTTGAAAAATTAAACGTTGTGGCTAAACACAATTGACATTGTAATACAAAAATTACAAAACATGTTTCATGCGTTCTGCCATCTATTGCAATGTTGATGTAATAATTGAACGATCAAGATCTGCAATGCGCAGATACGATTCAAATATTTACTCTCAAATTAAACGCCCTGTATCTTAGCCAGTAGCCAGGAGGTATATTTGGTCCCATCGCCATATTTTGGTCCAAACAATCAGACATTAGCCTATTTCCCAATAGTTATGTATCATGCTATATCCAAATAACTAAACTCATTATTTTTCAGTGCCTGGTTTCTCAACAAATATACCAAATACGAGTCTTCAATTGAGAAGTCCGCTTCATGAGAATGGCAATCAAGAAAGTACAACCAGGACAGTGATTTTAAGTAAGGAACATTTTTCTGATGCTTTAAGCGAATGAGATAAATGAGAAGTGTACATTTGATATAAAACCTCCAGAGAAAATCTCGAGATTGGTCTCAGAGTACGGTCTATTTGAGACCTCTTTGTTCTAACGCTGCAAGACTTTTGTTTCTGGCCAAATCACTACATCAAAATTAAACGACTATTTCAAACTACCAGGTTTTTCAATATTAGTACCTACACCGAAATTTTCAGTTTACTCGCAATTATACAATATTATTGCTATTACCTTCATTTAACTGAATAATTTAAATTCATTTTCTGGGAAAGATTATTCCTCTTTGTCCATGATTTGAAGTGTTTTAAATCCATTTTCTGGGAAAGATTATTCCTGATAACCCCTTCTAATTGGTCGTTATAACTCCAATACTTTTTCTAAAATACATGACTGACTTCTAGTTCCACGTTTTTTCTTGATCTTCCCTTTATTCTTCTCCTCCAAGCTACGTCTGTTGGTTTTTTCTCATTATGTGCTCAGCCCAATTTAGTTGTGTGTATTATTGTGCTCCCTATATTTGACCCAACATTTTTTTTGTCATTTTCCCTCATTACTTCATCATCTTCCTTCCAACTACTTTTTCGCTCATCTTACCGGAAAACCAATCATATGAATACCAAAAATAGGAAGGGAAGTATTTAGCAACCCAAGGGCGGAATACCTAGCGGGGAAGTAGATCATTACAGCCCAGGCTGTTAGAGATCCGAGACGCGTAGCGCCGAGGGTCGGTAGAAGCCTTGTATGGAATGATCCTTTCCGCGTGGTATGTATACTATTTTATTCACAATCGCTTAGGGGCCATCCATAAAGTACGTCACACGAATTTTAGGACCCCCCCCTCCTGATGTGACGTCACACATTTTTTAAATTTATGTATGTATTTAAAAATAATCGAGAGAAAACAGCTATTTTCATTTTTTACTTTGCATGAGAGATTATCGCATAGCGAGAATGCTAAATTATTAATAAATATAGATCAATTTCGTAAATTTTTAAAATTTTTAATTCACATCCAAACTTTGCGTTTTAGTATTTTAAATTTTAACATGTGACGTCACAAAAGTATTGACCCCCATGCCCCTTGTCACACGATGTCACACTTCGGTGATACCCTCCCTCCCCATTAACGTGTGACGTACTTTATGGATGGCCCCTTAATTACAATGCTGTCAATTTTTGTAACAAATTATAGTATCCGAACATTGTCTCAACTTTACCAACGAATATGTCTGTTAGTAGTGAAAAAGATGAAATTATGAGCGCACAAGAAAATAGATGGGCGTAGAAAAGGTATAGTACGTTACACGAGTTGTAATCCCATTACGCACTCGCTGCTGCGCGGCTTCGTGCGTAAACTTTTTCACTTCGTTCGTAATGATGACTTACAACTCTTGTTACGTAATATACTATTTCCGGTCCCTGATTTTTCATTTTTCCAATCGCTCTTTTATAATCCAATCTACCTTGATTTCGTTACTATGATAACAACGTTTCGATATATTGTCGTTGATTTTTAATTTATCGTTTATGTAAACTTATTTCGCGAGTGGAAATCCTCCACTGTAGCAGAAGGTTACATAGAAGATTCAGTAAAAAACAAAATTGATATAGCAAACAAAATCCATGCGGGATGTTCCAAAGACAATATACAGGAAATTAATTTTGTTACTACCACTACAAAAAATATAACAATTCCCAGCGTTTCAGACACATCTTCCCTTCACATATTTAACGTTCACAATTGTACATTTAACATAAATGCAGATGTATCCAGTATCTTTATTATTTTATCTGGTTTTAGTTATGTTATAAAAAGTAAAATAAAGAATTAAATGTATATCGAAGTGTCTGTCTTAAAAAATAGTTATTTATGTAACTAGTGTGTAAAGTAGCCTTTTTTTTGACGAATGTGAATATTGTCGCATGAGCCGCAGGTTATAAAAAGTAAAATAAAGAATTAAATGTATATCGAAGTGTCTGTCTTAAAAAATAGTTATTTATGTAACTAGTGTGTAAAGTAGCCTTTTTTTTGACGAATGTGAATATTGTCGCATGAGCCGCAGGCTCATGCGACAATATTCACATTCGCCGAAAAAAAGGTCTTTACACACGAATTGCATACAATATTTTTTCTATTAGCGAATATTTAATCAGAATACAGAAGTTTAATAGTAATTTTCTTTACCTACGGCCCCCCCTGTAATCAGTCAATAACACACAGTCGGCATCAATGTAATGACGTCTATTACGCACGGTGAAAAAAAACGCACAGCTGTAAAGTAAATCGCACGGCTTCCCTAGCAACATCTTAGCAACTGTCAATAGACGTCGCCATTTTATTCAAAAATATGGCATAAGCCGTCAAAACATCAAACTTCAGTAGGCCGCAATAGCGATTTGCGAACGAACTGTCAAGAAACTGTCAAAAAACTTTTTTATTATCCTTATAACTTATAACTGGTTTGTGTATTTGTGTAAAGTTTTCTTCAATTAAAAAATATAGCAGGTGCAAGTAATAGAGATGAAAGTTTGTTTGTGTTCAATAATTGCAATGTTACTATAAACAATTATTATAATAATTAATAGGTATTATGGAATTAAATGTTATACAATAAAATTATTAAAAATGTTGATGTTGTTCAAGTATTATTAATAATAAGAGTATAACTACAAGTACTAGTAGGTCGTAGGTAAAGTATAGTACGTAACTCGTGTTGTAAAGCCTTTTACGCACTCACGGAATTACGCACTCACGGAATTACGCACTCACGGAATTACGCACTCACCGCTACGCGGCATCGTGCGTAAAATGCTTCTTACCACACACGTTACGTAATATACTATTACGCACTAGTGCGTAAAGAAACATACTTTACGCACTAGTGCGTAAAAAGTAAGTTAAATTTTTCTTTAGAAGAATCTTTAACGCTAATATTAATTTCTAATAAGATATATTATAAACGATTTGGAAATTATAATTAAAATATGAACAAATTAACAAAACAACAAACGAATTCAATTATTAATAATATGAATATTAAAAGTGCAATTTGTGCAGTTATTAAATTTCAATCCTTTAGCCTGCTCTAAGGAGTTGTCGGCAGATTTAGAAACTACAGCAGTATTGGTAATGTTCGTTATTCCATTGGCTAAAGAATTGCCGGTAGCTAGCGTGGATGTAGTACAAAGGGTATTATCCTCCAATAAAACCCTATCACCATTATTTTGGGATGTAGAAGGGATATTATCATCATTCATTAATATCAAATTCGAAATATTATTTTTTTCGTAAATACTCATGGATTTTTGGGGCAGTAAATCATTCGCAGCATTCTGTGCCACATCTAATATATTTGGTGGTGTATTTGCCAAGTAATCTGAGAGATCGTCAGAGGAATCCATCTTTATTTTTAGAATAATCTAAAATAACATCATAGTTTCCTAAAAATATTCAATTCATAAATATAAAATACAATTACTTACCCTAGGTATAGTCGGAAGATCTCAATTTAAATTTTGAATGTCAGATTCAATTCACAAAGAAATGTCAGTCACTCACCGCCAACTTATCCCTATTCACCGTATTATTTCCAGTACTCAATAATTATTTAACAATAATCATTAGGTTACTTTACCGAATTCTATAGGTTTCTATCTCCAATTTATGAAAAAAACTTAGATTTAATATCCGTTTATTATACCTATATTTTTATAAGACTAGATATCTATAACTACATATATATTGGAATTTTTTCTTTACGCACTAGTGCGTAAAATTAAGTTTTACGCACTCGAAAATGTGTCTAAAGTACGTACTTTACACACGGTAGTAGAAAAAATATTGTACGGCACGCAGCCGGAAATTAGTGTTTTTCAGGTCTCTCCAAGCTTCCACGACTCGCCCTGGAATCTGCTTGTCTCGACCTGAAAAACACTACTTTCCGGTCTTGTAACGTAAATTACTATTCTGTCACGAAATTTTTGGTTAAACAAGTAGATAATGTCTTATTTTGAACTAACCTGTACTCCTCCGGAAGTCCAAGAAGCTGCGGTTGAGGGAATACCTCCGTAGAAAAGCAAAGAAAGGTATTGGCCGCATTCAGAAAAGCTTAATCGATGAGAAATTTTGTGCTGAACGGTGTCAAACCGAACGATGAGTAATCGGAAAATTATCGCAATCGGACGCCATTTTTTCCATCGGAAGATAAATGCGATTAGTTGATTTGTTTATTGTTTGAACTTTCAACCGTGTTGTTTAAAATTTTCTATGAAATGGAGTTTGAAGTGATGTATTTGTATGAACTGAATAATATCATTTACACAATCAGGGGAAGTCAATAACTTCACGACTTATTTCTGCCGATTCTTTGGACATTCTAAAGTATTATTCATGTAAATCGGAATGATTTGTTCAAAATAATCCTCATTTCGCACTTGTATGGGCCTGGGTTCTATTATCAAAAGAGGTGATGGTCTATCAAGATTATCCACAATATTTGCTACTATGTTTAGGTTTAGTGCGTCATCGTAAAAAAGACTGTTCAATTATATCATCCATTTTTATAACTAATATTAGTGATACTACACTTGGCTTGAAAAACGGAATTTTAAAAACTATTTATAATCAACAGCATTATCGTAACCTCAAAGCTTCACACGTATATTATGCCAAAATTTTCAAATTTCGATGTGGGGATCTCAGATGTATTCAGAAAAAGTAATCGATATTGGTTATTGTCACGTGACCGATTTCTCATCGTTAACTAATCGTTTTTGTTTTCTGAATGTAGCCATTAACTTTTTTTTAAAACCAGCTTAACACAATATTGTCATACTTCAGAAAAATGACACATGCGTGGAAGTGAAAGTAAGCAATGAGGCACTTCCCTACCGTTTTAAAGGTAAGAAATGTCTATATTACTGACCGATTGTGAATAATAGTATATTACACACCGAGGTGGGAAGTGATTCATTCGCAAAGCGTCGAGGTTAGCTATGATCTCGAGACAGGAATGTATCTTCCTACCGAGGTTTGTATACTATTTTATTTACAACCATCATATTTCGATCAAAATTAATAAATCTCTGTTTCGTTCTGAACATTCCTAAAATATTACATTTAACGACAAATTACCAAGAACGCGGTTTTATCAGAATAATCAAGAAGATATATATTGTTACTGTGACTACGGGGTATACAATTGTCACCAATATTAGTAAATGTCAGATAAAGTCAATAAATGTCAGATTAATATCAATAAAAAGTTTGTTGTATTTTAGTTCATTGTTGTTTTTATTGCTTGCCATTAAATAGGTATTATAAAATTTGTAATAAAATATGTTATTTTTTTAAATATAAAAACTATTTATCTAGAATAGATGAAATGAGGGCGGGAAGTAGAGATGTGTAATGTGACACTTCCCAACCTTCAATGACGTTAGTAATGACAGCATTACATATATGGTTGTAAATAAAATTCTTAACGCCATGATTTTTGAAGGTTTTTACCATCTATGTCACTTGACCCTTTTGACATACTATAGCGTCAAAGATATTGGAGTTCCATTAATTCGGAATCTTATATTGCTTCCATATTTTTGAATTATCTGATTATTATGTATATGATTATTATCCTCCTTGTTTCAAAAGCATTGCATCTATTCCGTCTTCTCCTATTACAGCAATACAAAGTTTTATTATATTTTCTTGTACCTACTTCTTGTTCAGAGGAAGACTCCGTGATTTCTATGTTTTCGTTCATATTGAAGCATACAGAAACAGGTATATGTTTATCGGCTTCCTTAAAACACTAAACAATGATTGATATGAAAATGTTTTCAGTCCAAGTGATATTCCCAAATATTGTATACAACTTCTGACAACTGCCAGCACGCTACATTATGACTCTCAGCAATTTTTATTTCCGAGCCGGAACCTCCAACGTTATTTTACAACAACTACATAATTTACTATAGTAACATCAAAGACGACAATGAAGATTTTAGCATAATTAGAAGAAATCTAATATTTCCTGTGAATAATATAAATATCCAAGCTGGCGAAAATTATATAAACACGAATAATGAAACTCTTGGATTTGAAAAAGGTGTTGTTTATAACTGCACTGCCACTGTTTCAACGAAATATACTACTTCCGATTGGCGTTTTTGGGCTTTGGATTGGTTTGCCTACCACTGTTACCCAGAATTGACGAGGTCTTAAGACATTCCTCTTTGGTTTCTGTATAAGTGCTCGATGAAAACCCAATTCCTTAATGGTTATCCCATCCTTAGCCAGGACTTCCTCTTAGAGCATTTTTTTGGTTTTCGTATTTTTTTATTGTATGGTGTGGTGGGCACTTTCGGCTTCATTAAATGAGCTTTGGACATGTGACCTAAGCTTCTTCAAGCAGTTACATAATATAAATGGCAAAGGTAGCAATTAATTTTTCTGAGTAAAAAAAATACACTTTATGCATAAGCGGCATACAATATTTTTTCAACAGCCCCAGACAAATTATAGAATCAAAATAAGTATTTGAAATGCTTTGATTAAACAAGCAATTTTAATATAAGTATTTGAAATATTTTGATTAAAAAAAGCAATTTTAATGAAATAAAAACAATTTAATTTCTTTAAATCCTCATTATACAGGGTGATTGATTAGTGTGATAAAGTTCAGTGCCTCCTTTGTCCTTTGAGATATCAATTTGAAAATTTGAGGGTTTATAGCCATCATCAGTCTCCACATTTTGAAATTATTAACAATCTTACAGGGTGTTCCAGAATGCTGTGCCATATCGAAGTTACATTTTTTTAAATAAAACACCCTATATTTTATCGCATATTTGGAATCAGCTTGACCACCCCATTACAATAATATAGGGTTGTGATGTCTTCTACGAAGTATTTAAAAAGTTATAACCAATTTTCCATAAAAATCGTAACAAGTTCAATACCCTGTACAATGTAAGAGAAATTCAAAAATAAAAATCTGCTGCGGCCAAAGCATTTGAATAGTGGTAAAAATCCTGGAAAATTATTTATTTCGTTAATATTCATTGAATCTGATACAAGGTGAATCAAAATAAGAATACATTATTTTCTCGGTTTTTTCAAATGGATCGCCCTGTATTTTATGTGAGAATCGAAAAGTACTACCAACATACTTCTTTTTTTATATAGCATTCCCTATACCTAAAATTATTGGTTATTGAGATATTTTGATTTTTCTATGCAAAACATTGATCATATCAAAAACATATGGTCCTACTACATATTCACCAACAATACCTCCCCACACATTCAACGACCATCTAGTTTGACTGTGTGTCACTATGTGATATGGATTAGTTTATTAATAATAGTGAAAGTTGTGCCTATTAACACAACCATGTTTATGAAACGTACCTCCTTACACTTGTGTGGGTTTTCAGTAACTGCCAGCAAAACATTAATTTAATTTTCTTCTGTTACAGAAGTTTTTGTTTTGTAGGTTGCCGCCTTTCAGGAAAACGTTCATGGTATTCTCTTGCTGATAGTAAGGCGTTTTTATTGCATTCTCCCAACATCCAGATCATATCAATCATTTCATCACTAGTGAAATTCATTTTTGTCCTAGTTCAAATTCTTCAAAACACCAAAAATGTACCAAACCGCTAATTCAAAAAACACTTATGTACCTACTGCCATGTCACGTTATTGACAAATCAATCACACCCAACCCAAGTTCTTAATTTGAAAAGGTTTTCCTGGAAATTCATGTACATCAATCCCTCCTGAAAATTAAACGATTCTTTCAAACTCCCACGTTTTTGAATCAATATACCGAAATCTTCAACTGCTCTCGCTTCGAGATCGGTCTAACAGTAGGGTCGATTTGAGAGAAGGGCAATAGTAACCTTCATTCCAAAAGCTGGAAGAAGGGTAACAAAATAATAAGTTAGATGTCACTGCCATAGTGAGACCAATCATCACTTATGGAGCCATTGCGTGGAGTAGCGGAACTAGTCTATGGACGACGAGAGAAAACCTCTCCAAAATTCAAAGACTAGCCTGTACTTATATGCATTACAGGAGCGATGAGAACATGCCCAACGGCAGCCATAGAATTGATTCTCAACCTCACACCACTACATAAATATGGTGGTGGAAAGTGTTGCAGAAAGAACGAGATACAAACTAAGTAGAGAGGGAATCATTAAAAAAAATCACCTACTACTTCTTAGAAATCAAAAAACCTGGGACATGCCACAAGATGGTATGATGAAAAGATATACATTTTCAAAGAAATTCGTTACGGAATTAAGCAACAAGAAGAAATGGAATCCAAATGCCATCACCAGACTTGGAAAGAATTCCATTCAATGGTACACAGACGACTCAAAAGCAATAGAAGGAACTGGGATAGAAGTGTATGGGCCAGGAACCAAACAATCTGAAAGCTTGGGATAAACCCCAAATATGTTTCAGCCGGAAATTCACGCCATAAGAAAGTGTTACCAGTTCAATATTGACAAGGGATATAGGAGGCAAAAAATTATCATAATGTCGGATAGTCAAGCAGCCATTAAAGCACTGAGCTCTTCTGTAATCAGTTCCAAAATGATGTGGGAATGCCTAGGCATACTAAATCAAGTAGGCGAGAACAATATAGTAAACTTATTGTGGATTCCAGGACACACTGGAATGAAATAGCAGATGGACTAGAAAAGGGAAAGATCCTTTTGGGGGTCGGAACCCTTTTGCGATATCAGCCCTAAAGTGATATTGGAAGAAATAGGCAAAGCCGAAGAGAAGAGAAAGTCTGACCATTGGAAAGATCTAGTAGGGCTTGGACAATCAAAGATTCTGATGAGTGGCTACAGCCCGTTGAGATCAAATGAATGCATGAGTCAAAGTAAAACTGCACTAAGAGTTTTAACAGGGATCCTAACGGGACATTGTCGCCTGTAAGAGCACCTGAAAAAGCTCAAAATAGTGGAGGAAGAAGAATGTGGATTCTATGGAATGGGAGAGGAAACATCCATCCACCGCAATTCAGAATCCTTGGGCACAGCACCTAAGTTATTATTGGATAAAAGAGGGACATTTACCTATGTTCTCAGAGAAATAGGACTAAAGGAGATACTAGTCTCTGAGACGTTCCTCAGGAACTAAGTAGAAGTAAGGGGGCACGATAGATCTTTTAGATCTCAGTGAATGTCACACGATCATACACACAGTTCCTACAGATACTAGAATCAGAGTACGTCTATTGGTTCTTTTCTCATTATTTGCTCAGCCCAATTTAGCTTTTTGTATTAATTGTGCTCACTATATTTACTCCAATATTCTTGTTTTTGTCATTTTCCCTTTTTATAACTGTAATGGTCTGTATTTTAGTGCATTAATGGTACTCACTATCTCATCTCCTTACTTTTCTTCGCCTCTCTATTCCTTTCATTTATTTTTTCGTCCACCTTACCGGAAAAAATCACATGAACACCAAATATAGGGAGGAGAGTATTGTTTAGCATTCCAAGGACGGAAAATTCTTAACGACACATTTTCAAAATGTTTTAACATCTGTCACTTGACAACTTTGACGATTCATTGAAATTTTAAATTAAATGTCTGTGTATGTTAAAGTTTTTTGTTATGTTTTCCTATTTTTTGGTTTATTCGGTAGGCTAAAAACAGTTGTGTGTCACAAATGTAAGACAATGTTTATTGAATTATATTTCTCACCTTTTAACCATTATTGTCATTTTTATGTGATATGTGATAACTGGTCTGATAAAACCATTTGTTTATTTTGTGTGTGATCTTGTTAATTGCTCCAAATGCTTTTTCTTCCCATAATCCTCTCATTGATTGATTAATCCAATGACCCTAATATATTTTTTCGCCTACCTTACCGGAAAACCAATCATATGAACACCAAAAATAGTGCCGAAAGTATTGTTTAGCAGCTAAAGGGCGGAAAATTCTCGATGCCACGATTTTGTTATCCTGACAACTACCAGCACGCTACATTATGACTCCCAGCAATTTTTATTTCAGAGCCGGAACCTCCAACATTATTTTACAACAATTACATAATTCACTATAGTAGCAGCAAAGACGACAATAAATATTTTAGAATAATTAGAAGAAATCTAATATGTCCTGAGGAGAATATAAATATTACAACTGTCGAAAATTATATAAACACAAATAATGAAACTCTAGGATTTAAAAAAGGTGTTGTTTATAACTGCACAGCCACTGTTTCAACAAAATATACTACTTCCGATGAGTCACGTTCATTAATGGTACCACCAGGAACCAGAGGTGATGTATATTTAGTCGACAGTCGTATGACAAAGTAACAAGGAGATACTCTAGTCCGGGGTAGTTACAACAGAAACATAAACTTTTTCTGATTAGGAATATTATATCTCTAATCGGAAACATTTTCCTAAATTCTCGAATAAATTTCGCTGGTGCTTGCGACGCAGCTTGCAAGCAAAACCGAGAGAACTCGATGTTATTTCTTCCAGTTTTGCTCGAACAAAAAAATTGTGGACATAAAAATTGTAAGAAATCTTATGTCTCATAACATGAAGAAAATTTTTGTCAACCCTTAATTTTTCAAAAAATGTTAAGCAATTGAAATGTTAATTCAAACGACAAGTATAATGGAAATAACGAAATTATGATAACAATATGAGGAAATATAGAGGAAGTGTTTCCAAGAATGGAATTCAAAAAGGCGGCTGATCACACTAGCGTCATTTATATATATTTTTTCAATCGCTGTTCATTTTATGAACATTAACAATGCTAAGATGCGGTTTGTTGCAATCGACAGAGTAAAGAGTAATAGTTTAAGCAACATTTCATTTAGGTACTCATTTTTTTAACGCTTAAACTAAGAAACCTTTTTCATACGTTTTTCTGCATTTATTTTTGAAAAATTAATTTCAACTCCCCCTATTCTAATTGTAAAAGGAGATAATGTTCATGAAATGAACAGCGATTGAAAAAAACATTTCTTTGATGTTTCCTTATATTATTATTTTGATTTTGTCATTTTCATTATATTTTCCGCTTAAATAAACAGTATTTCAAAATGCTTAACAATTTTTGAAAACTTGATGGTTAAAATTTTTTATTTGTTTAATATTCTTTTATCATGTTATCGGGCATAAGGTTTCCTACAATTTTGATGTCTACAAAAATTTTTGCGAGCTGAACTGAAAGAAATATCATCGTAAAATACTCCAATTTGAAACTCTTTACCTTGTACTTGCAAGCTTCGTCGCTAGCTCCACAGGAATTTATTCGAAAATTGAGTAAAATGATTTACCAGTGATGACATTGGTCGCGTTCATCTCAACATAAGCGCTACCGGAGCGATAATCAAATTCCTGCTGAACCCGTGTTTTGTCAACTGATTGATGTTGCTGTGGCAACAGTCGCCATTTTCCCATCAGAATTTAAATACGCTACGCTACCGATCAGTGATGCATTAACTGTCATTTATGACAAATAATATCATGTGAATAAACAATTATATGGTTTATTTACGATAAAAAGACGATGACGTTGCAAAACAAAATTTTCTGATGTTGCCAGCATGTAGATTTTTTCTTTATTCAAAGGAAGCTGGAACAGTCAATGTGACAGTTCTTTTTTATTCGCTTGTACCTCGTAAGGCATAAATTGAAGGTGTTTATTTATAAATAAAAGGCTTGTATGATATTCTCAAATTTATTTAATATGAGTATATATTTTTGTGAAAGGTGTGGATAAAATATAAAAAATAGTAACCAATCATTCTATATCTCAATTAACATTTGATTATTTACAATGAAAAACAAACTCTAGAACCATCTTCAAGAACACTGGAAGAAATAAATCATCTTGAAATTGGAATATAATTCAATTTATAAAAGAATATCACAAGTTTTAATAATCTGACCTATCATTAAAAACACCCAACTGAATAAATTATAATATATATTGATAATAATAATGGAATTACTCACGTCTCTTAAAGTAATAAGCAAACCCCATTGTGGCATTCTTCTCAAAAATAAAGATATAACCATCTCTCGGCATTTACTGCTCTATTTCTTGGGCATTTTAATGCGTTTAACCACACACTGCAGATTTGATTAATTAATAAGTAACGAAAATAACTATTTTCCCAACATTTAAGAAATAATTAATTCAGGAGCACCAAAAAAAAAAACTTGTAAA
Source organism: Lochmaea capreae (assembly GCA_949126875.1). NCBI lineage: Eukaryota > Metazoa > Arthropoda > Insecta > Coleoptera > Chrysomelidae > Lochmaea > Lochmaea capreae. The sequence continues at coordinate 16,380,300 of OX421400.1, read as the reverse complement.
TTTGATGATCGATAATTGACCTTACCTCAATTGTGCCAAAACTACTGAATTTTTCGAATTGATTTGACAACGTCTTGAAGTTTTGCCAACCCGTAAGCTGAAAATTGCCCTGGCTATCAAGTATAAATTGTATTTATGGCTGGTAAATTTATACTCCGATATGCAGGAAAGTAAATAAAAATGACATCATCGTCTTTTTATCGTAAATAAACCATAAAAGGACGTAACATATTTTTGTTAGATGATATTTAAGACTTTTGTATCTTGAAAATTAATGAACACCACTGGGAACTATTAAACTAAATTGAAATCGCAGATGAATGGATAATTATTGCAGTGATATGTCAAATAAAATTAGGTTATGGTGCTATATCAAGATTAGAATGTTCAGCAAAATTGAGAAATTATGGATTTTTCTGAAAATCGCTACCTGATCAACTTTGTTGGGATGAACGCGACCATTGTTTTTCAATCGCCCTTACTTATTATATGAATATGCATTTTTCAAGTACCTAAATATAAAATAATCTCCACTTCTGGACTGTCTCCTTGAATAATATTGTTATAAGCTATTTAAATATTTATTTGAGTTTGAAATCAACCCAAGCTACCATGTAATACTTATACCAAAATTTTGTTATCTTCAGTATTCGATCAATTAAAAGTAGAGCATTTATGATCTTTTACGGTTTCTATTTTACTTTTATTTTAGTGTTTTAATGAATGTTTGTATATATTTCAGAGCTATCTTCTATCAACTATGAGGAAAAAACTATTACATGGAAAGCACCTTTTGAAAATGTATCACTGGCTTACCAACTAGTGTTAGATTCTTGGACACACAATCATTATATTCCTCAAGGATGTAATCTTCCTGAACATTTTAATGTTACCACTAATGAAACGTCTTACCATTTGAATATATCTGCGGCTAATTATGATTTTAACATAACAATCTCCACAGAATTCTGGAATATTTCGGTCGTTGGATCTGCAGAACTAAACATTCCACCTGAAAGTAGGTACAATTGTCTATATTGTTCAAATTTACTTACTTCGTTTCAGTAGAAACTATTTAGAATAGAAGAATACAATAATGTGCCATTTCAGTAATTTTTTAATTGCTTTTATTTAAGGTATTTATAAAAAATTACCTCCTATTTTTTTTAAGCAGGATTTTTATAAAAAAAAATATCAAAAGTGCCGAAAGCTCCTGTGTATCAAAGGGAGACAGATATTGAAAACTAGATTAACTCAAGCATACGCCAAGACCGCTGAAAATAATTTGTATTATTTGTCTTCGTAATCAATCAAATATATTTAAATCCTCTAAGTAATTGGAAAATATTTTATCTACGACCACCTTTAAAATTAGGCATTTACGAACCAAAAAAAATGTGTGAAATCATACATTATACATACGTCAAAAAGCGTGCGTAAATGAACAACGCTTTTTACATGGGACTTATAACACCCAAAAGCGTGCGTAAATGACCAATGCTTTTTAAATGAGGTTTTCATGTTAACACTCTTTTTTAGCTACGTAATTATCTAGTTGCCTTGAGTTTAGTCGTTTGTTGTATAAACTTTTGTGCTGTCAGTAAATTTGACAGAAGTGTCGGACATAGTGAAAAATATTTTTTGTTATATTTAAAATTTTAATTTCACCTTTTTTTAAATGGAAGAACCTCGAGAAGAATGCATTTCTTCGGATTGCACAGCACCTGAAATTGCCGGAAATGCAATTAATAATCTGGTTCCACAGAAATCTCAAAAAATGTACATGAAATCTTATGCTGATTTTTTAACTTGGTGTAACATTAAAAAAGTCAAGAATTACACCGAAAATGTTCTAATAACATATTTTTCCGAAAAGTCAATGCAATTGAAATCATTTACTGTATGGTCACATTATTCAATGTTAAAATCTGGCAGAAAATTCTTCAATATCACAGCCCAAATCGAACGATTTCATTGATATTGATACACCTTCAACATCAAATTTAACATCCCAATTATTGTCTTGTAACCAAGTTACTTTAAAAAAAGACAAAGTACCCAATGTTATAATTAGTAATTTGAATAATTGTTCTCATTTTACTGTAAATATTAGGTAATTTAAATAATTAGAATTCGTTGTGTATATAGAAAATTTATATTTATGTTTTTCAACCCCTTCAGAGCACATTTTTTTATTTTTTCTTCATGTGGTCATAGATAAAGTTTTGTATGACACTTGTGCGTGAAGTATTTTTGCGCACTTGTATCATAAATAACTATTTATTCATGAAGAATGTGCATTGGTAATAATGTACATTATTTGTGTGGAGATTGCCATTTTCCACTCGTGTAATATGGGCTACTTTCCAAGCTAATAATGGAAAAAACTATTTTATTTAAGATCCCGGAGTTCCAAGGAACATTTCAGTACAGGATATTGAAGATAATGATGCGAACATATCTTACATTTTGTACTGGAACACACCATGTGACACTAACGGAAATATCATTGGATATAGTATTTCTTTGAGAACAGATGATTCCAATGTATTTAACGAAACTATTGACGGTGCAAATGCCACCAATGAATATAAACTACCTCCACTTTCACCTAATAGAGATTATGAAGTGGTTTTAATTACTTTAGGAGATAACCAGCGTAAAAGTGATGAAGCTCTTTATAATTTTTCTACAAAAGAAGGCAGTAAGTAAATCGTTATTTAACAAACAAGTGTGATGAACAATAGAGATATTTCAAATGTTTCAATAAAATAAAAATTGTATAATCGATTCCGAATAGTGCGTTAATGAAATTATAGATGGTTCGAAGATGTTTCGCACCAGCTTAATGACTTAATTTTATTAGCCTCTTACAGTGGAAAACGCTTAGTCCCGTTTCAGGTGGACGCGTATGCTACGCGCGCGTAGTAAAGGTCACGCGTATGTATACGCGTAGTTTTATTTTCACATGGGGCGTGCAGTCGTTGGCAGACAGTAGTAGTAAAAAAAACATGCAAGGATGAACATCTAGCGTTGTTGCCATTGCTGCATATTACCTTTTTTTTAAAACAAAAAAAAGAAGAATATGGGTGCACCCTATTGTTCAAAAGCGATTACTGAAAGGTGCATTCGTTACGATTTAATCGGAGTTACGTGAACACCCTACGAAATTCTCTAATAAATTGTCAAGCTGATCAATTACTTTGTTCCTATATCATCCCAGGATTTTTGCCGTAAGTCTCTGTTTAACTTCGCCTTCGCCTTCAAGAATTTCAGTATCGATAAAGCTTTATTCATTCGCGATTTTCTGTTCACAACGTAAATATTGGTTAGAATCGGCAACATAGACAAGCACTCTCAGCTACATACGCTCGTACACGCGTCGTACCATCTGAAAACAACAATTGAACGACGAGCAATCTGCGCCTCGCGTTTCTACGCGGAGCGCACGGGCTGAGCCATCGACCGTGCGTATGAATCGGAGCGCGCTCACAACCACTTGCGTCTCGGGACAAGAGCCAGGGAGCCTCAATCGGGTGGCGCCGGCAGATGTCGGTATCTGTCGGCTCTCGAATCAAAGGAGGGAATGCTGGTTGTCTGCGTACAGGTGATTTGAAAACTTTTTGAGTTGAAAATTATTTCCCCTCACATTTTATGCAGACTTCACGTTTTTATCCAATTGTATGAGAAAATTAACAAATTTAAAAGTTGTTACAAATATTAAGAGTTGATACAAACCTTTATACTTGGCATTATAGGGTGTTTTATTGAAAAAATAGCGTTCAAATAAATTCTAATTTACGTTTGTTGACTTAAAACCACCCTACCTTACCCCCTACCCTAATCCGAATCGAAAAATTGAATTGTGTAATTGACAGATTATTATAATAATTTTCAATAATAACCCAACCAAAACCACCCTACCTTACCCCCTACCCTAATCCGAATCGAAAAATTGAATTGTGTAATTGACAGATTATTATAATAATTTTCAATAATAACCCAACCAAAACCACCCTACCTTACCCCCTACCCTAATCCGAATCGAAAAATTCTTCGTATTTTTAGTCAATTTTTGAAAAAAACAATAAGAAAATAAAAATATCTTGACTCGGACACGACTCGAACCTGGTACCTCTGTGTTAAGAGCCCAGCACGCTTACGCTGAGCTAATCTCTGCACACATTAATGATATCGTATAGAAGGTTAAAAGCTTTAGAACCGTGCGCGCTTCGCATGAAAGCCGAGCGCCACCGGAGATACCCGATTCAGGCTCCCTGGCTCTTGTCCTGAGACGCAAGTCTCACAACCATCCGCTCTACGCGTCCATTTGAAAACCTACATTTACGTTATGATATTCGACCGCGCGCGTACCATACGCGTCCATCTGAAACGGGACTAAGATGTGAACGAAATACCTGTCACAGAGTAGCAATTGCCACGGGCTCCTCGCATAAAGGGGCCACATGCACCAATGCTTTTTGACCGTTAAAAAAATTTATTTAGGTCGAAGTGCGAAAATATTTTTTTGGTACGAATGCCTGGACGACGTTATGAGACACATATGTTTACTGTCATCACTGAAAAAGTACTGGCTGTTTTGGCTAAACGTATGAAAGTATGTCGTAGAATTATTGGTGTTTTTGGGATATTCCTACAGCTAAAATATACAATCACCGTAAGGAATGTACTATAGTAAAAGTCATCAATGTTTCTCGTTAGGTCATAATTCATAAGCATCTGAATCAAATCAATAAGACAATTTCCACCAGCGACGCATCATTGATAGAGAGTTCGGCATGTATTTCTGGTGATCTAATTATGGGAGGAAATAAATACAAACCAAATTTAACATATCGTAGTTAGACTACAATTTGAAATTCTACAAAACTTAGTGGTCCGTCATTAGCCAATTCTTTTTGGAAATATTCACGTTTATTTTCGTCCAAAGGTTTACCGGTCATTTTTTCGAAAAATATCACAATAAATGTAATAGTATATTTCATACCTAGTGGGAAAGTAGATCATTACAGCCCAGGCTTTGTTAGAGACCCGAGGTGCGTAGCGCCGACAGTCGCTAAAAGCCGTGGATGGAATGATCCTTCCCGCGTGCTATGTATACTATTTTATTCACAATCGCTTAGTTACAAGCTTTTAAAAACATTAACTTTAAGAAAACCTGTTATCACAATTTAATATTTTTTTCGACAAAGAACTTCATGAATATGTTGCTAGGCAATATTACTAATTTATTGGTTTTGACAATTATGTCATAAAATATTCTTTCTGTCACGAAATTTTAATTTTTTTGCTCAAACAAGTACATAATGTCTTATTTTGAATTAACCTGTACTCCTCCGGAAGTCCATGAAGCTGCGGTTGAGGGAATAATTCCGTAGAAAGGCAAAGAAAGGTATTAACTTTTTTTTTTAAACCAGCTTAACACAATATTGTCATACTTCAGAAAAGTGACACATGCTTCCAACCGGAAAAGTACTTTTCCGGCTATAGCGTGGAAGTGAAAGTAAGTAATGCGTCACTTCCCTACCGCTTTAAAGGTAAGAAATGTCTATATTAGTGACCGATTGTGAATAAATGTACTTCACCTATTTAAAGTAATGACAATGACGACGAACTTCAATGGTGATAGAATGATTTCCGCATAAAGTGACGTTTCGCTTTTTAAGTACAATCGTTGTCACAGCACAAGACAGAGTGACAAACCGATAAAGACGTAATGGCGTAGCTTAATTCAGGCACAAAAGACATATGTACCTTTCCATTTGCTTTAATTGGACAGACGTGGTCAGTGATATCCACATAAAATTAGAGTGTCTTTGATACATTTAGGGAAATATGATGTAACGAGAAACATTCGTGATTTTAACTATAATTGCCCATCTAATTCTACTTGATCTTTTGAGCTTGGTGGATATTTTCCAATCCAAGGAACTTGGCCTGCTCAGTCTTGGCTTTGGATTGGTTTGCCTACCATCGTTACCCAGAATTGACGCGGTCTTGAGAAATTCCTCTTTGGTTTCTGTATAAGTGCCACTAGTGTTCTCGATGAAACGAATTCCTTAATGGTTATACCATCCTTGATCAGGACTTCCTCTTAGAGCATTTTTTTTATCTTTTCGTATTCCTTTAATGTATAGTGTGAGCTTATATCTGTAGGTTTCCCAGTGTTGGGCATTTTTGGCTTCATTAAGTAAGCCTGAACTTCTTTAAGACGTAAGATAAAATATATGGCAAAGGCAGCAATCCATTTTCATGAGTAAAAGAAATACACTTTATGCATATGCGGCATACAATATTTTTCCAACAGTCCAGACAAATTATAGAATCAAAATAAGTATTTGAAATACTTTGATTAAAGAAAGCAATTTTACCGAAGTTTCTACAATTTTTCTTTAAAATAATAAAAACTTTAACTTGAGATTCATAATTTTCAGAGCCATCAGCACCCACATTTGATGAGATAATTCCAGGTGCAACTTATTTTACAATACCCTGGCAGGCACCTGATGGACTTATTATTAACTATACTCTCAACATAATACCAACAGGTCCAGATTATAATCAATTGAATAGTAGCTGTGAAACGCCAGCACCTGAACATATTGACTTGCCAGGAACAACTTTAAGTTATAATTTTACTAATGCTTGGTCCAAATATAATTATAATATTTCGTTGGTTGCTTCTACAAGCGCTGGAAGTGGACCAGAAGCAACAACTAATATTACTACAAAATCGTCAGGTATCTTAGATCGTATCACATAATATATTATACTAGGGTGAGGGGCAAAAGTGATATAGAAGTAGATAAAAAAGATGAGAAGAGGGAGAGCGGGACTAAATAAAGAAAGAAAGTGGGAAACAGGAGGGTTGGAGAACTAAAAAGGGTGAGCGAGCGAGATGAAAGAGAGAGAGATACATTCAAAAGGTGATCTGTACTTTCCATTTCTTACTTTCATCATCAGCAAATCTCAGTTTTGTATAATTTGATTTATTTTTCAGTTCCTGATCCACCGGAAAATGTAATCATTCATGTAGATGATAGTACTAACAATATTTCTGGGACCTTAAAATGGGATGCTCCATGTAAAATGAATGGTGTTTTTAAAGAATACATAATAAATATATCAGAATTTTATACAGAAGATTCAACTGATATTGAAGGAAGGACAATGACCTCGGATGACAAATTTATTAGTTTGTATCTAAAGCCTTCGCATTCATACGTTTTTAATATTTCTGCTGAACTTGAAGATGGACTGATAGGAATGTCAAAATCGTACAGTTATACTTCACGAGATGGTAGTAAGTATATTGAGGAAATAATTTAGACTGTTTTATATGTCTCAAAATTCTATTAGGTATATACAATAATTTGCTTCTATAAAATAATACAGATTGCGAAAAATCTTAGCTCGACATACTATTTACACAAGAATTCTTGGACCCGGTGACACCTACGGCCTAATAACGAATTCGACAATTGCGGAACTAGCTAAACGTTACACCCATGCTCAATCTCTAAAGAGATGGGATGAAAACAAGGGATGCAGTCTTGCCAGGATCACCCTGGGCGACCCTGGGAAGCTGGAGTCGAAAAAATATTTGGCGATGACCAGGAAAAACCTACGTTTAACGGTAGGATTTCTGACTGGCCACTGTCAATTAAGGAAACACCTATATACAATAGGGCTAGTGGACACATCTCTATGCAGGATGTGGGAACAGGAAAATGAATCTGTAAGGCATGTCTTATGCGAGTGCCCGGAGTTAACGTCAATAAGAGTGTGTGCTCGGTGAGTCTTGGCCTACACCTGCCGATATAAAGGAGATGTCTCCTAGTGACCTGTACACCTTCCTGGGAAGGACAGGATGGACGATGACCTAGGAAGATAACTCCTCGGGTACAATGTACATGTGGCCTAAGTGCTGTGGGCCTAACTCACCCTCCCTACTCTATAGATACAGAAGTACGCCAAGGATAATATGAACAACACTACTTGAAGGAGAGAGAAGAATTGTTTGCTCAGTCCTCTTTACCAAAACAGATGGGCGTGTGTTCACTGCTCTCCTTTTTTTTCGTTGTGTTTTGGTAAAGGGGACTGATCTAATTGTGAGTTTCACAACTAGAACAACTCTTATCTCTATTTCTAGTAGGGTTGTTCATATTATCCTTGTACAACTTGAGTAGGTAAATCGTATGATCTGTTTAAATTTTTCGCAATCTGTTAAGTTTTTAAAAATTGTAGAAACACAAGCAAGACAAAACACAATCGAACTCAAAAACATTTTGAGAAAATAGTAGGTCATTGAACAAACGAGATGAATAATCTAAATCTTGGTCATGCAGTTTGTTTAATGCTAAAATTTGTAAGGATTATTTCAACTAAAAAACGCAAAGACGGTTTATTTTTTGATTTATCGAAAACCTGCAGAAAAAAAGCTTATCTTAAGACAAAATGTTTTGCCAGTTCCAGGTCTTCCACAAGATATTAGCGAAGAAACTACTGAAAGCACATACCTAATAATAAGCTGGCAAGCCCCAAAAGAAAAAGTTGGTCCCATCCAAAGCTACTACCTAAACATCACTTCAACAAAACCCCTTTACGACATACCACCGGACTGTCAAAACACCCCTTACGAAAGAAACAAAATGGTTGGAGGAGATGAAAATAAATACAACATAACAGATCTTCAGCCTTATACTTCTTACCAAGTACAACTTAAAGCTTGTACCAGCCGAGGGAACGGCAGTTATGCCACAGCCGATGTCAATACTTTACAAACAGGTACAAAAATATTTCTATTTTAGATAATAGAGACAGAGTTGGCAACTAGTCGGGAGCGACCAAGCAATGAAAAGAGCAGAAGAATTGAACAAACGTTTCATTGCAATACGCATATTTTCAGGGTCAGTATTGTTAAGGGACTTCACTTTGTTTTTAAACTCGAAGGAGTGGCGAAAGTATGGATATAATAAGTAATTTATGTAGAATTGGTATGTAGAAGATGAAATTGAATATTTAAATTATTTTTTATTCATATTTGAGGCCTAGGTATAGCATAAACTGAAAGTACAGAATTTTTGATATCGGAGAATACCATAGGTAATATTATTGTATTGTGATGTATATAAAAATATAGAAAAAATTACAAAAATAAAATTTTACTTGGAAACTTATATAAATAACTAGTAAAAACAAGCATGGTCTAAAGACTCTGCTTATCAAACTGAATAAATAATAAAAATAGGAATTAACTTGAATGAGTGTAATATTTTCTTAAAAATAAAACAACAAACGGAAAAAAGTGGTAATAAACGCCAGATTGAACTCACGCAAAAAAGTGGTAATAAAGATTGAACTTTATTGTGTGAAAAGAGCGGCAGTCAGACGTCAGACCAATCACTAGGCAGCAGAAATGCCAACTTAAATTGAAGTCCCTTCTCTTCGTTTAAAAACAAGGTATACTGAGAATTTCACCATAAGATTGGTGTATGCAGGGTTACATAAAATATTTTTCATATTTTTGAAGATAAATAGTGGGATTTACGTTTGCTGTCAGATTTCCAGACCTATATTGTCAAAAATGTAACTCATAGATACGGGCCCTGTTTTGACAACTAATGATATTTGATAGGAGGACGTTAACGTCTCTTTCTAATAAAAGTACCCTTTTTTGGAATGAAAATTTGTAGGATATTTTAGGGCGATATACAGGGTGTTTTCAAATGATACTTACAACGTTTGCGTGTAGATACCTCTCGTAATATTGGACAAAATGATATAAGGACTGAGGGGTCCAGCTTATTTACTTTTCGAAATACAGGGTTTTATTAAAGTTATGAAAAATCTAATGTTTTAATTTGATAACTTTAAAATGGATGAAAATATTGATTTAACATTTGGTAGGTTGTTCTTAAATGTAAAAGGGCATATTCTGATGGAAAAACATGTTTCAATTCTTGATCCAGTGGTGTACATTTAGAAGAATGTGACACCTTTCCCATCCCATATTTTATGCTACTGGCATTTGAAGCTAATTTGATGGTTATTTTCAAGTGAAAAATGCATAACCTTTACATATCAAAAAATTTGTAGTTTTTAAGATATTTATTGTTTTTATGAAGTCTGCAAGATCACTTTTTAATAATGCAAACAACCAAACTACTGATGGTTAGAATATGTAACAGGAACTAATTTGTGAAACAGCTATGTATCTAAAACGTTGAGTTGTTGAAAATACTTTTCCAACCTTGTGATTTAATTAACGAAAGAATTAATGACAAAGGGGTGTGTTCGCATTGGAGAACTTTGCCACGGACTTTTAGCTTATTTAGTTGAATTCCAGTTAGAACGACAAAAGTGAATACATGTAATTTTAGTATATAATAATTTTGGCGCTACAACATCGTAAAAAATATTACTGACATTTTTAGTTCTCATTGGGAATGCCTGTAGCACGTTGTCTTTATCCGCTAGTCTTCCTGTACACATACAACATTTGCTTATCAGTGTATATAATTAAATAATATTCTTCCATTATTGTTTTAGATCCTGAAAATGTTCGAGATATAAATCAAGTTTCTTTCAAAAACGAGCCAACTGATGAATATAGTGCTATTGCTACCATAGAATTTTCCAAACCGTGTCATACATACGGAAATAATGTGTCTTATACTTTGAAGTGTGATGGTAAACGTGATGGATATGAAAACGATCAAATTTCCGAGACAGTTATTTCTAAGACTAGTTTCAATTTCAATGTACGGCCCGAAAATAATTATACATGTGACATAATTACCGACAATGGATATGGTAAAAACTCTACATCTGTTGAAAATGTTATATCTCCACCTGGCGGTGAGTAGAATTTTTAAACTTGGCATAAGCTGTGACTGGTAATAAATTATGTTTAATGTTATTTTAAATGTACTGTTACGTTTAGTTATCGTTTACTTACACCCACATCATTTTTTAACTTTATTTGGTATCAATGAGAACAGTACGCGGGTATAGTATAGGTATAGGGTTTCCAATTTTACTGTCATTGTTACCTTTGATATTGACCTCGTTTAACTTAGACTTGTAATTCAATGTCTGTCGGGGCACACAGCCCAAGAAGTACTGTTTCTTCTTAATTTAACGGTCATTATTTTTTTTGGAAAATTTCCTCCTCTTCCATGCACAACCGACAAATAGGTTCCTCCCTACATATGCCGATTGTATGCATGTGCTTTCTTAGGGTACAGTGACCGGTGAGTAAACCCGTCACTATCCTTATCCTGCTAAGCTTTAGTATTTCATTGGTCAGCGTCTCCGAGGGTTTTTTGACCAGGAGTTTGCTGTGTTCCTGTTTTGGCACGTGTCTCCATTACGACTGGTGTTTAGTTTGAGTTCATTTTTTTCTGCTGATTATATATCTTGGTCGTGCAAAAGTTACAAAGTTAATCGCATATATATTTTAAAAGCTTTTGTTTTACTTCTTTCATAAATGTCTAAGATGGTCCTTCTCATTTTAGAGACGAGCGCGGTTCTTTCATAGAAGTTTATCTTGATAAATTGCATCTATTAAAACACTTGTTATTAACACTGTTCGCCGGTATATTAAAGAAAATGAATAACTTGGCGATTTATCAGTGGGTGGGTGAAAATACAGGGTATCCCAGGACAATTCGCACTGCACAACTATTGGCGTAATCATATATATTTTTAATGTACGATTACAGGAAACAAATTATTAATGAATCGGCTCAGACTTTATTTTACAAAATACCCTTTCGCATTGTACATTGTATAAATAATTTCAATGAAAATAAAACTAAAAATAACAACAAAACCCCGAAAAATGAATAACTACATTCCATCAACCGATTAAAAAACGAGTAACCTAATTCTTTTTTCTCTTATTTTTTGGGAATCAAACCACGATAATGTTTTTTATTTTTCATTTCGACGTTTCGGTAGCGTTCCAGCTACCGTTGTCAAGATTAAGTAGTAAAGAAATAATTTTTGGTCCCTATCTGACACAACGAAAAAATTTGACAACTAGACAATCAATAATATTTTGAAGTTTAAGACTACAAAACTTTGTTGTCAAATTTTATTAAGGTCCATTCATAGTAGATCACACCTCTGGTAAAATGTGAAATAAAATATTTTATTTTATGACATTCTAACGATATGTAGTCCACTAGAAATGGAATCCAGTGAAGTGCACGTTCCAGGAACGGTTTTTATTGGGATAGCGCTTTTTTTCGCTTATTTTGGAAACTTTGTTAATAAAAACGCGTTTGTTGTTACTTTTTTGTGTATGATTATTTTTGTTTTCAAAATATGTTTAACTCAGTTTGGTGATTTTGTGTATTGAAGTGTGTATCGATTAACAACTATTCCAAAGATAAATCATAAGAAAACCTGGATAAAAACTTATGATAATATCCTGATAACGCAGGTAATTGATTATTGGAAATTTCTCCTTCTAACATTGGTAACCAAATTTGACTACATTCGGCTGAAATACTAGCTACACATTTATCTGCATTTAGTTGTATTAAAGCACTTTCTTTGATTTTTCTTCTTTTATTATTGGGCTCTTTCAATATTATTTTTGTCGAATCCCATTGAATTGTATGCCCCTCTTCCCAAGCATGTTTGCAAATACCTGATGAAACGTGAACTTTGCGTTCAACCTTTCAGTTGATAAATTTATCGATTAATTTCTTTAAAATTTTGATTTTTGGTGGAATAGAATGCATCGATTTTCTAAAAATATTGCCATCGAAAAATTAATGAATTAATTCACATTTGTGAGTTGTGGTCTAGAATGAATTCATTAACCAAAAATCAATATTCTAGAGATATTATACCACAAAATTTAAAATTTTGAACTTTCTTTAAATATGAACGGAGAACGTACCGAGAGGTCTTCTCTTATCGTCTGTCGTCAAATCAACAAGTGTGGAACTGTGCAGTAATCCATTAACTATATTTTTGCGGAAATTGCAAACTAAAATTTGCAGACGTTTTACCTAATAAGAATCTGGATTACTGCACAGTTTCCCGAAGTACAGTTTCTGGCAGTAAAGTTTCTGGGATATAGTTGTCTGAAATCCCGTTTCTTTGACAATTTACTTGAAGTACCTACAATTTCCTGGGAGCATAGCAGCGCTGAGGCACACCAGCCTCTTTCAGAAGAGTGTGCTAATTCTGTCCGTTTAGGATGCTTCTTTTAAGGAGATTACAAAATTTTTTTGAAGTCAAAAAGGTAGAAAAACCACTTTTTCTATCCGTTCAGCGCATCAAGACCAAAATAATAGAAGAAAAATAGAGGTTGTACCCTAAGATCTTTTTTTTACTGTTTATTACTATATTTTTATGACCATTATTTTGTATAGTTAAGCTTTACTAACCCTTTTTAGTTTTAGTTATTTATTTTGTACACATTCAATCATTCATATTTTAATATCAATATATTTATCCATATTAATTTCTTTTGTGAAAGTTTTATTTATTAAACCTCCACCATCAGTTTTCTTTTCAATATCTTAATTAACTTAATTATATTTGAGTAGATAGCAAAGGTTAAAAGTTAGCTGATTTTTGTATTTGATTTTTTTCTAATTTTGTTTTAGGAAACAAAATTAGTGGCGCCCTTAAATTTCTTTCCTTATCTAATCTTTTCTAGTTTCTTAATTTCCATCAGATAACAAAGTCCTGAGAACTGGCTTTGTTATCTCCAAATAAATTAATCAGTTTGGTAAGAACCTACATTTTATTTTCCATCATTTTTTTTTAGTCTCATGGCAATCATAATTATATTAATAATGTTTTAGGTAATATTTTTGTGTCTAATCGTAGGTATCTTTTTTTTTGTTTTTTGAGTATGTTATATAGGAATTTACTTCAATTTAGTTTAACTTTCATATTAACTTTTCTTAACTTTCTTTCTTTTTATTATTTATAACTGGTGGTTCGGTTTAGTAAGTATCTCTATCATTATCTGAAAAATTAATTGTATCGAGAAAAACTGTAAAGCTTAACGATTCGTACATTCAGTAATTAGCGTATCAATTTATTAACTCAATTTATCGTTATCTTTCAGTGACCTTCAGTCGAAACATATTTTAATAGTTTGCTGTGGATTTGCTTCTAGTTTTTTTTGCCGTAAATATATTTTTAACTTGATTCTCATTATTACCTATTAGTAAATTTATCGAAGTAGTTCTTTCTAATCGGGAATAATTGCTTTCTTTTGATTTAAGATTTAAAATCTAAATATCTCGAGTATTCAGTGGCGTATCTGCATTTTTTTTTCAAAAATCTTTTTGCCTTTTCTATATCTTTAGATTATGTATCATAAGTACCTAAATTTTTTTAGTACCTATGCTTTCTGACGTTTCGTTGTGCAATAAACAATTCGTGTAATATTTTTGTGTCTTATCATATCTTTTTTTTGTTTCTTGAGTATTTTATATACCAAAAACGCTGTTCTATGGAGAACAACTTTCCGTGAATGTTTCAAATTTTCTGGATTTATCTAGCTTTATGCACCTTTGTAGACCAGAATCTTTTGGAACAACTTTTATGCACAAACTTCCTGCTTTATGCAAAATTTGGATTCGGATATGGATGTAGCATTCCCTTATCGTCAGTATATTGAGAAATTATCTTTGGGTGCTTGGTAGCACTTTTATTCTCAAAATATGATTTATCTTTATCTTTTGATATTTTATTTTTGTTGCACAACAAAATAACGGAAAATTATCTTTACGTTAGTACTCTGAATACATAGTATAAGAATATTTTATCGTGGCCTGACATATTTCTCTACAATAGTCGAGGACAAAACTAACTTTTTTTTTCGTAAAATCTTTATCTTTGGCTTGATACCTATATCTTAAAAATTTCGTTTGAATATCTTTAATTCAGTTTTTTTTCGGCAATAAGTCCTTATTTCATTTTTTCTATATCTTTGAGATATTTAATAACTTGCACTGTCAAAATATTTGCTGTGTTTGTGTGATGATTTTGTTCGAATGTTCTGCTTGCGCGATGACCAATGGCTACTGCGGACGCTAACTGGCAACCTCCCTGGATGAACTTAGAAAAATATCATCTAACTTTCCTGTGAAAATTTTTGACAGTCCCGTTGTCAATTTTGTCTATTTTCTTTTCTATTAATCAATCATTTTTGGTGAAAATTTTGTCTTTCTTCAATCCTTGGGTTTATATTTTATCACTATGTTTGGCTCTGCTGTTCACTATTTTATTTTTGTTTTAGGTACATTTTTCTTGTGAAATATGATGAAAAATTTCATATATAGAGGTTCAGGGTTGGCTAAATTTTTTTTTCAAATCAGAAAAAGCTCAATTTGTTTCTAAATAAATTAATTTCTAAAAACATACTTTGTATGGTACACTGTATTATATCTCTTGTGAGTTAAAAAAATAGTTTGAGGAACATGTCTTGAAAATATGGAACTTGTAGTAAGCAAATATCTTCAATAGGTTAACTTATTTATTGATAACTGTAGGAACTGTATATTCAATTACAATGAATTTGACGCAGAATTTTCCCTTTATAGTAAGTAATTATTTGTTAGATTTTACCGTGTTGTTTTACCTTTCCATTTTTATTTCTCCGAGTATAGTTTTAGCTCGTGTATCTTTAAAATATGTCTATGTTGTGCTATAAGCTTACATATTATGGTGGTAAACTAGATTTATCACGGCAATAACATAATTGCGACATTTGAGAGTATTATGTATGTAATACTTAAATGGGGTGATTAAATTTGGGGTATATAATTTGGAATGTAAATTAGTAGAAACTAAAAATTTGTATGTTTCATAATATTATATATTATCTATATCTTATCTTACCTTACCTTTTTTCAGTTGAATTGTGTCGAGTGCACAAACTGAAATATCTTACCTTACCTTATCTTTTTTCAGTTGAATTGTGTCGAGTGCACAAACTGAAATATCTTACCTTACCTTATCTTTTTTCAGTTGAATTGTGTAGAGTTACACAAACTGAAATACCTTACCTTGTCTTTTTCAGTTGAATTGTGTCAAATGACACAAACTGAAGTATCTTACCTTGCCTATGTTTTTGTGTGCAATAGGAAATGACACATGAAAATTTATCTTTACCTTTATCTTATCTTGTGTCGCAGAAGTCATGTTTCATAGTGAACATGTATCTGGTGTCTTTGTGGACATTTATCTAGTATCTCACCGGGTAGTTATGGTATCTTATCTTAGCTTGCGATATACAGTTATCGTAAATTTTACTTTTATATCTTATAGCACAACAACAACAAAAGATATCTATCTCTATTTTCTTTTCTTCACAGATTAGCTGTTTTTTTTGTTAAAAGATCCTGAATAAGTTCAGTTATTAATGTATTTAAATTAGTAGACTGTTCCTTATGGAAAGTATTCTGATCTTTAACTTATTAATTACTACTAATTAATTTTCTGTAAATTTGTGCAAGTTCAGTTACTGTCCAAGTAGACTGTTCCCTAGAATCAGTGCATAAATTAACAAAAATTAGTTATATCTTTTCTAAAAAGTAACGAGGAAAGTTTTAGGTTTATGATACAAATTTTTTTGTTTATCTATATCGAACAAATAATTACAGTAACTATTTTAAAATTATCTAAATCTATCTCACACTTGGAATATTTTTTGCTTGTCTAAAACTTATCTTTATCTTAGAGTAACGTTAATTTGGGGAAACTTATACAGACGATGAGAAACTTTTGTATTTTGTGTTTGTCCTTAATTATCTAAGTATCTTGTGTAAGGTTCTCTTGTGTTTTTCTTTTGCTTATCTTTATCTGGATTTGTCATTTATGTATTTTTCCTTTCCTTGTTTTTGTAGTATTTTATGGCTTTAAGTAAGTTCAGTTGCTAACTGGGTAAACTGTTCCATAGTACCAGTATTTAATATCATAGAAAGTATTTGTCTTATCGTGAACTTGGGGAAGAAAATTATCTGGGTGAGGGTTTAATATGGTATATTGATGTCTTACATATTTTCTATTGAATTTGAAATCAAACTTGTACAATTTCACTTTGCTTTGACTGTCGTATTTTAAAACCTACTTCTAAAATTTTTTTTGCTTTTATTAACTTTTCATATAAATAGTAACTATTATTAAAAAAAAAAAAATTTTTTTGGTAAATTTTTTTTTCCTGGCTGTTAGGGGTATGAAACGTGAACTTTGCGTTCAACCTTTCAGTTGATAAATTTATCGATTAATTTCTTTAAAATTTTGATTTTTGGTGGAATAGAATGCATCGATTTTCTAAAAATATTGCCATCGAAAAATTAATGAATTAATTCACATTTGTGAGTTGTAATATAACTCCCTATCTTTGATATACTTTTTATGTTCATTTATTCGGACTTTCAATGGTCTAGATGTTTCACCTAAATAGAATTTGTCGCATTCACAAGATATCTGAATGATATATGCAGTTTTTTGAAGATTGTTCTTCATTTTTTTGGTTTCGTTTTTGTTAGTATAGATCTCAACGTATTGTTAGATTTGAAGCTAGTTCGAATATTGAATTGATTACCAATTTTCTTAATTCTTTCTGATAAACCCTTAACATACGGTATTGTCTTTTATATCAGCTCCTCCACGTTCTTCCAGCATCTGAACACATGCCCCACATCATCCTCCACTTCACATCTCTCGCACAATCCAGTCTCTTCTCACAATCTTGTGGAGGTACCCTACTCTCGACCCATGCCCAGTGAGCACCTGTGTCAAGAAGTAGTTCACCTCCCCAAATTTCCGGTCCATCCATTCTCTCCTACTCCCAATTGCTCCTTTTAGCGCGCCCTTATACTTCTCCCATCTTCTCTCCATTTCCTCCTCCATCCATTCCTGCATTTCCTCTACAGTCGCACCCCTCCAGCGTTTGTTCCTGGCTCTAGCCTCTAAGTCCAATGAGTAGGATCTTGACAGCACCACTGCCGCCAGTCCACCCACTGTCCTGTATCCCTGTACCACCCTCAGGAGTATCCCTCTCTGCACCCGCAGGAGTGGCCTAACCCTCGCATTCACCCCCGCTCTTTCACCCCACACTTCCGCACCGTACAGCATACTCTGCTCTATTGTCCTACCAATTACCCTCCTCTTCCTCTCTCCCGGCCCTTTCACTTTGCACAACAATCTCCCCAGCCTTGCTGCTCTTACTTTTGCTTTCTGTGCCGCCTTTGCCATGTGTGTTTTGAAGGATAATTGGCTATCCAACCACACCCCTAAGAATCTCACAGACTCCTCCATCCGAATTTTCCTTCCCTTCACCGTTACCGCAACTTCCCTCGTCTTGCTCCGTCCCTTCACTAGCAGTCCCACCGTCTTATCTTCCGCCACTTCCAGTCCGCACCGCTCTATCTTCTCCACAATCTTCCTGCACATCCTCCCCGCCTTTCTTTCTATCTCCGCCTCTCCCTTTGCCGTACATACCAGTCATACATCATCCGCATACACCGTAATCTCACATCCCTCTTCACATACTCTCCCACAAACTTCATCAAACACACATTTCCATAGCGTCGGTCCCAGAACCGAGCCCTGTGGCACTCCAGCTCCCGTTGTAAACAGATCTATGACGAGGTCGTGAACTAAGGTTGCCCATAGTAGTGGTAATGGCACTTCTATTTCACCCATCCTTGTCTTGATAGTGATTTACATCAAATTGGATATTATTATCCTATCCGCCAGAGTTGTCTTCATTTATCAGCATATTCTTGTGAATGTTCCCCGTCTATATGCTCCCTCAATGTCTAAGAAAGTGGCCATCGCGATTTCTTTGTCTTCCGTTGACTTTGAGATAAGTCTGCTCCTATTATGCAGCGCTAGATCCGTCTTTAAGAGGTGATTTGTTAGTTGATCACATTTATTATATTATATTAACTAAATTGAATATCTCAATTATATAGGTACCGATCGTGAACAGTTGTTAATATCTCATAAACTAAACTAAATTCAGCATATCTATTGTTTTTCAGTGCCTGGTTTCACATCAGATATTCATAATATAATCCCTGAAAATAAAAGTCCATATGAGGTAATTATTACTTTGAAAAATGATTATTTAAATAAGACTCAAGGAAGTATAAAGTACATAGCGGTGATTTTACGTACGGAAAATATTTCTACTACCTTAATAGCCGAATGGAATAACAGTTATTGGCCCCCTGTTGATAAAATGTCAAAGCAAATAAGCTCGAATTGGTGGAACCCCTTTCAAAGTAAGTATAATTTTTTAACTAGCTCAAACATCCTTACATAATTCAAATAATTGATACCTATACTACTAGTAGAGATTTTAAATAAGAAGATGAAATAATTTCGGTAAAAAATGTGCTCAAACAGCAGAGGTCATCAGGGTATCCAGGGCAATGAAAAAGCTGATGAACCTTCAACAATAGGGTCAGAGGACATATAGCCCGAACCAAGAAATATTCTTTATATACGTTCCCAAGACAAATGCATGGTGAAGCCTTCCTGAAAGAATCATGCCTGAAACGTAATGAATTGCTCACACCGTGCTGGAATTAGATGACTGGTCATGAACCAATGAAGGAGCACCTGAAGAAATGAAAACTATGAAGACTTTACAAGCAAATTAAGCGGTATGGAAACGAAAAAACTCTATACTGTCCACTTGCACAGAAAAGAACCGATAGACGTAGCCTGATTGTCGTATCTGTAGACACTGTATGTATGATGGTGTGACATTCACTGATATCTAAAAGATCTATTCTGCCTCCTTACTTTAACTTAGTTCCTGAGGAACGTCTCAGAGACTAGAAGCTCCTTTAGTCCTATTTCGCTGAGGAATTTTAAGATATCTGTGGGTTTCAACTTAAGTAAATGTCCCTCTTCTATCCAGTAATCTCCTAGGTGCTGTGTCCTAGGATTCAAAATTGCTATGCAATTCGCAAGTATGTGGATGGAGGTTTCTTCTTCCCTGCCACAGAATCTACATTCTTCTTCCTCCACTATTTTGAGCTTTTTCAGTTAAGGCTGCAATGTCCCGTTAGGATCCCTGTTAAATCTCTTAGTACAGTTTTACTTTGAGTTAAATGTATTCATTTGATCTGAACGGGTTTTAGCCACCCATCAGAATTTTTGATTGTCTAATCCCTACTATATCTTTCCAATGGTCAGATTTTTTTTCTTCGGTTTTGCCTATCTATTTCTTCCACGTTACTTCCGCATTTTTTTAAAGTGGCCCTTGGACACTCTCAGTTTGTTCGAGGGAGATTTGCTATGTCACAATATATTCATTAAACACCTAGTCAAAGTGAATTATATTTTAGATTCAAACGAGACGTCTTTCACTATTGGAGAAGGAACAGATGAAAATCCTCATTTGAAGGATGATACTCAATATTATTTAGTTTTAAGAATATTTACTACTAGCTTTTATAGAGACAGTACTCCTATAGCATTTAGAACAGGTTAGTATATTATTATTATTTGCGCTTGGTCCTATTGACCATATCCAAGTACGTCATCGTGACGAATTTCTGTCACCGCACAACCTTCACACTAAATTCTAATATAACCTCAAACCGAATAATACAACACGATAACATTCCTAACAATTGCTTTTTTACATTTATAAATTATTATAGTGTCCAACTAATACACACTTGTAGGTACACAAATTTACCATAATCAATTTTTATATTTAAATCAGTAAAAATGCTATTCCCATCCATCTTTCTGAAGGTTTTCCGTAATCCGCTGACAACATGGCGCGGGATGATGTCACTTGGAAACGGTTTATTAAAACCAATCGAAGTAGAATCCTGCACTGCGCTTTTGATCAAAGTTGGCCTTCGTCTGCACCAACACATCCTATCATCCTATCCCAATGAGCACTCTTTCTTTGGTTAGACCCAGCTGTTAAGATACTAAGTATTTAAGATACTTTTTTGTGAAAGTATCTAAACATACAAAATACTGGAAAAGTATTTGAGTAAAAATATCTTAGATAATTTCAAGTATCTGAGATAATTAGGTACTTCTGCACTGGATAAGATACTTTTAGCCCATAAAAGTGGGTAGTCTACAGTATTTTGTTTTAAAGACTCCTAGATTATCATACAATTTAGTTTAAACCAGCAGGTACTTTGAAAATCTTTTACTTTGAGCTTTGGAGTAGTTAAGAAATAAAATACGTTGAGTCATTACAAACTGTGTATTGAAAACCAAAATTAAACATTCTCAATTATCAAAACAATATATAATATTAATATATCGTATTTTAAAAACAGAATATATATGCATTTTGGTAGCTAATAACCAGTATAACCACTAGCTTTTTAAAAATATTATCAGATAAGGTATAATGTCGGGGTGTATTAATAAAATTCATGAAAGAAAACAGGTTCTGAGTATCTAAGATACTTTTGAAGATAAAAAATACTAGATACTTTTAAGACGTTTCTAATGTAAAAATAACTTTTGAATGGACCAAAAACTATCTTAAATAAAAGTAAAAGATCTTTTCACCAAAGGTACTTTCAGCTCTGCTGTTTTTTAAGTAGCTCTATAAAAAAATAAACAGAAATCCGAGAAATCACTTACAAATATCTCACAAACAAAATTAGAAATCTGGTCGCATCTAATTATTGTTCCCTCAAATGCGCAGCTTTTACACTATTCAACTGTTTCTCTATTTCTTACCGTTTTTGAGATCCCAATGATAAGCCTCTAATTTGAGACAGAATGTACAGCTCACCACAAAATGTTTCCTTACCCTGTCTCTATGTACATTATTTGGGCAACTCTGTACGTTCTTAGAGACGAATAAATGCGCAGCTTTTACACAATTTAACCGTTTCTCTATTTCTCACCGTTTTTGAGATCCCAATGATAAGCCTCTAATTTGAGACACAATGTACGGCTCACTACAAAATTGTTCCTTACCCCGTGACTATGTACATTATTTGGGCGCCTCTGTACGTTCTTAGAGACGAATAAAATGTGTTTTAATATTGAAAATTAATGTTTCAGATACAAATACACTAGGTACGATTCTGGGAGTTTTATTTACTCTTTTATTTCTCGCTATATTGGGAGGTATGGCTTTCTATATTTGGAAGAAAGGAATTTACAAGTAAATATAGTTTTTATTTCGATTAAAATTACTTACTATTTAGAACCACTGTAGAAAAAAAATCTACTAGAAGAGTAACTTAATAAATTGCCTAAAGTCATGTTCACTTTTTATGTTTTGATTTATTAAACATTTATAGCATTCACAGAAAATAAATATAGTAGTGAGTATACAGGGTGCGGCATATACACGGTCAATTAGAAATATCTCAAGTTCTGGATACTATTCTGTTATACTCACCGTGAATAATAATAATAATTAAATTTAAAAAATCATCATTTGTATATCCTAAATGTGCCATTATTATTTTGCAAGAAAATTAAAGGCAAACTATTATTATACCTTTCACACAACGGCATACAACAAGGTGACTACTAAACATTAACAATAATTGACATTTATCAGAATATTCCATAGGCGACTTGGTAAATTAAATTTTTGTGACAAAAATGTATAAAGCTGATTTATTTGAAAACTGCAGGAGATAGGTATAGGGAATAGTAATACATATCGATAGTGGGCAACGTATTCTTCTAAAATAAATAATTACATACAGGGTGTCCCATTTGAAAAAAAGGAATTACGCGAAGGTTGTGGATTCCGTTTTTATTCCAATTTTGACAGCACCCTGTATAATAAAAAAGGTAACTTCACAGTGTAAACGATAAAGCGGTATGTGGTAAATGGTTCCTAAGAAATTTAAACTTTTATTCAAATTACATTAGAGGATATTGAATTTTATGTACATGGTAAAAAAGTGTAATTTTCATATAAAAAAACATTACAACTCAAAAACGGTTCAAAATAGGTATAGGGAGGTATTAACAAAAAATGTTAAGAACAACGTGAATATTTTTAAAATTGAAAAATATACAGGGTCTTTCATTAAAAATTACAAAGTTATGTGCAACTACCGGTATGCGGAAGTAGAATGGTGACGGTAATATTTTCATTAAATAGCTCATTATTCAAAACCCCTTCATGCCAATTTTCATAATTCAGATACCTTTAGTTCTCGAGATATTTCTAATTGGCCGTTTATCTGCCGCACCCTGTATATGAGTGAGTGGGCATGCTGTTATCCTTGTTAAAGATTGAAATAATCTTGTGAGATGCTGACTTAAAATATTTTTTTTCCACGAACGTCAGTAAAAGTATAATTTTTAACGCGTGCTGTCAGTGTCTAAAATGCCATTTTATGACACTGGTGTTAAAAGTAAAATAAAAGTGATTTATTTTTATGAGAAAATATGAAAACATAATTCAAAATTATTTGTGAAACTACAATTATAATAAGAAACTCCATGGCCAGTCTCATTGGTAGATGTAACAGAATTTATTTTGGCGTAGCTTGTACCAGGGCAGAGAGCAGCGTTATCCGCAGAAGTTTTGAACAAAGTTTGATCCGCAATGTTCTGTGTCCTTTGTAGCGAGTCTTCTATATAACCCTCTGCTACTGTACTGGACTTCCATCCATTGTGTATTTTAATTGTAGCAAGATTAGCACCAGAGTCCGCCAACAAACTAGCTGAGGAACGTCGGAAACAATATCCAATATAAAGATGGGTATCAGGAACATTTAGAAATTCAGCCATTTTGGCAGGCATCTTACCAAATGTACTTTTTTTAGTAATTCATATACAATGTACCACTTTTAACAAAGGTGCGCTGCACATTAGTTTTTGTGTCTGGTATAAGCGCAACTAGTGAAGTTACGGAATCCTCGATATTATTTAATGTCAAATCGCACAATTCCTCTCGACGACAGGCTCCAAAACACCAAAAATCGCAGTAACTTTCTGCGTTAGATATATTTCATCCGAGGATTCTGCGAGAAATTTGTCGATCTATTATTCCCTTGTCAATACTTTGGACTTTTTCGGTCGATATCCTTCACCCTTTCACTTCAAAAAAGCTTATGTCATGATTATTTATGTTCATCATCGACTTCAACATTCGACCAAAGCGTTGACGATTTCCATATTTTGGACTTTTCTTCAAAGTATGCAAGAAGCACTTTTTCACTGGCCTCCTAGCCACTGACATTTTCTGATCACACCATTTCAAGAAACGATCGTATGAAAACTCGTACTGTCGCTTTGACTTACTAGGCAATAATTCAAAAGCAACTTTATTGCTTCTTCAATTTCCGGTGGTAGAAAACCATTTTCTTGATCACTTTCCATCGTAAAACGAAGAAACGAGAAAGAATATTTATTGACGTTAGTTGTCAACAAGGACAAATCAACAAATTCGGTTTTTGTTCACCCTGGTAACTTGTTTCATGAATAGATTAGATGAAATTGGATTCAAAACTGATAATCTCAAGGCTATTATTTTATCAATTAAATTAATGTAAAATATGCGTTAATTTGGACTTTTAATGGTGTCTTTAGAAAAAATAGTATATGATATACCTGCTAAAAGTGATTTCATTTTGTTTGAAGGGATGGAACACTCCGCCTTTGGCATCGTGTCCCAAACTCCCCTTCTTACAAAATAAAATATCACTTTTAGCACTTATATCATAAATAACTATTTTTGAATGGTGTTATAGGAAGTAAAATTTATCTATTATCACAGAAACCTTTTTTTTGTCATTTCACGCATTTTAATGTCAGATTCAAAAATATCCTGGTATGCGTGCTTACATCATAGAGATAATATTCGTTCACCCATTAGAAAGAGATGGACAACCAGTTTGATATTGCTTTCTCTTTCTAATAGCGCATACATTCTTAAAAGGTTAGTAGTGTTACAGTCTTCGCGCATGTGCATCACGCGATGTTAGAGAGAGACAGCATCACCAATTTCATACGCCATCTCTTTTTATTGAGTGGACGCTTCCGACTATAGGTTGCCTACTCTATGTTTATTATCTCTATGGCTTACATACTGCCGAAAGTATCGAGCATACCAGATTTTATTTTTATGATCTGGTTGAAGATTATACTGTCATGGATTTTACTTTGTTCAAGACATTTATTTTGGAGTCATGCTTTCTCCTTCCTCCGGGATGACGGAAAAAATATGGTAATAATATATAATTTATTTAAAATATTTTCGGTCACTTAAAACCACGCCGACCAAGCAAATCTTATTCGTCTAAAGGTTAACTTTCAATTTTTATTAAGCATAATCACGGAGCTTTCAGGATTGGTGAATAACGTCATCAAGTATATGCATTTATGGTGTTCATAAACGGTTATATTTTGATTTGTTTTGTTACTTTAGATGCCTATAGTTTTTTAACAAAGACAAATTTTATTTGAAGTAATGTTATTTTTATCACCTCTTTGGTACGAAATCCTAGGTACCTATGTTTAGAATTTGTAAATTTCATTTCATATCTCAATGTGCGTTATTTTCCTAGAATATAAAATTAATTTCGTTTTAGGAAATTTCCCATTATTTATCGACGAAAATTATCCGATAAACCTATCAGCGCCACTGCCATACCTGTAAAGAAATTCATTAATTATACGAAAAATTGTGAAAACAAACCGGAGATATTGAAACAACAATTTGCTTTGATATCCACAGCTTCAGATGAAATTCAAGAAATGAACACATCGATATTTGCTACTTTAGTTGAAAATAGAAGAAAAAATAGATATATTAATATATCGCCATGTAAGTATAGAAAATTTAATAATAATATAAATTATTTTATAGAATAAAGCTTATTACAGTTTCCTGTAATATTGTCGTATTTAATAAAGTGATTTATCAACAGATGTCGAAAGAATAATTATTTATATACAACACTCTATGAATATTTGAAAAATAATATTTTTCAAAAACAGTGGCCGTTCAACTAAGGAGCAACAATTACTTGCAATATGCACCGCCGGATATTGAATTACACTCCAAAGTCAATCGGGGTTGGTAAATCTACAAGATATTTTAAAACCAACCATTCTGGTTTGCGATTAGAAGGGACAACACAACTTGTAGACCGGTTTCGGCGTATTTGCGCCTCACCAGTACAAGGTATGTGCTGTCCGTCCGAGAGTCTCTAATCCCGGACTGAAGAATACCCTTCAATCACACATTTATAGAGTGTTGAGTATAAATAATTATTCTTTCGACATCTTTTATAGAAAGCTGGGAGTATTCGATTTTCTATCAGTTTGTTAGTAAAAGGAGACGAAACGCAATAAACTCTGGAGAAGGAAAAAAAAGATTATTATTATACTATGTGTTTCACTACTGCAACGGCCTACGTCAGTTACAGGAATAAAAAAATGTCATCATTTTGTTTTAGATGAAGAACAATATCAGTTTTTTTATAAGGTAGCCATGAACTTTATCCAAAATTATGCACACAACGCACAATATACTATCAATTAAACTTGTTCACAATTCAAATTGTAGTTAATTGCCACATTGTTCAGGATGGTTGTCTCCATTGTCTCACACGTATTACTTCTTCTCCAAAGTGTTTCCGTCTGAGTCCTTATTGTGAGTTCTCGCCTAAGCAGAGTATGTGAGTAGGTGTTTCATCATAGGGTTCACATTTCCTGCACATAGGGTCACTAACTTCGCCCATTTTAAGCAGATATTTCCTCAGGGTGCAGTGTCCAGTCACCAGGTAGGTAACTGTCTTCAAATGTCTCTTACCCAGTTTCAATAGCCTGGTTGAGAGTTACCTGTCTACCTTGCCCAGTAAAATCTTTGTATGGAGGTCGACCTTTATTTGAGTTGGTGTTTCCTATCTAGAATTACCTGGGTGCATCACCTATGCCCTAGATGGGATGATGATGTGCACTCACTCAGTGAATATATTCTCCGGTGTCATGCTATCATGTGAAATATGGGTTCATCTAGTATTGTCCCAGTTGTATCATTGCATCATTGCCTACGCACTTCACAATTTTGTATATAATTTCTTTTACTCGGTTTGTGTTTTTCGACTGAATTCGGAATACTACAAGACACTATAATTAAATAAATCAGCAATATCGTTATAATCAACACATAAATATAATAAATGAAACATTTAAACCAGCTACCTCAAATCGCCGTATGTGGAATAAACAAAACTAGACACCTACTGTTCAGTATAGTTGTGAGTAAAATTAGTTTACACTATTTCACAATAAAATAACAGTGTGAGGCAAGGTTCTTTGAGGATTAAAAAGCCGAGAAGATAAAGAAGCCATAAATCATTTCTAGTCTTGACCTACCCACAAGCGAACAATTGATTCTCATTGGTGCAATGTAGCTTCCGATTTACTTGAATTTAGTCCACATGGACTGATGTTAACGTCCTAGGGTGGGATTATTTAATTTCTGTTAGTCCCGAGATATTGTGTTCTTAGATTTTGCTGTGATTGAGGTTTTGTTTTATTTACTAAAACTATTTTGTTGGTGATAATCAAAATTATAGATTTTTCGCGACTATTCGAAGAGGAAGATATTGTTATAGGCTCCGAAAAATGAACGTACTAGAAGAGTAAACACGTATTATTCTATGCAAACATAAACAATGTCAAAAATTGTTTATTTATTCTTCTTGATTTCGTGTCGCAGAGAATATAATACGTAGTTTGATTGTTGTAGAAAACATGAATATGTAATTGTTAAAATTTTTTACCAAAAGTTTTGAAATTTCTGAAAGTGGAGAGTAGGGATTTGAGACAATAGACAGAAACAAATTTGGTATGTTCTAGTCGCGATCTACGAATAAAAATATGATACAAAATATGTACAGGCAACAGAAACGAGAAAACAATAGGTCAGAGCATGGAGCTGCTGAAAGAATACATAATTGATAAAAGTTTCAAAGAGATCCATTATCACAGTTATCGGTAAAACAACTGCTATTCATCGGAAAAATAGAGTACAGAACTCGCTAGTACGACGGGATCCTGCAGTAATGAAAAATCTGTCTGAAATCGGTTTTGTTTCTACTGACAGATTTCTTTATCTAGCCGACAAACTAATTTTGCTCACAACTATACAGAACTCTCTGCCAACGGTGGTAAACTCAGAAGTGCTTGAATTTTGAAAAATTATATATAGCGGAATCAAGTAAACGGAAAATTACCGACAAAATAATATTCGGTGGGTTTTTCACCTCCTGCACTATGGGCAGTTGACGAGTGTGCAAAGAATTAATCTGTTCGTTTAAAATGGGTCAAAACAAACATACAAGCGAAGCTAATATAAGCGTGTTAATATTTGAAAATGAGGAGAATACAGATAATTATAATGTTGCCAGCGTTACTACTATAGTTTGGTGATACTTTAAAAAATCCTTAATTTTACATAATAATTTTTCCAGTCGATTCTACACGAGTAAAATTAATGATAGATGAAGACGATGAAATTGGATCAGATTACATTAATGCGTCGTACGTTAAGGTAAGTAACAAAGCGATTATATCAAATATTAAATAAAGTGCAGTAAAAGCAACTATGCCAGTGAAGGTCGCAAAATCTGCGCGTAAGGAAAAGACTCTTGGGTACAATCGGATCATCAAGTTTTCAAACTTAAAGTAGATTCAACCATATCTTATCGTTATCAATCGAGACATCAAAATATTTCTTTCTTGGCATAATATGGGTATCTAACACTTTTTACGACAAAACAACATAAACAATAATATACAAGTATGGCTTTTTCAATTCGTCTGTTAAAGGAATGTTCTTTCGCAGTATACCTACTCCTGCATTTCGATTTTTCAGCAAGCAGGCGTTGGAGCTTTATTCAATTGCTTATTGTTATACGAAGCAATATCAATAGATAGATTTGATGAGGTGGCTAATCGGAATATTCCACTGCGACCTTTTCATATCTATTGTGGTTCTCTGAATCTAGATTACATTCTCCAGTAGCTAATGAGCCTCATCAAAACTAATCTTTTATTTTATTTCTTGCCGGTGGCTTCTTATCACCCAGTACAAGAATCCACACATCACATTCGCCAGGCAGTCTCAATCGCATAGGATGTGCTCTGCAGTTTTCTTTTATAGGTGACAGAATCTGCACAAGACTTCGTCTGTCAACCCAATTAGCTTTGCGTGTCTGATAAGCTTACCAGTGCCCTATTAACATACCCACTACGGCTTTGACATTTTTTCTATCCTTGCTTATTAGTTTTTCTGTCGTAAAAGTTGGCGAATGTCCGCCAATGAACTGTTTCGCCTGTCTCACCATTCTAGACATTTTTGTTCTACCCACTTCCTTGTGGCCATATTTATTGTCGAGTTTGCGACGCCGCAGAGGGGTTTCGGTCCAATGAATGGCATTGATGAGCCTTGTCTGGCCGTTTCATCCGCCAATTTGATCCCCTTTATGACCCCCGTGCCCTGGTATCCAGGCTATCATGACCTTTCAATGGTCTCCAAGTGCGTTAGAGGCGCATATGCAATCCCATACTAGCTTAGAATTGACCTCTATGGAATCAAGTACCTTTCTCTGCAGCTTTGCTGTCGGTGAAGATGGCTATTTGGTATAACGTGATTTTTTGCCATTTCTTGTTATTAAAATTAATTTGGCTGCAATGATAACCAGTTTTTGAATTTGAATCCCAGCATCTCCCGCATGGACTATTACACTAAATAACAACAAATTATAATAGATTATCAATGTGAAAACTATGAGATAAATGGTTTAAAACGTACGTTCGGCATATTTCACCTTCGCCATCAGAACTACACATTTACTCCACAGAGCCAATAGTTGTTCGTTTTATTAGGCATGCATTATATTTTTTTCTGCCGTGTGAACTTATTATTCTATCTCCAAATTTGTTCAAATCTCATGCAGCTTTTTTTTATTTTATATCTGTTTTAAAACTACGAAAGGCTTGGCCATAAATATCATGATTTGTTTATGGTTACCCTTGAATAATAAGTGGAATGGATCAATGTGAAGTTTGTCCAAAAAACTGATAAACAAAAAATTTTACCAAATTTACCCGCTGCCCCTCCCACGTTAAATAAAAAAATTAGGTTGGTAGTAATCAATTTATAACTGCAAGGCTATACAATGAAGCAACTTTGTTTATATATCGGTCGATCAACAAGTCGACAAAACTGCATCCGTCCACACCAGAGTTGGCAGAAATGATGTCGATCAGACTAATCAACATGCCTGACGAAGATTCATTAGCAATTTCCATAAGGGCATCGTGCCTCATGTTTCTGTTTTTATAATTATTAGTTTTGGAATCCCATAGATTTGATTTTAATTTGTATGCATCAATAAAAGCTATGACTTTGTCTTGTTCATGAAAACAATTCGACATGTCGATCGACAGTGTCGACTCGGTGAGGACGCAGCTTTACAGCGTCCTATCGGAACATTGTCGCCTGAAAAAGCTCAAAATAGGGAAGGAAAAAGAATGTATGGAAGAAGCAGCCTCCATCAACATATTTGCGGATTGCACAGCAATTCAGACTCCTAGGGCACAACATCTAGGAGACTACTGGAGAGAAGAGGGAAACTTACCTAAACTAAAACCTGAGGAAATCTCAAATTTCCTCCAGGAAATAGGTCTGAAGGAGCTATTAGTCTGTGAGACTTTCCTCAGGAAATAAGTAGAAGTAAGGGGTCACAATAGATCTTTCAGGTCTCAGTACATACAACAGTGACATATTCAAGGGAACACTAGTTCCCTTAAGAGAAACTTTTGGATAAAGGTAAATTATGTAGATGGAAATAAAACATCTGGTATCTGCAATTTGCGTATGTCAGGAGAGTTTTAACCATCAATTTTCATTAAAATGGTAGTGATTTTCAGGGATACTCCGGTCGAGTTGAATATTTAGCGACGCAAGGGCCTTTGCCCAGTACTAATAGAGATTTTTGGAGGATGGTTATACAAGAAAACGTAACAATCATAGTAATGGTAGCAAATTTTGTCGAAAACAATAAGGTAGATATATAGTATTTTATCTCTAAACCAATAAAAATAAATGAACACTGGAAATTTCAGCAAAAATGCCATAAATACTTTCCTCAGAATCACGAAAATCTCATAGTTGGCGACAACATGGAGATAAGATGTGCAACAGAATTGCATTTTGGAACATACATAGTAAGAAATTTACTAGTTAGAAAGGTAAATATTACAAAACTAGACCAATTTATTAGTATTAATATTGAAACAAACTAAAAATAATGTTACATCAATTTTAGGATTGCACGCAGGTAACTATAACCCACATGCAATTTTTAGAATGGCCGGATTTTAATATACCGACTGGAACTGAGCACATGCTTCAATTTTGCTATCAATTAAGAGAACGTGTAAGACTGGAAGGTGGGGTAGTTATTGTACATTGTAGGTAAGAAAATATATTTTTATTAAAATAAATAATACTGTCAAACATTTCTGAATTTAATTTAAGTGTAATACATCTATAAACTGACACATTTTAATAACTCAAGAACAAAATAGATATCTATCGGGAGTAAACACATTTTTAGTTCAAAACAACTTTATACCTACTAAAAAGTCGTGAGAAAATTTTGATTTAGCAACTGTACAGGTTGTCTATATGAAAACTATAGATTGTTAACCACTGGGCACATTCCGCTCCTGTAACCTATAACTGAAATTTCATAGTCTCTTAATGTATTTTAAAAATCAAATAAAAATATTTTTTTTTGGTACTTTAGAGGCCTCTAACTCAGAAGCAAACGTTCGTATTACAAAAACTCGTTTGAGCTTCCAACATTATCTTGACCACATCTACTCGCTACCGAATTTTTGATATCCAGTCAGTTTAGTCATATTAGCTTCCACTAAACTGGATATAATCATGTCAACATTTTAACATTCACTACTTTTATGTAGGTATAGAAGTATAGATGAAAAACTAATTATGGTTATGAATGAAAGTAGTATATAAAAATTTCCACGGTGGGGAGTAGAAATCAGTTTCTATGACATCAAAATTAAAACAGAAGTAGTCGATTATTCCCAAGGGAGTAAAATGAAAAAAGTTATCCATAATATAAACTCCCTTGGGAATAATCGACTACTTCTGTTTTAATTTTGAAGTCATAGAAACTGATTTCTACTCCCGACCGTGGAAAAAATAGTATATACCATTCGGAAGAGATGCTATTTTGTCCTCGGTGCATTGTAGCCCTCGGGATTCAAATTGTACCTCTGCCAAAATAACGTATTTCTCTCCCTTATAGTATAATGTACTATTTTTTTCTTTGTCGAACTATCCACGGAATAGAAATTCTAGCCACTTGAGTATATAATCTAATACAATAAAAAGTTGTCAGTTTAATAAGACATTTTTCTTAGGTTCTACAACAGCATAAAACATTTTAAAATATCTAAAATTAGTTTTGTGCTTAATTTCAGACTTGGCAATACAGCACTTATTCTCTAATAAATCTTAGATAATATTTTATATTTCATAAATGCTGATTTAACTTAAATTGAAAATTCGAGTATTCTTATGAATCAAATATCATTTCTAACAAAAGTGACAAAATTCTACTCTTATAGCCTAAGGTATTTTTGTACTTAAAAAACTAATAACTATGTATTCAACAGTGCTGGCGTTGGTAGAACTGGTACCCTTATAGCTGCAGATATATTACTTCAAACTGTCAATGCTGGAAAACAAATAGACATTTATAACACTGTATTAAATCTAAGAAAACAAAGGGTCAAGATGGTACAAACAGAAGTGAGTTGGTATATTAATTAACCTTGGTCATGTAGTATTAACAGTGGTTTAATAGAAAAATTGGTATTAATGCCAGTATCTAAATCATATCCAGGACATGTAGGGAATCTTCTAAAAATCTAGACTTCCTCAAGAACACATTACATTGCAACAGTATAGAGTAAAGAGTTTTACCATGCTTCTAATATTTTAAGATTGAAATTTAGTGTTTAAATAGTTGGATATTTTAATGTCATAAACTATATTTTATATTATCTAGTATCATGTCCTTAACAAACCTATTAAAATATTCACACATCAAAAATGTCTAAGGAACACAAAGATTTTTCCTCGTATGTACATGAATTTTAATCGGATTTTTAAAAGTGACATATCGTTATGATGACTGATTAGTCAGTAGTGAATTCATCTTAATTTCAGTGAAATTAATTTTCTCTTTGATGAAATAATTTAACAAAAGTTAAAAGGTGCACTAATTTAATTGAAATTCTTAACACATCCATGAATGTAAAACATAAAAATCCAAACAAAAAATGTTTTTAATAATCTGTATTTCCTCCAAAAGCATTAATTACAGCTTGACACCGTCTTGGCATACTTAAAATTAAATTATCAATTTCGTTTTGTGTTAATAATGCCCATTCTTGTGTAAGAAGATCTAGGAGTCCTTGATGAGTATTAACATTATACAAATGATGAGCGATCCGTCTCTGGAATATATCCCATACATGCTCGATGAGATTAAGGTCTGGTGACTGTGCTGGCCACGGTAGAAGGGTAATTTCGTCAGTATCAAACCAATCTCTTACTGTTGCTGCAGTATGTGGCCTTGCATTGTCCTGCATGTAAAGCAAATCAGGGCCTACAGCAGTGGCAAATGGTGGACAAATACGGTCAATATATTGAAACTGATTCAGTGTCTTCCGCAAAAACGGGAACAGTTCGAGATGAAAAATTATTCCAGCCCACATCATCATAACTTGTAGACCACCATACGGATGAACACTTTGTACATGTCTGAGTCTTTCTTGTCGACCAGGTCCTCTCCAGACTCTCGCTCTTCTTGAGTCAGGATAGAGACAAAACCTAGATTCATCCGTGAATAAGACAGAACTCCATTCTTGTAAGCCCCAATGAACATGTTTTTGTGCCCACATTAACCTCAGTCCACGATTTCTATGACGTAACATGGGAACCCTCAATGGACGTCTGGCGTGTAGGCCAGCATCATGTAGTATATTCCTCAAAGTTTGGCCACACACATTAATGTTGTAGGGATTTGCTAAGGTCCCACAAAGTTCGTGTGCTGTGGCATTCACATTTCGGCGAGCTAATCCTACCACATATCGATCCTGTTGAGGGGTAGTTGCACGTTGACGACCTCCATGTATTTTAGAGACATCACCAAATTGTTCATATCGATGCCATAATCGCGAAATTAAGTCCCGAGAGACGTCAAAATGACGTGCAGCATCAGCTTGCGAAACACCAACCTCAATCATATTCACAGCACTTACCTTCCATTTGAACACGTGATAAATGCCTACGCTCCATGACCACCGTTGCTCTTAACAATCTTATTTAGTATAAATTTTACAGTTTACTAGAGCCTATCTTTAAAATTGGAAGAAATTTGTCCATACAACTAGAAACAGTAAACCTTGTTAGATGAAGCGCTGTCACTTCTGGCTTAATAAAACAATACTATTGACTGAATAATTGTCACCGCCTATCTTCATTTTTAGATAACAAATTTACGTATCGATTGGTATGTACTTACAAAAACTTGTTGAAGTTTTTGTTGAAAAAAGTAAAATAATGGTCGTGCTCCTTAGACATTTTTGATGAATGGATTTGCTTCTTTGTTTGAACTAAATTGAAAATGTATTTTGTAGCAACAATATATTTATATTCATCGCCTAATAGCAGATCATATAGATAGACCACGCACACCAGGTAAGAATAAATCAAATAATAATAATTAGATAAGATAGACATACAATTAGAAACGCTGAATCTTTACCGTCACGTGATTTAGCTAAGTCATGATATTATCAAGCAGTTAATTTATATGGACTATATTTTATCAATAGAAAACACGCGAAACAACGTGCGAAAGCAATTGTCACATGGATTTGTTATCATAAGAGACAACAATATTACAATATACGTCTTGAAATCTCTACACTTGAAGAATAAATAGGATAGGTATTTATATTTCTGGAAGAATGCTTCATTTTTGGGTTTCACTCAGATTAGACTATCTCGGTTGGCGCCTCGGCAATAAACTTCTGACACGTAATAAGCCTTCTAGTGCTAGTGATGTAATATACTATTATTCACGACAATATGTAATAAGCATAGCACCTGAATAATCATACATATTTGTTTTAATCTCTAATTCACTGTTTTAATAATTTTTAGACTCAATGGATATTGCAGATCATATATATGAAAATACAGATATTATTAAAAAACCAAAAACCGACGAATCTAACCTGGGTTCAGAAGATGAAAGTCAATTTTAACAATAATAGTTATCATTCCAATGTGACTGAGAAAATAGTACTTATTATATTAACTACATATTATTGTAGTTAATTACACAAACGATTTTAATATAATTTAATATATTTACAGTAAAAGCTCCTTATTCTTATTATCTTCCATTTCTCAATTCGTGGATCCATTGAAAGGATTAGGTGTCCTTTATTAATACATCAGTATACTTTGAGTACAGCTGGTAGGTTCCAGGAAGGGAAAAAGTTTTTAAATATTCAATATTCTTCCCGAGACAATTTGATCTACTAAAGTACTTATCAAATTCAAAAGACTTGTAAGAAAGTTCCTGTTAGAAGCACCAAGAAACTTAATATCTAATATTTTTTAATACCAATACTTTTTTTAATTCTTGAGTGTTTTTATTGTTTTATTTGTGTATTTTTATCCATTTCAATTATTCATCTATTTGATCCATTTTTTCTTTTGCATTTTGTTAATTCCCACAACTCATGCTTGGCACTTACTGAGTATTAATTTATTCTTATTTTATTGTGATGTAAAATATCTAAGTACTTTTTTTTAAGAATAAATTATTATTATTACATCGGAATTTCAATGAAAAATTTGATTAGTCAAAAGTAGAGACCTTCTCAATGAAACCGGATTGTTATATAAAATTATTAAGTACATCTCTTTGGGTACTTTCTATGGCTGTGGCAATATTTTGTTTTTGTTGGGAAAAGAGTTGCATGTGAGATATATATGTTTGTCTAGATTTACTTAGTGTGAAATAAAAAAAAAAAAAATTCTTGCCGGTCATCGAAAGCATTGACAGATTGTTCTTTGAATTTTTCTCACACTGACTTTAGATAAAGTTTAAAAGTTTCTAAAGAAATGCCTTAATGATACATTTAGGCAACGCTTACAATATGTCTATGGAACTGTATTATCTGTGGACAGGACAGAAGAAATATGCCTTCAGCATATGTATAGTGATCTGCAAATGAAATATGCATACATAATTAAAATTTACATTATGTAGGGACCGGACACAAAGAAGTGGATAAAGAAATTTTCCTAAAAACTTCAAGAGAAGGCTTGGCCTCCCTTGGCTCATCTGAGAAGCACCACTGATTCCTTTAAGACCAGCATTAGAAGTAGGTACTGTTGAAAGGGTTACATCAGAATTTACATAAATTATGGAGTTTTGTAACATATCTATACTTTTTTGCTGATAAGTCATATCCAAATACACATCTTGCTCCTCAGTGCTCATTAACAACTGATATATTTTTCAACTGTTAATGAACTTTGATAACCCAAGAGCGAAAAAACTTGTAAGCCTGATGCCTGAACCAATACTTTGACAGTAAAGCGATACTAACTTTAATTGCAGATGATGATAGTTTGATTGGCTAAATTAGGACATTTGTAAGTAATAAAAAACGAAAGTCAATAACAAATAAAATATCGATTCAGATCGACACTTGATTAAAATTATATTCAATTAAAACCAAACACAGTGAAACAGTTAATTGAAAAAAATGCTAGAAACAATATATATGTTGCTTTTTTGGATATGGAGAAAGCGTTTGACAGTGTCCCCAGACTGCAAATATGGGATAGTCTAAAGAAGAGAGGAGTAAACCAGAGTTTAATCGAGGGTATAAAAAGTATATACAAAAATACGAAGAATTATGTAAGAACCGGAAACCTACTATCTGAAGAGTTTACTACACAAGAGGGTTTAAGGCAGGGGGAGTCTTAAGTCCTACTCTTTTCAATGTGATAATGGACGATATAATAAAAGAGGTAAAAGTTCAAGTAAAGAAATTCACTGTGGGTTAAAGAAATATGGAACTTATACAGATCTCTGAATGCGCATTTGCTGACGATTTAGTGGTATATGCTAAAAACGGAAAAGATCTTCAAAAAAACCTAGACGTCTAGAAAAGAGCTCTTCAAGGTAGAAATCTAGAAATAAATGCAGAGAAAACAAAAGTAATAGTAATAGGGCAAGAAAACAAGAATCTCGAAATACAGCTAAACGAAGAACAAGTACAGCAAGTGGATACATTTAAATATTTGGGAGTGAAAATTCATAAAGAAGGGAAAAATAACGCTGAGATTAATGGACGCATCGAAAGTGCCCTCAATCTATATTATGCAATAAGTAATACTTTTATTCGCAAGAAAGAAGTGTCAAAGAGAACAAAAATGAGTCTATAAAACCGTTTTTAAACCCATTTTAACTTATGGGAGTGAGAGCTGGGTACTTACGATAGAGACAAAAAGAAAATTACAAATGGTTGAGATGAAGTATCTAAGAGCAGTATTGGGAATCACAAGAAGGGACAAAATTCGAAATGATTATATAAGAGAACAGCTAGAAGTAGAACCCCTAGAAAGAAGCATAGAAATGAATCAGTTAGGGTGGTTTGGCCACTTAGTATGCAAGAAAAATGAGCAACAAGCAAAAATGATATGGCAAACAAAAACATATGGAAGACGACCCAGGGGGAGACCACGAAAAACCTGGGATGATGCAGTAGCGGAAATCCTGAAAGAACGGGGACTAAACTGGCAGGAGGCGAAGTTAAAGGCTGGAAACAAACGGGAATGGGCTAAATTTATCAACTTCGATTTTTTTTACTAACCAGGACAACTTCTCTCAACCCCCTTTTCAATTGTTTATAGAGGTTTTTAATCATGAACAAACTATCTCTGAATATTAACAGAACTTGTCTTCATCAGACAAGTATAACATCCTAATTAAGGTATGAATCCAGCTCTGGGACATTCTTTTATTATTAGTATTTAACATTGTTTCAAACGAACCATTTCAAATTGACAATTCCTGTATTCTTGACATATTTAGGGAACATATCTCCCACAAACAAGGAGCTTTTACTGCGTTAAGTTAAATCGTGTGAAGTGATAATATTTTATAAGAGTAAAATTTAACCTGTATTATTTTCTTGAAATGAATTTATTTTTATAATTGCAATACAGTACATTTTTTTAGTATTAAGATAACTCTTTAGTTAAATCTTAACGACAAAATAAGATATGAAAAAGTTAAATTCGATAATTGTTTGAATTTTGGTTTGCGGTTGGAGGTGAAGATGGCGCTGTTATCACAGCTTTAACATTTCCTTTACTGAAGAATATGTATTAATTGTGATTTCAGCATCGTCTTCAGTCCAGGATTAAGCTAACAGAGCTCTCGGACAGAGAATTTCTACTTGTACTGATGAAGCGCAAATACGCCGAAACTGGTCTACAAGTGATATTGTCCCTTTTAATAGGCTTGATGACTTGTTCCACGTTGTTTGTACGCATGAGCTTTATCCAAAATAATGTTGTTTCTTGAAAAAATAAAGGTTTTCAAATACAATTCATTTTTCTGACCAAAACGCTAGAATAGTAATGGGGTCTCCATAGCATTACACATCTGTAATAACTTCAAATCTTCCACACAGTTTGCAATTTAAAAATTTGTTTTGATTACTAATTTGAATTATTTTGTGTGAATTCTATAACCAGTAAATATTTAAACAATGCAAAGCCAGAAAATACGGAAAAAGTTCGAACGATATACAAAAGGTTGACGTCACACGTTTGTGATCGGTGTTTTAATTAAGATGAAGAATTATCATATTTTGTATTTATTTTTTTACTGAAATTAATATAATCACAGTTGTAATGTAAAAATAAGAGATTGCTTTAGAATCTTTGTAGTCTATACAATTAATTTTAATGATTTTTTTAGTAATTCTTAGTGACAGTCATCATGCCTATTGCAAACCAGAATGGTTGGTTAAATCTTGTAGATCATACCAACCCTGTTTAACTTAGAAGTGTAATTTAATGTCTGTCGGGGCATATAGCCCGAGAAGTAGTTGTTTCTTCTAAGTGAACGGTCACGTTTTTGAAAATATTTTCAAAATTTTGTGAGGCATTAAAACTAATATTATAATAGGTAATTGTTCTTTGATTCAAAATTTTCTCACGAATAAGGAACTTTTACTGCATTAAATTGAATAGTGTACTTAAAGTGATAATATTTTATAAGTATAAAATCTAATGGGTATTATTTTCTTGAAACAAATTTTATTTCTATACTTACCTACTTAGTAGTAATTGTTAAGGCAGCTTGACATAGTGCAATACCTCGTGCAATACAACCTACAATGCAATGCAAGATTTCTTCATCAAAAGCATGATGCAGCTGATCAATCTCTACAATTCAATGCAATTGCAGTTTTATCAGTTTGATGCCGATTCTATTGCCGGAAAGGCACAATTCTTGTAAGAAATCTAGTTTCTTTTCTGTTACCAACCAATTAAATGTTTCCAATTAAATTATATCTATCTGACCTTGCATTAACTTGCCACAATTTCTTGCAAATTGTATTGGCTTTTGTCAAGAAGCCTTTAATGAAGTATTTTTAGTATTAAGTTAACCTATAATTTCAACAATAAAATTCAATATAAAAAAATTTAATGTTTGTTCTTTGATTAAAAAGGTTGGAGTAGTGTCTAGCATACTTCCAGATAAGGTGGAAAATTTTTTCAACATGGTTGTATTCCATTACTTTTGATTCTAACTTTCCTTAAACAACCCTCACCCACCCCCTAGGAGGAGAGACTGGAAAAATTGAAATTGATCAAGATCTTTCTAAGCCTAGGGAAACATGCCACTGTCTTTCAGGCAGAGGTAATGGCAGTGCAATGCTGTGCAGAAGAGTTGATGAGACATAAGGTGGATAACCAAAGAATCGCCATCTACTCCGACAGCCAGGCGGCACTAAAGGCGATAAGCTCATATCGGACAACATCAAATCTGGTGTAGGAGTGTCGCAAGGCCCTCAACAGACTAGGTAGTCATAATAGAGTGACCCTAGCCTGGGTACCAGGTCACCAAGGATGAATTAGCCAAGCAGGGAGCTACTGAGGTCATGATAGGGCCAGAACCTTCCTGTGGAATTGCAAAAAACCTCGCTAAGGAGAGTATCCACCAATGGATAAACAATCAGGCGCTGTGCTGGTGGCATGAAGCCCCAGGACAAAGGCACGCTAAACTATTCCTTAAAAGCCCTTCGGCCAAACTGTCAAAGTCGAGAAACGACGAGGATGATGGTGGGAATGCTGACCGGACATTGTAGGCTGAGGAAGCATATGCATGCAATTGGCCTAGCAGATGACAGCCTATGTAGGTTTTGCCAGGAATAAGACGAAACCGCGGAGCACATACTTTGTGAGTGCGAAGGCCTAGTAAGGGTGCTAATAAGTCTAACAAAAAGAATAAAGCTAGATATCGAGCTCTAAGGATAGGGGGGACCACAATAGATCTGCAAAGGTCCCAGTGGGATAGGACAGAGAGCCACTCCATTTCTAATCTAATCTAATCTAATCTCAATAACATTATTTTTTCAAGGTTATAGAAAAATGAATTATTGAATGAACATTATGGATATGAATGAAACTTTATTATTGGGCATGTGTGAATTGTATAACATAAAATTTGGAATAACAAATAAATTAAAAGCTTGCTTCATACCATATGGGTGGACAAGGTGGTGAAATTGGGTAAGATTAGAGTTAGGGTGGTTTTAATGTAAGCTTACCAGTTTCCATATTTTTTCCTTTATTACTGTTAATTGTTAAAAGAAACTTACCTGTTAATGGTTTAGGTCTTAGAAAGAGTCAATGATGCATAAATCCTACATTATGTGGAATTGAATGTGACATTCTATGACCCAACATCATTGTGTGTTGGAAACCTATAGGCACTCCTTCTATCACTGGATTCTCATGATATCCTAGATATATCTGATTTTGACTTGGTACATACATTTGATTCTGTGGAACTATTTCTGAACTATGTTTTAATGGCTGGATATTTTCAAATTTAACAACAGTATCTTTTTGTAAATCACTATTACTGGGAGCATTTGGTTTAGTATCTTCAGTTTTAATATCTACTTGTTTCATTTCATCACCTCCAACTAATACTGGCTTGTTAGTAGCTTTTTCCTTCTCATACCTAAATCCCATATCAAAAAGTAATCTTCTGAGTGTCATGAATGAGAAAGTTGGTAATGTGTCATTCATATTAACATTTTTGAGAATTATACTAAGAGTTGGAACAATACTTTTGCTTTTTAAATCATTAATAATATATTTTATACCTTCCCTGACAGATTCGTCATATTTTAAAAATCTGCTGTTAATATTGATGTTTTTTCTAGCTTTTGTTTTTGATGGTTCTTTAAATCCTTCAGGACTAGTTTCTTCCTTTCGAAATCGAAAAATGCTTTTTTCACTACAACCCGTGGCACTCGAAGTATACCTTACTACTTCTGTAACTCCTTTGTCGGGGTGAATTTTTCGAAAATATTTGAATACATTGAGTATAATTTTTTTTTCTTTACATGAATAAGACATCCCTTGCTTCATTTTAACTACGTCTTGAGACATTATAATTTTCGATTAGTAAGAATTTCATATGAGTCTACAAAACTTATTTTAACTATTATTTCCCAACATGTTCAGCTTTGTTCAAGTCTTTATTTTATTTGCGGTTTTATTTTACCATTGCATTTCACTTTTCATTGTATTGTATTCTTTCTTATGCTTTTTCTTTCTCAATATAAGACCAATGGCCTTTTACTAGTCCAAATTGTCAGCCACATCTAGAGTTTCGGATTATATTCAGCCTGGAATCATTTGACGATTTTATTGAAGCTTTGGTTGTATAAACTTGGCAGCTAGCCTATGGGCTGATGCGAAAAAGTGATACACGCTGTGTGGGTAAGCACCAACGAGCTAAGGTAAGCACTTTCCAATACTCTCACCCTAGACTTAAAAGCTGTCAATTCAACTATTCAAATATCTCTTGTAGGAGCTGGGCAGAATATCCCCTGGGATATTACCCATAGATAGGACCTAATGAAGGAAAAAGAAGAAGTCTTGCGTATTAAACATGGTTGTCCTTGGATAAACATAAATCATATTATCAAACATGTAATAAACATTATTCTATGATGTCAAGAAAATGAATTTTCCATAAGTTTATAGAAATCGAAAATTACAATTGTCTCATTACAATGGAGCAAGGGATGTCTAATTCATGTAAAGAAAAAAAAATCGTACTTAATGTATTTAAATATTTTCGTAAAAATCACCCCGACAAAGGAGTTGCAGAAATAGTAAAGTATACTTCGAATGCAACAGGCTGTAGTGAAAAAAGCATTCTTCGATTTCGAAAGGAAGAAATTAGTCCTGGTGGACTTAAAGAACCATCAAAAACAAGAGTTAAAAAACACACCAAAATTAAAAGTAATGTTTTAATATATGATGAATCTGTAAAAGAAGGTATAAAATGTATTATTGATGATGTAAAAAGCAAAAGTATTATTCCAACTATTAGTATAATTCTTGAAAATGTTAATATGAGTGACACATTACCAAGTTTCTCATTCACGAGTCTGAGCAAATTACTTATTGATATGGGATTTAAGTTTGAAAAGGAAAAAACTACAAATAATCAAGTAATAGTTGGAAGTCAAACAATAGAACAAGTTTATATAAAAACTGAAGACACTGAACCAAACAATCCTAGTAATAGTGATCTCCAAAAAGATACTGCTGTTAAAATTGAAAATATCCAGCCATTAAAACATAATTTGAATATAGTTCAACATAATTAAATGTATGTACCAAGTTCAACTCAGATATGAAAGTCTGGTGATAGAAGGAATGTCTTTATAGGATCTCAACAATGGTGATAGAAGGAATATCTATCACAGAGTGCTGGGTCATAAAGTGTCACATTCAGCTCCACATGATATAGGGCTTTTGAATCAATGACTCTTTGTAAGACTTTAAACAATTAATTGGTTAAAAACTAAGCAATGTTTGTGTGAATCATTTTTTAAAAAGTTTTACTATCTGACAGCATTTTATAAATGTTACTAAAATTAATATATCTTTTACAATTTATATGAATTATCTATAGGGTGAGTTTACCAGTAAGCCGGACAATACCAAGGGATAGACAATCTACTTTTAAATTCAAATAATAAGGTAACCACATCTTTGAAACAGGCCGGAAAATAGGTATCAGTTTCTCTATATTATTTGCACATATTAATATAAATGTAACCTCCATGTTACCAACCAATCAGAAGAATAGTTATAAGTTGAGTGTTTACAACACTCCTCAAAAATACAACCTTATTAAATCTATAAATACTTTGATTTATAGTAAGACAATATTTTTATATTGTATATAGATTATTTGAAACAATTTATTTGACAAAATAATTGTTTCTCTAGAATTTTGTTCCATAGAAATTCAATAATTATACTAAGTATATTGGCTTCAATATAATTTTATATAAAAATACAAAATCAACATAACAAAAGATTAAAATTTTCGTGATTATTGAATATAAATAGAAATTTTGTATAATGCAAACAAAACTAATGCCATATCAGTAAATTTATTTTATTTGATAGTATTTTATGAAAAAAAAATTCTTGAAAAATAGCTATTGAAGATGCGAAAAAATTGGATTTTTGCTTCCAACTTTTTAGTTCATGTAAAAAAGCTACTACTACTACTAATTTCGTCAGGCGAACCTTGGCCAAGACAAACTCAATCCAAGGTTCCGGCACTGAAGCCACTAGCGGGCCCATTGTGGCGTTCCTGCTACTTATGCATCCATGAAACCGAGTCCCTCAATGAAGGACTCAATCCTCTTCAGTGGATCCCTGCTTATGTCCGAAGATTCGCCTGCGTAGCACAGC
Source organism: Lochmaea capreae (assembly GCA_949126875.1). Lineage (NCBI taxonomy): Eukaryota > Metazoa > Arthropoda > Insecta > Coleoptera > Chrysomelidae > Lochmaea > Lochmaea capreae. The sequence continues at coordinate 16,336,133 of OX421400.1, read as the reverse complement.
CCAATGTGGACATACGAGGAGAACATGGTCCGACGTTTCGTCAGCCATGCCGCAATCCCTGCATAGGGGACTTTCCTCTAAACCTATGTTACAGAGGTGTTTCCTCAGACAGCAGTGCCCTGTTAGGAGTCCTGCTATCTTTTTTAACCTACTCCTTGGTAGTTCTAGAGCAGCTCTAGCATGTCCATTCCCTCAATAGGAGCTTGGACTGCCTGAGACCCTATATCCAGTGAACAAGGTGCTGGTTTCTCAACCAGTTCCTCGTCTCCTTACGGTTTGTTTGTTTTGTAAGGCCCAAGGTCGGGCCGTTAAAAGGAGTAGCCGCCTCTTCCACAGCCAGCGCGTTCGCCCCTTCATTGCCTTCAAAACCAGAGTGGCATTCTAGCCACACCGTGTTCCGCCTTGCTAGGTTAGCAAGGCGTCCACGACATTCAGCAGCAAGCCCTGAGTTGATGGTATATCCATTCAGTGACTGTCGGTGTATATGGTTATGCGTTGATCTGTATAACCTCTGTCTAGGTTAATCTATGCGCACAATCTAACGTAGCGTATATCTCAGCCTGATATGCAGATACACCCTTACCCAATGGAACACAGACTTGTGTCATTGGGTTCCTGGAGTAAATTCCAGCCCCCGCCCCATCGCTGGAACATGAACTATCTGTGTACCAGACGATCCCATGATTCTATGAATTTCCCTCCCTTTCCCAGAATTCTCTATTCCGGATCTTCACCCTATAGGGGGTTACGAAGGAATACCTGCACAGGCAGACATCAGCCGCTCGAGACATCTCCCAGAAGCCTGAGCTTATTGACGTGCCTACACCCTTCCTCGTTTCACACATATCCCAAACTTTTCAAGCGTAGGAGTGTCCTCCCAGCCTCAGCCTCGATCACATGCTGAAGAGGTCGATGACCAAGAATCACCTCCAACTCAGCAGCTGTGTAGTTTTCATGCAGCCAGCTGCTCCCAAACCGACCACCCTTTGGAGGCGTGCCAGCTGCGACCTAGCCGTGGCCAGGGTTACCCTTGGCCACCAGACCAGAGCCGCGTATATGTGAGCATCGGCAGCGTGATCACTTTGTACACTTTAAAAATTTATGGGTTGAAGATACGGTAATGAGTGTAAGGACTTTTTTGATTCATGCAGCATTTTTAATTTTTCGTTGTTTTAACAATAACGACAATAGATATCAAGTGAGATCTTACACTTTCAGAATCACGAGAGCCTCCGAGACATTTAAAAAAAATTACGAATCAAAACAATTCTGCAAACGAATGCCCCACTATGCCATGTACTAGTTGGTAAATGTCTCTTACTCAGTTTCAACAGGCTGTTGAGAGCTCCTTGTCCGCCTTGTTCAGTAAACTCTTTGTGTGGAGGTCACCATTGTGCTGCCAGCCTTCTACCAGTCTAGACTTAGATGTTGGATTGCTGATAGCTTTAAGCAGATCCTGGGTGTCAGTGAATATTTTAATTTTTTATCCGGTATATATCCTCTTCAGATGCTTTCATCAATACAGTCTATAGCGGCAATCGTCTTTGCTTGAAGCACCAGCCCCATCAGTGCCATGTTTTTGTTTGGGAACCATCGGTGAACCAGATATGATTTCTCCAGAAGGACCTGAGTGCATCACATGTTCCCTAGATGATGTTTACTCGCTCACTGAATATGTTGTCATACTATCCAAACTGAAATATGATTTATTTAGTATTGCATCAGTGTCTCCTCGAACATTATTCGGAGTCGATGTGTTCAGCCTGTATGGAATTCAGTCATGAATTGACCAGTTTATGAGGTAGTTGACCTAGACTAATAGCTACAGTTCTTGACACCGTAAAGTTAGGTAAAGTGTCTATTCTAATAGCCCTATAACAGTTAAACCGTACATTTTCAATAAAATTCTTGGTATGTTTGCGGATTTTCCTTGAAGTAAAAACCGTAAAGGATCGTTATGAGAAGTTTGATCCGCCTGTGCTCTAGACCCCGTATTTAAGCTTAGTGGAAAATTTTCCTCGTGGTATTGGAAGTTGGCGATCTGTTAAAAGATCACTACTCCCGTAACTGAAAACGACAGGGATATCTTCACTGGCGTAACTAGCCATCAGACCTGGGGGGGCCTAGGAAGGTATATAATGATGTGATCTAGACTATTTATGAATTATTTTATTGGAAATAAAAGCCCGTGAGTTATTTGGAAAATTGTTTAATGTCTATGCCAACGTCTATTACAACCAAGTTCAATTGCTAAACATAATGAATGTATATTGCCGATGGATGTTTTTCTCTAATCAAAGCTTGTAAACCTTTATGTTACCCAGACAGCACGCTGGCCCCGTCATATGACTGACTGACCCACTATGAGAATGTCAATTAAACCGGATTTTTTCAGAAAGTCAAAAATGATGTTGGCTAAGCTTTGTGCATCTCTGAAATTTGAACAATTAATAAAGGTAAGAAATCTTTCCTCTACTTCCAAATCTTTCGCAAATCTGGCAACGATTGATAGCTGCTCTTCTTTAAAACCTCTTGCTTCATCAGCCGTCAAGTTTATAAAACCACAACTTTTAATTTCCTAAGCTATTTTTTCTAAAGAAAACTGAGCAATAATGTGATAAAATATTTTGTAGGTGTCTACTTTATTTGGTACGGATATTATTTATTTTAAAAATCCTGGGGGCCTTGGAAAGGCAAGGGGCCTGGTCCTTACTGGCCCCCCTATAGTTACGCCACTGGATGTCTTTCATGAACCCTTTTTGATGTTTTTAGTATTGGAGCCAAGTTTAAAATGCCATCAGTGAAAAATGAATTGTGAAGAAAAAGGTTTTATTAAACTATTGAAACTCCATAAAACACCACATGGGAGCGCTGGAAGTACTTAATGAAAATAAGCAAATTATCTAGCTTTTTGTGTGAGAGGAACTTCTCTCAGCATAACTTGGTGTTAGCCAAAAGTCGTAAAGCACGGATTTACGGCGGATGGATGACAGTGTGATTACATTTTTGTTTGTCGCTTTAACCAAGACATGGTGACATTCTAGTACTGACCCTGATATGATACGTGGTCTCCTCATGGCTAGTAGTGCTTGTCTGCGATCTGTACCTATAGGTGCATACATTTGTTTTCCGAGATGTTCCTACAGGAAATCTATGTAGATGCAATTCAGTAAGCTACGTTACGGTATATTTGACCATAACCCATTTTATATTTAGGTTTAAATAATTGAAGTACTTATACTCCGCATGCAGAACCTTGTTCAGTTTTTGAGCCATCAGTGTAGATGTTGATAATACCTCTGCTTCTGGCGTTTCTCTTACTGCGTTAATACTTATTTTGTAGGGTTTATTAAAAATAAAATGTGGAGAAATGGAATCCGTCGTTGTCCGTAATATTGGGATCGAACTGACAGATTCCCGTCACAGTTGACATACCCTGTGCGTATGCAAAGAATAATATGGAAGCGATACATGGATATCACAGCTACCTTTTTGATATGAATATCAAAAGAAGTTAGTTTGTTATATGTGATTGTTTTTTTATTCATATTTATGATTTATTAGATATAATTAATCAATTTGTAATCGCCTATTTGATAATAAATAAAAACTTGTTAAAAATATATTCCAGTGATTGTATTCTAAGCAAAGTACAGACCAGTTCGGTCATATTTCAAATTCACAAGCAACACAGGTCTTTCTTGATATAGATAGTCTTTCACTATTAGTATGAACAGACTTTACCACTGTTATGATGAAGTAGTAGTTTCAGGAAGAGCCTAATATAATATTTTCAGAGCTTCGATGAACGAAATTTTATTTTCAATGCAAAATTTAAGACAGATTTTTCATTTGATATTTTTATAAATTGTAAAAATCGATAAACGTACTTGGAATGAGCTGACAAAATGGAGCTATACAAATGTCATTAGTATAAAGCAAGCTGAATACAAAGAACAATTATGTAAATTCAATTCCACGACAATTCTGCTTAGGTACGGTCTTCTTAATATAATTTGTATCATCAGTTATTTGACAAAACAATGTACAACCTAAGGTAATTAAATTACTAAAAGAAATTTTGTCTCCAGACTTGAAGTTAATATTCTTCTGAAAATAAAACTCTTTTATGTGTAAATACTTATAGTCAAAAAAACTGCTGTAATCGTTAAGGAGGTCCTTCACTATGTCGAGGACACTAGCGGCATTACCACCGCATTCTGATGTTTGCCGAAGAACCAGGGCCTATTTTACCATAAGGCCCGGTGGTCTGGGGGGCCCGTTAAAGGTTGTAAAATATTCATAATTTCAAATGTAAATTTACATAGCAGAGAAAAAAAACAGTTACCTCTGATAAGGAATAAGGAAAATAGAATTAAATAAAATAAGCTTTAGATTGGTATAATTAATGCATTTTTTAAAATTATTTATAAATTTATATTAAAGATACCGGCATCGGCGATTCCCCAATCTAAAAATAACTAAATAAGTATTGCGGCACATACAGCAAAGGGCGGCGGCGGCGGTGTTTTCTTTTACTTGGCGTTTTTGTTTATGATAACAAGAGAATTTTTGAATTTTATTGGAAAAGAGGGCCCGAATTTTTTCTTGTGCCTTAGAGCCCGAATTTTTTCTTGTGCCTTAGGGCCCGACCAGATGAAAAATAGGCCCTGCGAAGAACGGACTACACCACTGCCTTGTTCAGATCTTTGATGACTGGTTCTTGTTGAGAGTATTTGATGAGTATGAATGACATTATATTTGAATATATGGACCAGAAATAATTATCGATAATAAAAAACGTAAAACTTATATCCCCAACTTTTGGGCGTGTATGTATTTGAAACTAAGGAATTCAGTTTATTTTAAACATAAAATTCTGAATTTAGAAAAAGTGTTATCCAAATTCTGCGTAAGGTAAGTGGTAGGGGGGGTTATTACAAGCATATTAAAAATAATTCCATCTTCTGCGGAGTTGCGGGATGGATTTGGGGGATGGAAAAGGGGTGGAAAAACACATTTTAGCAATTTCCGGCCAAAGTTGAGGTCCTAGAAAAAAAAGTTATGTGTAAAAGTTGTAGATCTCAAAAAGATCTAGAACTTTTATATGAGTGACTTTGTAAGATAACCTTGACATTTCTGAGAAAAATGGCAAAAACTGACTTTTGCGTTTTTTATTTTTAGTTTTCGCAAAAATATTCAATTTGCATGAACATTTGGTAAATGTTTGTAGTCGCAAACTATGAAAAAATTTTCGATTTAAAATATTTAAAATTTTTCAAGTTATGAAGGTTTTCCGTCAAAATTCATTTTTTCTTCAAACGAAATTCCTCCTTCAGAAAATTCTTGTAATGTGGTCCGCGGGTGCTCATTTGCGAAACGAATCAGAATTTTGAACTACTGGTAAAGTATAAGCGTCAGCCCTTTTTAAATGCAACCATCAATAACCGTCAATAAACATTTTGAATGTTACAATTGATTAAGTATTATTTAGTATTAAGTAAACGTTTGTTTATGTGTCAATAAACATTTTGAATGTTACAATTGATTAAGTATTATTTTAGTATTAAGTAAACATTTGTTTATGTGTCAATAAACATTTTGAATGTTACAATTGATTAAGTATTATTTAGTATTAAGTAAACGTGACAACGCTGTTGGTTATTATCAGAACATACATTAGTTTTGCTGCTAAAATAAAATTGGTTAATGGGATGCAATTCGGATGGTCGTGGGATGCAACTCGGATGGTAAAAATTCTACCTGCTCTTAGCGGGATGCAATCCGGCCGTCGCGATTCGTTCAGCTGAAGTATCCTCGTATACCTGAGTTTTGATGTAGCATATACTTAGGTATACCTGCGTTTGGGTATTTTAGATGCCGAGGTATACTTCGGAACGTTTACACCGAAACAGAATGAAGAGCTAATGATGACAAGAGGGTAATTAAATCTCCCTCAAAGACATAAATTCGACCTTTGAAATATTACAGGTCATATATTTTAATTGATTACGCAGAGATGTATGGCACTATTGACTGCAAATATCTTTTTTATAGAGATAAATGATATACAGTTTCTTTTTTATTTTTTTCCGTAAAATTCAATAGTGCAATTTGTTTTTTGATATCTTGAAAAATTTAACCAAAATAATAACAATTATCCAAAAATACATACCTATTATTTTTGCATTTTTGAGCGTGATTTTCTATTGCAAGTATATTTTTTTATTTGTTTTATGGAAAGTAGATGTGAAATCAAAAAAAATGAGCAGCCGCGGATAACATTACAAGAATTTTCTGAAGGAGGAATTTCGTTTGAAAAAAAAAATTAATTTGACGGAAAAACATCATAACTTGAAAATTTTTCAATATTTTGAATCGAATTTTGTTTTCATAGTTTGCGACTACAAAAGCCACCATTTACCAAATTTTCATGCAAATTTTAAATTTTTTGCGAAAACTAAAAATAAAAAACGCAAAAGTCAGTGTTTGCCATTTTTCTCAGAAATTTTGAGGTTATCTTACAAAGTCATTAACATCAAAGTTTTAGATCTTCTTGAGATCTACAACTATTACCTTTAACTTTTCTTTCTAGGACCTCAACTTTGGCTAGAAATCGCTAAAATGTGTTTCTCCACTACGTTTCCATCCCCAAATCCACCCCGCAACTTCCCCAAGGCAGAATTTAGATAACACTTTTTTATTTCAAAAATTTAATTCGCCTGGACTAGATAGCCAGGCACGTATCCAGGATTTGGTTTCGGGGGGGGGGGGGTGGTCCAACGAGAAAGAAAAATGGTGCCGCAGGCAAATTTTTTTGAAATGGTCAAGGTCAAGGGCTATGGTGAAAAGTAGAAAATTGTATAGGTACAAAACAACACAAAAATACAGGTTTTGTTTTGTTAGAAACATTTTTAATCTTCTGTTAAAAATTGAGTTATTATTATTACCTATAGTTACAAACAATTTCATAATTATAAAAAGTATAAGTGTGTAGCAAGAATAATAGTTACAAAGACAATCTTCGCTTTTTTTTATTAGCTATAATGTCAAGTATTTTATCAGGAAAAACATCGATGTCCCCGTACATTGAGAGCACAGCCAGGGAACTTAGCCTTTCGTGTGACATTTTATTTCTTGGAAAGGTTTTTTCCCTTTTTAAGAGTTGAAAAAGATCTCTCGACACTGGCTCTAGCAACAGGTAAAGTAGAAAGAATAACCAGTAAATGATGAAGAGCAGGGAAAAAATGTTTGTTACAGTGCTCCAAAGCCTTTAGGGTTTCGGTATTTCTGTCTAAATCTTCACCCACTTGATTGCACCCTGAAGAGCAGACATCGAGTAATTATCTTCAATATACATAGAAAGCTGCTCTAGCTGACTTACATTTTCATTTGAGGCAAAGCCTGGTAATAAGCTTTGAAAAACTATTAGTTTGGTTGAGTTTGTTTCAAAACGATTTTATAGATTCATTATAAGTTGATCGACGATAAGTTCCTCTGTGTTGCCAATAGTGAAGCAACTGATTTTTATTTTTAAACCTAGACATTTTAAAAATAATATTTTCAAAACTGTATGCTGTTCAATATGTCTATACATTTTTACTTTACTGCCTGTACCTACATAAAATTATGGAATCATCGTTTTTCTAGTATGTGTTTGAAAATATTTCGGGGGGGTCCGGACCCCTCCCCTGGATACGTGCCTGTAAACAGCATTGGCTCTCGTCTATAATGAATGTATTTACTAGTGGCGCAAGATTTTCGGTTCTCAATAAAATATATATTATACCCCACCCAATACCTAACTTTCTACATCTGACTTTCTATGGCAATAAAGCAAAATATCTTTCTCCAAGTTTCTAAGAAAAAACCTACACCAAAAAGTCCCAATTTCATCCGATAATCCTTATACACCACATTAGAAAGGATATTGACTAGGATAATAAAAAATGTAGTTTTCAGTCAGCACATTATCTCTTCCATAGTACCTGTGCGCATGTACCGCAACTTTACACAGAGAATTTTCACAGTCGAGACGCTCTAAACATTATTCCTTCCGCCTCTGCTAGGATTACGCTGGGTTTTCCGAAAATTTGCCGGTGGTGCGCGAGTATACCGCACACGAAGTTTGTTTCCAGACTTTTTATTCTTTTTTTCAATTGCTAAAAGTGAAAGTGTGTTTTGTCTATAGACTTTTTCTCGTTCTTTCTAATAACCTTCAATATTATTTTGGTAAGTATTTGTTCTAAAATAATCACAATTTTAAACAGATAATAATAATGGTTTTTATAAATATTTTTTTGTAATTCGGTTAGGTACGTTTTTCATCAAAAGTTACCTTAATCATTTAAATAGTTTCAATATTAATTTCACCGAGAAAAACAGGAAAAGTAAACTGGTTTAATGGAGAAATTCTCGCTAACCATAATCAAACTTGTAATTGGCATATTTTTTTTCCTGAAGACTTTTCTCAGATATACATTTCGTAAGCTACGTTAGTTTCGAGCAAATAAAATTAGAAATTATTTTATAGTGTAACTAATGTCAGTGTAATGACCATAAAATAAAGCAATGTTGTCAGATATATTTTCTAAAATTCTTTGACTCACTACACAAATGTTCCCGTTACTTCAGTAAACTGATGTTCTTAGAAAGCTAGTTTGGAAATATAAAAAAAATACATAATATAAATTTATTAGTAAGCTTTAAAAAAAGTCGCTTGAAATTGCTGAAAAAAGAAAAATTAATTAAAACCACTTTATATATTACCTCAGTACCTAACTGATCTACAATACTAGTATCTAGGTTTTAACTCCATGGCAGATTATTACGTACAAACCAACATTATAATGTAGAATTTACAAGTAAATCATTTTTCATGAAATCACTGTTCTCTGATGGGCTTCGACTTTACAATTCGCTACCAACTGATATTAAAAACAGTAAAGATGTGTACATATTCAATAAAAATGTGAGTTTATTCCTTAGGGATGGGACATTTTAGTTTTAAGTTACTTTATTTTGTATATTGTATATAAATTGAATTATTTGTTTGTAATTAGCTTGGAGCTAAATAAAGATTACTTACTTACATATTATTATGTTACTATATTTAAGAAAATTTTGAAGAGTTGGCAACGTAGGTGCAGGTGTTCAATAACTCACTCAAGACTTCCAAACAATCATCATCTACGTAAATTATCGTAATATAACGAAATAACCGGTGTATAAGTACTAGAGCAGGCCAATCTGTCAAAAAAAATTCTATGGTCTTGAGGGAGTTCAGGTTATAATCCAGTATTTTCATTCAGTGTCGGGTGTGAATTTTGTTTTAAAGGAATATTTAATATAATATCTATTTCTTGGTTGAGTGAGTTAAGTGAAGGAAAGTGTAGGTGATCTAGGGTAGAAAAGTATCATTAATATAATACCTATTTGATGGTTTAGTGGTTAAGTGGCGTCAGTGAATTGATATTAATATAACATTTATTTGTTCGTGGACGTTAGGGTAAGTTTTATAATATAATTAATTAGAATGGCATTTTGAAGACCATTTGAAACGAAATTAATATAGTAGATTAACATTATTTCACAATATTCGAATTTATAAAAAATTTATATGCACACCATTGGGCGGCTTTTTCAAAGGGATTAAAAATATGGGTCATTACATTAACATTGGAATAATTATAATTATGATAAGTACAATCACCTGATCACGGCTAAGGGTTTTAACTACAATCAAACGGTTCAATTAATTTTAAAGGCTATCGTCACTACATCGTGGTGATTCGTAATAAGTTGGTGCTGACCTTTTGGCTCGTTATTTTTGCTGAAGCTACAGAGTGGGCAGTGTGTTTGTGGTTCAATGAAAACTATCCACCCCACATAGTGCTGAAGGCGTCACTTTTACGAAAAAACACGTCAAAAATCATATAAAGTAGGATGTCTTTATGCTCATTTATAGACGTTTATAACCCAATTTTTTTAATGGAACACCCTATACATTATTGCATTGTTGGATTACAAAAATGTATAATTACGGATAATTCCAATTTACCAATAGAGTTTGTTTAATCGACCTTTGCCGTTACGTCATAATCGGTGACGTATTCTGCTGTTTTACGTTTGTCTCATATTAGTTGAATGTTATTTTACACTTAACCTCAAAATCATAATCAATGACATTTGTTAAGGTGTGTTTGTATGAATAAATTAGTAATGCCAAAAATTGTATTTTGCTTTATGCTTTACGTACTTTTTTACTTAATTTAGTTTTGTTTTAATTTGAAATCCCCGTTTTTTTAACTGATTTGTTTCAAATTTTCAGGATGTTTAACGCCCCTAAGCATGATTTTTTATTGAATTTAAAAATTTACGGATTACCGAATTGTGATTAAATGGCAAATTATATAATATATATTGAAAATGTTTTATATACGATTATAAAATTATATATACGATTATAAAATTTTAAAATCAAATCAAGGTAGACACTAACTCTAATTTTGCATTATATAGATAGATACTTACGTTGTAGACTGCATTTAACGGTAAAAGCGGCACTCCAGCATCCCTTTCTTTTGAAAAGTAATTAATTAACTTCAAAATTAAACTTTGCTCTTTCTCATTATACCGGGAAGGCATTTTGACAATGAAAAATTAATTGAAAAAAGCGAAAATGACCAAAAATACTGATCAAATCAAAATGTGACAACTGAACTGTCAAAAGTAACAAATAAAAATTACGTCGACATTAGTTAAGAAATACGTTAATGACGTCATAATTCCGTCTCATCCATTTCATGAATGAGAGATAAAGCTGGGCAATGTATGACGTAACGGCAAAGGTCGATTAAACAAACTCTAGTAACATTTTAATTCGTGACAAATCAGCAAAATAATACTAAATTATTTTATAAGGTGCTCAAATTGCCTTCAATTGGTTTCCATACAATGATAACAATCGCTAGCTTCAAATGAGTTTCAAACATTATGTAACTTTTCTGGGGTTATTTATCGACATTCTTGAATAATTCGCTGACGTAAATCATCTATAGATGCTGGCTGAGTAGCATAAATTATTGTTTTCAGATATCCCCATAAAAAAAGTCTAGTGATGTTAAATCGGGGGACCTAGGTGGCCATTCCAACATTGGGCCTCGTCTACCTATCCACCGAACAGGAAATGATTCGTTTAAAAAGTGTCTCACATCGAGAGCGTAATGTGGAGGTCTTGTTGAGACGCTAGCAAAGCTTCTGACATGGTTTCATCATTTTCTAGTATTCGTGTTATTTCGGGATCAATGGATTTTCTCATTAATTGTAGATGAGACTCACCATTTAAGTTTCTCTTAATAGAATATGGTCCAACAATAAGGTCACCAAAAATGCCACACCAGACGTTCAATTTTTGTGGTGTTTGACTACGAAACTCCTGCATTACGTGTGGGTCATTTTCTGCCCGATATCTAAAATTATGTCAGTTCACTTCACCATTTAATGCATAAAGTTGGAGAGTCGTACAGTCGTTCACTCATCATCAATTCACAAAAATGTAGATGCCGGTCGAATTCGTCTTCATGATTGTAGCTTTTGGACTTATTTAATTTTGTATAGGTATAGAATTTGTGTTTATATAAAATTCTGAAAATACTGCTGCGAGAAAAACCCACTGCATTGCACTAGAAATACGTGATATTGACTGCTGTTCTTCTAACGTAAGTGTTCCTGAAACGGCAACATCTATAACCTCGTTGTTAACTACGCGTTGTGGTTGGGGTTGTGCTGTTTCAAAAAAATGTTGCATTAATTAAGTTACTAACTTATGTGTGGCAGTTCTTCCGGGATAAGCAGCATTAAACTGTCTAGCTGTGTCTCTTGCAGATTTATTATTTGCATTGTATAATCCTATAATTCTATCTTACAGAGTATACTTACATCATTTTTACGGTAGATAGATACTTGTAAATGTTGATATTCGAATGAGAACTAAGCTACCTACTTGACACTTTATTTAAAAAGCGTCAAAAATCGTTTACTTAATTGAGTAGAGTTCGTGCCGCAATAAAGGCATGGTTTACATTGGAATTATCCGTAACTCCCAACTGATTGACTTTTCATTTATGTATTATACATTTTTGTAATCCTCTCGTAGATGAGTATCCAACAATGCAATAGGGAGGGGAGTTCAAGTTATAACGTGTACATGATATGAGCAAAAATACATTTCCCTTTATATGATTTTTGACGAATTTTTTCATAAAAGTGATGCTCTATATTCCCAGATAACACATAAACATACAATGGATGTCGAATGGATATCCACATTGAACATAAGGGATATTCATAGGATATCCGTTCAAGTCCAGAAGGATATCCTAAGGACATCCATTGGAATAAAACGTCATTTTATGCGGAAATCATTGTCACCATCGAAGTTCGTCGTCATTGTCCTTACTTAAAATAGGTAAAGTTCATTTTTCTCCAAATGACATTAAAAGCGGCCTTTTAATGACACTTGGCAGGCTTAGAAGTTGTACTTTTAATGCGTAGGCAGAAAAAGTCCACTTTTACTGCCTAGGCAGAAAAAGTTCGTTGCTAGGCAACCTTCCAACTAATAATTTAAATCAAACTGGTGATTAAAATTGACAATGACATTAAGAAAACTCAAAATGATGCTGATATTGATAATGAAACGCAATTTAAATATGAAAAAGTCGATTTTGCGTGGAATTGGAACAAATTTTAAGAAAAAATTATATGTTTCACACGGCAGAAAAGCAGATTTAATGCCTTGGCTGGTTTCATAGCCTCGCTACGCTCGGCTATGAAACACCAGCCGCGGCATTAAATCTTGTGCTTTTATGCCTAGTAAAACAAATAACTATTACATTTATTGTGATATTTTTCGACAATTTAATTCACGTATAAAAAATCGCATTTGCCACAGTGCAATTGTCACTTTGACAGCGGCAAAAGTTAGCTTTAACTTTTACAGCGACAAATAGACTAGTGTTTTTTTCACTTATTCATTTGTTCATCAATTATCGCGGTGTTGGTTACCAGAATAAATAGTTTGGCATGTTTGTCAACAACTTATTGAATGTTCAAGAACTAACAATGAGTCGATTCGGTGTGTCTACGAACGCCGAAATTAGTCAAATTGTTAATACCTGTGTGCCTACTAATACAGTTGCGACGCAATCACCAATCTGGCGACAATTTTCTACGTTTTGCGATGTAAAAAGATACACATTTGAGCCAGATACTTCCATCGAGAAATTGAATGTAATATTGTAAGATTGGGCATTTAATATGCGAAAAAGTAACGGAGAAGACTACAAAGAAGCGGTAGTTGAAACAATTTGGAACACCACCACTAAAATGCTACAAAGTAAATATTATAACGAATTTAATATTGTATTCAACCCTTTCACCGATGTTCAGTTTAATTCATCACGAGCTGCACGTAATGCTAAACGTAAAATCCTACAAGCACAACCCGAAAAGAGAAAATGTAGTGCATCAGCTCTTAATAAATCTGAAGTATTTGCAATGGCCAGATATAACGAAAATGAACCGGAAGGACTTCAAAGGAAATTATATCACATTTTAGCGTTTGAACTATCTTGGCACGGAGGAGAAGCAGCTTACTGCAAAACCACTTATTTCGTATCTGAAATTGAAAATAATGGAAAAGAAACTGAACGTATTGAGTATAATCCTCTATTTTCGAAAACGAGACAAGGCGGCAACAATAAATTATGTGACAGCAAATGGATCATGCCTAATATTTTCGACGAAGATATTTGCCCAATACGTTTATTCAAAAAGTTAATGGAAAAACGAAACACTTTTATAACTTCGGACAGAGTATTTCTTACACCAAATCCTTTTTGGAAAAAGAAAAATTCTAAAGGTTGGTACAAGAATTTGCCGATTGGAATTAATGAAATTAACAAATGGACTAAACGCTCAGCACAACGCATTGGTTTAGATGTCAAACGTGTCAAAATTACAAATCACTCAAATCGAGCGGCAGCAGTTAGCGAATTAAGTAAAAGCGGAATTGAAGAACAAGCTCTAATAAAAATAACAGGACACAGCAATTCATCATCAATAAAACCATACTTACAAGTTGACAAAGAGTATCATTCAAGCATTATTCAATCAATTCGTTTGGAAAATGAAAAAACTTCAACATCTACTACAGAAACGATTAGCTGTGGCACCCGCAGCGATATCACTGTTCCTAGTATGAATTTCAATAACTGAGTTTTTAATAATTGTACATTAAAATAAAAATGTGTTTATTTTTAATGTTTCATAAATAAAGTTTGCATTGATATGTTTCCAAATTTCTCATTAATTAAATTGTCCTGCCGAATTACACTCGAGGTTTGTATTGATATTGGGTAAATTTGTGTTGTTCAAATTCTAAACTGTTTCCTTTAGCAATTTGACTCGAATAACTGTCAACCTATAAACACTCCACCTTCGGTGTCGTGTTTTTAATAGTTGACAGTTATTCTCGTCAAATTGCTAGGAAACAGTTTCTCATTAAACAACCCAAATTTACCCGATAAAATACAAACCACTTGTGAAATTATAAGTGACAAAATTCCCGGTAAACGTTTGGACGAAAGTAAACGTGAGTGTATAAGAAAATTACGTGAATATTTCCAAAAGGAACTGGCAAATGGCAGACCACTCTTGCCGATGAAAATGCCCTTATTGTTAATAAGTGGTCATTGGAAGACGAGGCATATGCCACTCTTCCAACTGTAAATGTTGTACTAGCGGCTCACACCACTGCACAAACCAGGCTAAAATTATATACATATTTAGAAAAACTCGATGATAGAGTGTCTCTGTCATTTACATCTGTCGACTTGACACCTATGAAGTACCTTCAGGGCGCGTTGTATCGATCACGTAAACTCAGTTTAATTATAACTGATGTTTAGACTGTGACATATTGATTTATTTATTATCATCAATTACATCAGTCTAAACATCAGTTATAATTAAACCGAGTTTGGGTGTTCGATACAACGCGCCCTTAGGCAGTTTTCTCGGCGATATGACAGACGAACTATGTGAATATGGAGAGGGAAGCTACATTACAGATTTTGTCGCCGGAGGTACAAAAATATAATCCCACAGGGTTTATTCAACCGATATAATATTAGAAAGTTTCTCTATTGGCACTGGTTTTTTGAAACGCTGTAACTGCGCAAACTGTGGTGTATCGTCTTGGCTTGAAGCACTTTGAACCCCCACCATTTTTTCAGAAGAATAATTAATTATTGATTTCATAGTAGGGTTTCAATAAAAAACCCACAGTAGTCTGAATAGGGAACTTGCCCATTTTTTTTTTATTCTACTAAAATGTGTGTTTATATATGAAAACACATTATACCAAATATCAGTCCTTAAATCGCAATACTTATTTCACAATAAATAATTAAAGTTGGAATCGCCACCGGGTGTATTCAAACGAAGAAAAATGCGCGGCAGCGGCTGTGACGTCACACCGCACCTCTCGCATCGGTAACCGCAGAAACAGCCATTTGAAGCATTATTGATTTTTTATCGAATTCGAATCGTTAGCGTCAGTTTCTAAGTTTTTAAGTGTTGTTTGCATTGTCGGTTCACAATCGCCTGACTCGAAAAGTGCGGTCTGACGTCACAACCAATGGCAGCGCGTTTTAAGAGCAGTTCAAATTATTCAAATTTTAACCCTTTATTTCTCAGGTAATTTAATCGTTATTGGAATTTTTCTTTTTCTATGAAGTTCCTTATGATAATATCTTACGATTTTAATTGTTTTTAAATGATTTTATTTTTTTGGCAAGTTCCCTATTGGGTAGGCACGATGACGTATTACCGCGCATTTTAATTGAGTTCCTGATTGGTTGAAAGCTAGTGGGCAACCTATATACTTCAGATATAGTGCCAACTATCTAATCGTATATCACCTTTAAGTTACGTTGCAGAGCTAAACTCTGAAAGGTATTTATATTATTTTCGTCTACTCACCAAACATAATTCTATATTGTATTTGAATTTGGACCCATCAGTCCACCCTTTCTTAACCGTATCGTGTGTATCATACCGAGTTTCGTCCAAATAGATAATTGCTAATAAATATATGTATACTTACTTATAATTTCCACACAAAAACACCGACTAAAGTGAACACCTGCAACCATCCCTCCAAAATAGTTGTAGTTCAGTCAAACTATCACTTGTTCGTGCTTTAAACAGTTTCGTTTATTAATCGCCTTCATTAACAAACTAGTTTATTAAATAACTATTAACGATTATTTTAAATGAATTTATCGTCAACTAGGTAAGTATTTTAGATAATTATAATATTGACTGGGCTATGACGGTATACTCTTAGTCTTAGAGTCAAACAAAAAGCCGGCAACTTTAAGTTCGCACTATATACCTTTTACGTCAACTATAAGTAATAACAATATTTGGACTTAACCTATACGCTCCCGACTCACCCATTATTCATAAGACACCCTACCTGCATAGTGCATAATATGCAGTTTCATAATTCGTTATATTGTTTTCAGTTTATATATGGTGTATCAAGAGCTCGTACCAAAAAATTATAAAAAGGTTGAAAATAATATTAGTACTTCTTATAAAATATGTGCCTTATTCCCTACTCCGTTAACGAACTATACACCACTGAAGTTGTAAATTTAAAATTTGTACTTATTTATAATTATTGAATGACATTGGAAATGTAGCACTTAAATGTACACTTGATGTCATTATAAACAGATCTGTACTGTGAACGTTTCAAGAGATATTAACAATTTTATGTCTCACTGCGAACTATTTGTCTATATTACTTCATTTTATCGCAAAAAAGTGTAAACAAAACTAGGTTGATTATAACAACAACTATTCAAAATAGCTTCCACGAAGATATCTCCACTTTATTTATGAATTCTTAATAAAGGTTTCTCAGCAAATCTGGGGTGGAGAATTTTTTGTTTTGATGGAAATTCAAATTAAAGCCAGTGTATTCAAACGCTCTTTAGCAAAGATTTATTTTCAATCGGCGTGAGACGAAGAAATGTCGTGGGGCGGTCACAGTAAGCAGTTGTAAAAAAAGCGGCAGTTTCATACAACAGTCGACTGCCATAACAACGGTACTGTTTGGTGGGGGACACGACTACTGCTATGTACTGATTCACTATACTTAATTTGGCATTTGAAAATGGCGCCGACTAAAGTTGTGTTAAATGGTCTGACTGTGTGTTTATTATTATTAAAAAGGCAGCTAGATACTCTTAAATAAATTATCAATATCAAAAAAACGAAAATACAGGAAGAAAAGGTACTGGGTGAAAACACCATTATTAAACAGATCTAATTTTAACATAAAAAATAATTTGTTGACCGAATTATTAACTGTTGACGGGGAGTTCCAAAATTTTACTCGTTTGCCATTCGCAGAATTACACGAGAATACGTTGATCTTATTGACGCTATCTTTTTTTAATGATTTCTTCTGTAAATCCCATTTTTTCAGAAATATTCGCAATGGTGCCTTTCATTTTTACGGTATTTTTGTATTCTGGGGACTTCACATTTCACATCGGTATAACTCGACTAATAACATAATTTTGTTATAGGAGAACGCTAGCCGTTTGACGGATTTTATTGCCATGTAGATCACTGTTATTAATTCTTTCATCCAAAATAATTGAGTAAAACTGTTTTAGAGCAACATTTTTAACGAGGATTCCTCAGATAAAATAGGTACTCTAGTTACTAACCTACAATGCGTTGCAAAAGAATTGACTTTTCATCGTTTCTTATGTACTTGTTATTTTGTCAAACACAATATTGTATGCGTGGGTAAAAATAATATATTTTGATGACATGATGGACTTCAGCCCAAATTCGCCAAACCACAAACCACGGCCAGATGTTTTCTGACATGACCATAGATTCTTATGAGATTAATTTAAAAACAGAACACCTTAACCTCAAAAAGATCTTTCTCAGTTGAAAGCTTCATAAAATACAAGCTCAGCTGAAGTAAGTATCCCACTAAAATCTCAGTTCAAACTTAGTTGCTGAAGGTAAAAAGAATGGTCATTTTAAACTGAGCAGCTAACTAACTAAGATTCTTACTTATTCTCAGTTAATTTGGGTAAAAAGAATACTACTATTGTTGGAAAATAATTTACCGAAAATAGACAGTAACTTAGATATATCGTAAATGTCACCCACTAGATTATTATCACAATTCCGAATATAATACGGTTTTATATAAGTTAAAAAGTTTAATATATTTTTTCATGTCATGAGATTTTCGAATGGTGATTTTAACAGGAATAACATTTTGAATTAAACCTGATATATCGTTTCTCCTCTTGTGCCCTCCATCAGTCAACACACTGTATACGATCGTGGCCGGTAGTCCCAGATAGTTTCTCAGAATCCCGTCAACTTCTGTAAATCAAACGCTTAAAATTAAATATTGAAAGTAGACATACTTTTTGCAATTGATATAATCACTACTTCCATTCCAGTTAATTACATTTTTATCAGCCTGAAAACTCAGTGGGATGAAGCGTATCAAAACATCAATGTCAAATCTTATTCTATAAACGTCAGATTTCACGTGACAACACCAGCATTATACCAATTCCCGAAATATAAATAACGACCTATTTTCGACGTCGCTACTCCCACTGGCCCTGAAATCCGAGGAAACTTTTGTCTTCAGTTCCTTTCAATTCCGTTTAAATTTTGCCAAATTGCTCAATACCTCTTAAGATATAACCGATAATCTGTCAGCAACCTTTGAGGGTTTTAGGTTATAACCAACATTTAAGTTTTTGTTCCAATGCTTTCGACTAGGAAATTTATTTTTTTTAGAATTTCTGAGATACTATAATAACGGGTGTGTATTTGATACCAACTTAACAGAGTTATTGGAAACATGAATTTACTTCCTCAGTATTTGTGAGCCTTATATAAATAGTGCTCGACGTGAAGCAGACTTAAAATATGGAGTTAAGCTTGAAACATATCGGCTGCAACATTTTGTAACGCAGCGTTGCATGCTTCACATTTTCTTCAGGACAGAATATAAAACATTGCAACATCCTAGAGTACACATTTGTCACTGCCATCCGTAGAGAAATACATTTTAATTAAATGCTATTATAATTTTAATACGTCCGTAAATATTAACGCGGATGACCTATTTTTGCGTGTTTCCCCAAAAACAGTTGCCACTCAGTCGTATAAAGTAGGAATGTTACGGAGGTGGTTTCATCGGAACCGAAATCGGAGTCGTTAGTCGAGGAGTAAAGGCTAAGTCTACCTAATGAAATAATACAAAGTACAAACGTTACACATTACAAAACAAAACGACAAGTGGCAGAGTAATCAACAGAAAGCATGCGGGGAGGGGGTTCCTCGCGCGACAAGCATAATCTTGTACGCGCTGCCGCCACTAGACCTCCGATTCTAACTTCCGATTTAGAAGTATCGAAGCAGAAGTTGAAATTGCAGGTGTAATATCAATCGGAAGTTCCAGCTTTACGGAATTGGAGCTGAATCTCTGTAACATCCCTAGTATAAATTGTTCTGTTGCAACAAAATGTTGCAGCCAGAGCGTTTCCTGTTTTATTCATTTTTGTAGCGCAGCAAAATGTTCCAGTCGGTTAATTTCAACCTTTATTGAAACCTTATAATGAGATTATAGCCATATTTCTTTGAACTCAACCACACAAACCGGATTAACAATACTATGACGTCACGGTAAACTTTTATGACGTAACGGTTTGCGGAAACTAGGAAATAAACAATAAACTATCTCTGTGAGCTGGTTTGTGTGGTTGGTTAACTGCGTCATGGTTTGGAATACAAGTCGAGGAATATTGACTGGTTAACTTATAGTTAACCGGTTTGTGTGGTTAAGTCCACATTCTATGGTAACTTTGCCAGATGTCTTACTTTTCCTTTGAATTGCGACAACTGAATTATAGGACACGATAAAAACGTACAAAATAAAAATGTACTTTTAAGAAATTAAGTAAAAACGACTTTAAAATAATTATAAGTAGTTTATATGATAAAAATATGTTTTTGTTACAAACTTTCGAGGTTTTAACGAAACAAGAGCGTGTTAATAATTTTGTCTCTCTGAAATATGGCAACACCGAGAAAACCACCGGAAACCATTTTACTATCAATTTTACCTGATTTTACTACAAAGTTTCAACGTTCCTAGTTTATTGAAGCTCTTGTTTTCGTCTTTTCAACTGATATTTGTGTTTTGCGTACAGATATAATTAAGAACAATATTTTTTTGTGAAAATCATGGTTCGTCAGTGCCAAATTTGCAAAAAAAAACAATATTCCATATTTTCCTAACCTCTCTTTTCACTTGTAAGTAAATAGTTCTATATGCAATTGGCGTTGTAAGAATACATTGTGCGATTAGTCCGACAGTTTCTCCCCACTCCTTGAAAGTCATTGATGAAAACATATGTATGGCGATAGAATGTTAGTCGCCTTTTCGGATAGTTTTATGAATGACTTGCGCACTCTATTTGTAGTATTACTCTAAGGACTTGCCCTATATACACTATAAAGGTGAAATAGGTAATAACGATTTGTAAAATACGTTCAAATTGTAGTGAATAGGAAAGTATTCAGTAGTAATATCATAAGAGAGTAGAAGTAAAGTGGAAACAGTTTGAAAGATTTCGCCTAAATACAACAGGTTTAAGAAAAGATCTGGAGAATTATTAACCCTTTATTTTCATTCTCATGTGATATTCGCTATATTACTTTTTGACATTATAGTGATAAAACGTTTTTTAAATGATATTTTCAATTAGAACAAAGAAAAATTCTTATATCCATAATTAACACAAAGTAGGTACCAAAATTAATTAGAATTAAGTTTTGCCTATTCCATTGTCTTGTTGCGTTGATAATATCTCCTGAATTTCCTCTCAGATTAGCTATTAACCTAACGAGTCTCATCAAGGAGTAAAGTCTTCGCAAACTACTGTTCGTTATGCAGCGAAACTGCTCGATAGCGAGTGATGTCAAGAATTGGGCTTCTGAGCCCGCACCGTCAAACAAGAGAACATTTTTATCGCGTCCAATTCAGGGTCCGTACTCTCGACCATTTAACTTCTGATGTGTATGCGCATTTCGTGATTTTTGCACGTTTTAATGTTCTAGACTTGTGAACATTGACGCGTATAGTTTTTCAAAGCGAGTGTTTACAGCGGGCGCTGTTGTATCATTCTAGCTTCATAGTTTTGTAGATATGTAGGTGGGAGTGTCTGTATCAAACCAATTAGTCAAATGCTGCAGTCATGTCGGATATTACAATCACACGTTCCCAAGCGTATTTCTTTCATAAAACGAATAAGATCCCAGTGATCCACACGTCTACAAATCTATAAAGCGAACGATAAAAAGCGCTCGCTTTGAAAACGTATACGCCTAAATGTTCAAGTTCACAGGTCAAGAATAGCAGAACGTTCGAAGCTTGTGCGCATACATATCAAAAAGTCACGTGACGAGAATACGGAGCCTGTCTCGTTGCGGCTAGAGTGCTCGGGTGTGATACGGTGTTGTTTGAACTATTATTCCAACATTTGGTTCAGGCACGGTTCGCTCGTGTGTATTCCGACCTTTATCCGTTAGTACGGCTGTCTCTGACGAACAGTTGCTTGAATCTAATCACATGTAAACATCTCGACCTGTCCTGATTATTGACAAAACTCTTTGCTTGTACAATAGTAGGTAACCGAGAGGTCACCGGCTGAACTGTGGTCAACGCTCGGTCAACTTGAAATTCGCTTGTTCAATGCAGAGTTAACACGCAACAACACGGTGACCAGCAAGTCAATTTAATCTGTTAAAAGTGATCAGTTAATGTCAGACATAAAGCGTTGACGCCATCTTAAATGGTTTCTGCTGCTCTCCGATTTTTAGTCACTGGTTCGTTTGTAAAACAATATAGTGATAGATGAGTCTACAGCTAGTAGAACGATATAGAAGGTAATTAATGCTATTGCAAGACTGAGACCACAGGTAATTAAAATGCCTGGAGCAGAGGAAGAAAAAAATAATGTAGGACGATGCTTTTACAAAATTTCCAGATTTCCACGGTGCTTTCCAAGCTTCACTCTTGCTTCTATTCATCTCTGTGTTCGATTATTTGAACTCAATTATATGTTTCAAATTCTCTATAATTGATATTGAAGTTGCTTCTTCTTTGCGGGAAAAGTTAACCTTACATTTTTCTTTCCCATTATTTTATCGAATTGTGAAATCCACCAACTCTACAAAATACTAAAATGTGCTTACTACAACACTCTCAAATATTGGAAATATTATTTACCTTCAACAAATACTGAATATTCTATTAACAGAATGCCAAGCTCAAAATGCACCTTATAATCACCATGCTATACACACACATGACACAAAATTAGGCACTAAAGAGATGAGTATTCTCATCTGCCATTTTGGTGCCCGAATTTTATTGTTTTGTGATGTGTCGAGTTGACATATTGTGTTGAAAAATTTTTGATATTGATCAGAACATTTTATTTTACCAACTTTCCTTCAGACTATTAACAGCAGAAAATTGAGAAAGTGCAATGAATTTATGCTGACCACGTCTCTGAGTAGAAATACCGAATCTCATGCCAAATACGTTACCAACACAACAACAACGTCAAAGCACAAAAAGGCACCAAAATGGCGGACGAGAATACCTATGTCTTCACTGCTCTAACAAAATGTTACTTTTGACGGCTATCTATCAAATTTGTCTAACCGTTAGTAAGTTGACTTTGACCAAACTATCGTTTGAACAAGCCATGTGGCGTTGACTACCCGGTCACCACCAACCGTCCAGTCAACTAACCATGTGGTCACCGAAGCTTTATACAAAAGGGCCTCAAAAATATCTTATCTCTCTGCTTAACTGAGCAATCTCAACAATGATTCGATCACGTCTTATAAAACCAAAATATATAGTAGATGAAACGTGATTTATTCTCGTTTCTCACAAAGAACCGCTCTTAAAAGCAGTGCGTAGTGCGGTAACATTTCCATTAAAGTTGTACAGTCAAAATGGAATCTTGATATTCTGGGTGGGAGGATCGTTAATTGGAACGGATCGGAGAAGTCTAAGAAGATGATAAGCGAATTTGTTTTGAGTTCCCTTCAACTACGTATTTGCATTATTATTATATCTGTCAACCTTTATTCTAGTAAGGGGACTCGAAAGCCCTTTGTAAACTGTACAGTGTATCGACGCGTAGTCGGGATAGATGTATTTGTTTTTATCCCTCAAGGAGAGAAGGGACAAAAACGACCACTTGACCTTTGTTAGTTTTGATTTTTTTGTTTCAGTAAGTATTCAATTATGATCATTATTCACGAGGCGTGGCCGTAATACGTAACACTCCAGATCTATCAATTTAATAATTATAAACATTTAAATTCACTTTAGATTTAATTAAGGTATCTCATGCCTGTTATGTCATTTGGGAACCCTTTTTTAGTTGCGAATTCTCAATAGAAAGGCGAGTGGGGTAGGAGTGAACCGGCAACATTGCTGTAAAATTTGACCTGCCTTTGACCATGATAGGCAATTATTAATGAACAGACCTTTTTGGATTACGGATGCAATTCGATGGTTGGCTTTCTCGTTCAGGTAAAATTTTACTTTTTGGGATGCAACTCGTCGGAAAGATAGACGGATAAGGATAGTCACGCAATTGAAGCGCTGAGTTTTTGAGTAATCAGTTTCAAAAACTGATCACGCCTTATAGTGGGTTCCAGGACACACTGCAATAGAAAGATATAGAATATCAGATTAACTAGAAAAGAGAGGGACTGGAACATCATTTCGTGGTATCGGCGTATCGACACAAAAGTAATATTGGAAAGAATAGGAAACGCCGGAGAAGAAGATCTGATAGGCTAGGACAATCAGGATTCTCCTGGTAAACTACAACCAGAGTAAGACTAGAGCGCTGTAGACATAGGTATTCTCGTCCGCCATTTTGGTGCCTTGTTAAATGTTGACGTTGGTTCAGTATCAAACATTTCTCAACACAATATGTCAACTTGACACGCCACAAAACAATAAAATTCAGACACCAAAATGGCGGATGAGAATACTCATCTCATTAGTGCCTTACCTGAATCATAATCATTAATAAATGATTTTGAATATATTTGGTTGCCTATAGCAAAATGATTTATTAATAGAGATCATTAACATTAATGAACGATTTTGGGTAGATTAATAAAGCTGAAAAAGGCTCCGTCGACAGAAAAACTTTATATTTGATTTGAATGAACAACGCCTTATTGCTCTCAATATGTAACGAGCGTGAATAATCAATATTTTGTTTAACAGCGACAGGAAGTTTTTCAGCTCGATTTAATTTGAATTTCTTTTTGGATACTCTTAAAATAAGAATAAGGGAACTGACGAAAAAATTAAATTAAATGTTAAAAGCCTGGAGTACCAATTGTTATGAATTTTAGTTAGCTTATTAGCCTAGTCAAAGCACACAAAATATCCGTAAAATGCCACAAAAAATACAAAAATGAATGTCACAAATTTTTAGATAATATCATAAACGGTATAAAAAGTTATAGAAGGTTTGCTGAAAGACGTCTGATTTTAGTATTTATTGTAAATAATTGTCTATTATTTAAAATATTGGATATTTATAAAAAAACTGTATAGTAGTTTCGAAAGTAGATACTTCAAAGTGTTTAGTTGTAAAGTTTGATTGGATTGTATTAATTTCGAAAAAAGATATAATTGAATGAAGTATACAAAAAACAAGTAAAATTATGCATGCAAAAAAAACAGATTTTTAAGAAGCATTTGTTCAAAATTCTAAATATTGATGGCATTGCTTTTATAATAATAATGTTTTATGGTCATTTGCAATGCTAAGTCTAAAAGGAATTTTCGCTGGGATAAGTATTAATTAAAAAGGAATTATAATTGTTTATATACTTTTTAGCTCTAGTTTTTTTATATATAAACTGATTTTACAGTTAGAAAATCTACTTTTTCAAATTTGAAAGTATTTTTATCTAAAAGTTGAGATCTTTCTTTACATTTTACATGAGTTTATTTACTTTTTCAGAATGTTATAAGCCCAAAATTATTAACTATTAAGTCGAGCGGTTAATAAATTTGGCTCACGGACCGTTCGCGCGTAACTACGAATTGACTACCACTGAAATTAATTTTATCTCGTAAACTTTTTAATTTACAGAGAAACTTTTCAGAAAAAATTTGTAGATAAATGTATCAGCTACAAATTTTGAATTGGAAGTTTTTCTATAAATTTATTATTTAAACAATTAGAGCGAAAAAACAAAAACAAAAATTTTCACTCGACGATTTTCCGGAAAATTGCATGCCTAACATTGTAAACTATTTCTTATGTTAAACACAACCCTTTTAAATACTCAATTTTAAATTTTCAGGTTTTTTGTATTTTTTGCGAGGTCTTATGTGTACTTTGACTAGGCTATATTGTAAAAGTGGATTTATTATCAAAGTGTAGGAAGCATCCCATCTTTTCTTACATTTAAGTTGATTTGTTTGTTTCAATCGAACTAATCTCATATTAGATATTATTTTATCCAAAAAGAGATGTGAATCATATTGAATAAGGGTACTTCTTATCGCAGTGAGGCTATATCTTTATATTTAAAAAATTTTTTTCAATTTTCAGTTCAATTCGCAAAAAACTGTGCGTGGTACAGTGATATTTCCATTAGAGTTGTACAATATAAATAGAATCTTGATATACTGTATGGGGGGATCGTTAATTGGAACGGATCGGAGAAGTCTAAGATGATGAGGAAAATTGTTTTTAACTACGTATTTGCATTATTATTATATCTGTTATCCTTTATTCTAGTTAGACGACTCGAAAGTGTATCGACGCGTAGTCGGGATAGATGTATTTGTTTTTATTCCTCAAGGAGAACAACAGAGATCACTCGGTAATTTTAGGATAGCTCAGGACCAGAGAATTCTCTTCAACAATGAAACATGTGAATTCGTCAATACATTCTCTCACTTGGGTTAGGGAACATGTAAACAACGCACATCTCCAAGGGTTGAGCAAGCAATGGCAATGGGTTTAGTGATGTACGAGTATATATTATCCCAGACCAGTTCCTGGAGCAGCCGATTAACGTTGAATAACTAGATTTTTGTGAATAATCTTCATTAAACAGACGTTTTAGACAAATTATTAGCTGGATTCTTCTGGTAACTTCCAAATGTCTGGTACCTATATAAAACTTAAGCTACTCATGTTTAAATAATGCTAAAATTGGCTATTTAAAATTCCTCCCATGAGTACCACCTTGTATGGTTTTTGAAAAACTTTTTCATCTGAAGTTCCATAATAAGTGTAGATATAACTGGGCACTGGAAATGAAGAACATTTTTGCTAATCTTGGGTTGTCCGAGCTTTGAGAAACTTTGTCGGTTCACACGCTCAAAAACAACAATAGTTTACTACTTGAAACAGCTCTATAACGAGGACCTACGATAAATAGCTCTGTTACGCTATGCTAACATTTATCACCTTCTAAAGTTTATTCATAAATGCGGCAAAGTAATAAATCTTCGTGACACAGGACATTCCTTAAAGCCAAATAAAATCACCTCTCCAAAATCAACTTTCTTATGTATACCAAAACCGTTACACCGTATTTGATTTTATTTGATGGGTTGCTGGATTGCCCAATTGAACAAAACATAAAACATTATATAAATCAAGGAATGCAAAGTTCATATTGGTCTATGGCCACGAGTATAGTTGTGAGTAGAATAAGTTTGCATTGTTTCACAATAAAATAACAGTATACGGCAAGGTCTCTTTGAGGATTGAAAAGCCGTAAATTATTTCTAGTCTTGACGTATCTACAAGCGAACAATTGATTCTCATTGGTGAAATGTAGCTTCCGATTGGTCTATGAAAAATGTACTCGAACTGTTAGACCACATGGAGTGTTAACGTCCCAGAATGGGTTCAGTTCATTACTATTATTTACGAGATATTATGTTCTTAGATGTTGCTGTGATTGAGATTTTGTTTTATTGACTAAAACTATTTTGTTGTAATAATTAAAATTATTGCTTTTTGGCGACCATTCCAATAGTATGATATTGTTATAGGCTCCGAACAATGAATATACTAGAAGAGTAAACAGACTTATTACTCTATGCCAACATAAACAATGTCAAAGTTTATTTATTTATTCTGCTTGATTGGGAAGTTGTTTATCTCCTTTTTTAGCAGAAGTTAATCACATAATTAATGAAAATAACATTGAAATATTACATAGGTTCAGATATGTAGATAATTGTCTCTTTTTTATAAATGGAAATTCAGATATAGCTAACAATATTTTAAATAAAATAAATTCAATTCATCCTAACATCACTTTCACCATAGAAATTGAATCTGAAAATAAACTAAACTTTTTATACCGCACTTTCAGTAGATTATAGACAAATTAGAATACAGCATATATAGGAAACCCACACAAACTGACCATGCCATACCTTCTTTTTCAAATCACCCTCATCAGCATAAAATGGCAGCTTTCTATTATTACATTTATAGACTTCTTAACGTACCACTTACACTTTAATTATAATAATGTGTTAAATATTCTCAAACAGATTGCCTGTAACAATGTTTATAATCCCAATATCATTAACAAGTTAATTCAAAAAATAAGGAGCAAAAGATAACAAAATCAAACTTATCCTTCTGAAGAGAAACCCTCTAGATATTTAGCTTCACCATTTCTAAATGAAAACATTTCTCAAAAAGTTTCAAAGTTTTTTAATAAATAAAAGGCACAAAAATTTCTATCAAAAGCACAAACAACTTAAGCAAAGACTTGGTCAATTCAAAAGATAAAATTAATAAATTATCAAAAAGCGGAATTTACAAACTTAATTGTAATGATTGTGAAGATATAGGAAGAACTTGTAGACCTTTGAAAATTCGGATAAACGAACACTTGAACAAACATAAAAACTCAGTTTTTGGTCATCATATCAAATTTAACAAACATAATTTCAGTCCCAACCGTAATTCACAAATTTTAAAAGAAGTTAAATCAAAAAATTTCAATACATTAGATTTTTTAGAAGATTTACAAATTGACAAAGAATCACAGAATAACAGTCTTTGTCTGAATACACAAGTACAATTAAATAAATCTTATTTCCCTTTACACAGACGATTAAAATAGTAAATTTAAATTCTTTTCTACGTTGATACTCATATTTATTCATAGCATTCTCTACTTTTCTTTATAGATATATAATTGTCACTAAGACTGTCAGTTGTCATATTTCAAATTACAGTTTCTTTGTCTATTTTATGTCAACTTCAATCAACTGTCACTTTTATTTCCATTTCTCATACACATGGAGTTGGAATCTAAAGTTATTTATGTTCTACCCCAAAGGGAAATCTTTTATATTTATATCTATTCAGATTATTGTCTGTACAATGTGTTGTAGATATTTTATTGGAATTTCCTGTATATACTTGACGAGTAAGTAATTCTTCACTAATCACCTCATTTTCAAAATTTCAATTTCCATTACTTACTTGCAGGTATCGCATTGATGATGGCATAACAGCCGAAAGCGCAATGCAATTTTCATAAATTACTTTTACACGAAATACAAAAAAGTTTTTCTTGACTATATGAAAATACCCATATTTATACCGATAGTGCATAGCAAATGATGGCAAGCAATTTGAGTACATTTTGAAAATAATTAGGTGAATGAGCATTTTGTAAATTTCTGTTTTGAACAGCTTCCTTAGTTTTGTTTCATTATGAAATGTAATAAATATTTTTGTGATACGTCTTTACTTGTTCGTTTATTTTCAAAACGATTTTATTCCTCTTACAGCTTACTGGGTGAGCCTATAATCATCAACACCTCCAAAAAATGCCAATATCTTTGGAATGACAAGAGATAACAGTTCGCGGTTTTGACAGGTCAATGAATAATTTTCTTTTCCTTTTTGTAAGCTAGTTAGAGTATAGCATTCCATTTGAAATTTCACAGAAAAAGTCTTAAATAAAGCTAGGTGTTACATAACGCTCTCTAGTTGCTGACTGGAAAAGTGTTGTTGCTATTTTTTCCTGGAATCTACCTTAATGCTCTATGCATGGAGTCTATATTTTTGAAAATTGGTTCAGGCTTATGGACGTTACAGTCTTTTTCATGTCAAAGAAAGAACACTTCACCCAACACTTCTCCCAACACTTCACCCACCTTTTCAGAAAAGGTGTAACAGAAAAATGACTAACAAATGTTGTAGAATAAGAACATAATGATATTAGGTTTTTATTTGAATACATTCAACATCCAAATTAAGCAATGGATTATTTTATGAACAAATATAGGTACATATACATACGTATATCTTAATATAGCGACATTATTAGAAAACCATCAAGGTAGATATTTTAGTCTCTTTGTTTGATATTTTTTATGATCTCATGAAATATCTTGTTTTCTTAGAAAATTGAATTGATCTCAAAATGATATTTTCAACAACTTTCTGAATTTTCTTAAGACTCTTGTCATAGTAAGGGAGAGCACCAGGTGTTTCTTCATTTAACTGTTATGTCTGGTAAAAAAATTTCAACTAAACTACGTATTTTCCATTCTGTCGCTGTATCATCAGGCAATTAGGTAAACGAGTGGAAAATCCATGTCGTCGATTTCATTCGCGTCTAAGAGGGAATTTTCAAGCTTTTGTCGAGGCAACAATTTATCCCAAGAAAAAAGTAAAGTGATACCTTCACGAAATGTGTCATTGAAAATTACTTTTTATATCATGAGAGTAAGAAATATAATAGAACGCACGTTTCAAACGATCTCTTTCAAGTTCTGAAAATTAAACATCAAACATTACTTTAACCCCATTTAAATAGAGGCTGTGTAACAATAACATAAACTGGAAAAGGGGCCAACCTCAGAATTAGAAATAAGAAGCTGAATTTTTATATTAAGTTGGCTTTAAAGTATTTTCTATATTCAAAGTTAAAAGTCGCAAAAATTATTTTTTTTTAAATATCTTTGTTGCCGAAGGCACTGCAGCTTGTTGCCTTATTGTACTCTACCTCCACATTTAGTACACCCACCCAGTTATCCCCGTACCTTCGAGTAGACGGTATAGATTCACTGGATGTGTGCCATATGTTCCAGGTGGCAGGCACATTAACCTCCTCGAAATTATTTGTCTTCGGCTAAAATACAGATGTTTTTCTAATCATCCCCAATCTTCCACCGGTCTATACACCAGGTCTCACCTGGGGATATCTCCACCTCATATTTAGTGCCGGGGAGAAGTTTAGTGGCCATATAGTCTGTATTCATATCTAAAACGGGTTTAACGTATCTCTAAGACATCTAGGCCCCCAATTATCACACTCTACAAGTTTCAGAAGAAGATTCTCCTCCGGCCGCTCAAGATCTGGTTAGAACGATTGCTGAGATGGAACAACTCCCAAAAAGGTCCACTGTTATTCAAGATCCACGGACGATGCTGTCACACCTCTCAGTCGTTTAGTTGACCATCAAATGTCCGAAGCGGATACTATACTTCCCGTGCAGGATTACGATAACAGTAGACCTACTAAAGCAAGTAGAATTCCTGCTACTGCTTATAAGTTGCAAGAGCTTGTCTGGAGTATATTTGATTTACTTATTTGATACAAATTTTTCCCAGGATATTCAGTGACTCCTCGTAAGAAGAACACTCAGATATGTGTTCATATACATTAGTACCAATATAATTGATAGATATACTTAATTTCATAGTACTTAACTCGTCTTCTTCCTCAGGGGATTATTCTGTCAGTGACAGCAGATGTCAAGAGTTTTGAAGCGTACGGATCCAATGCTTCCATTCTTTGGAAACTGTAGAGGAGTATGTAACTATATACCTACTACAGATATATGTCCTGTTTAACTGTTGTGCTGCTAAAGTTGTTTTGCAGCCCAAATAACCCCGTCTTTGCTTTTCCCATTATCATGAGATGTAGTGGGGGAGGCTAGGTGAGGCTTCTATTGCTGCACTAGGTGTGCTTCTTATACACCTTGCAATACTGAGACAAGTAAGCTTTTGCACATTGCTTAGTCTCATCTCAAACAGCATAAAGATATCGTAAAGACGTCTATGCGATGTCGTATTTCGACATACAGGACATCTTAGGGATGTCTGTTTATGTTTATGTTTACAGAAAATTATTGTTATGTCTTTCTAGGGGCTGTTAATGCTAATAAAATAACCATCGTGCGTAAAACATGCCTCACAATATTCATGAAAATTCAGGTTCGTTGGGATCCAAAAACCATTGACAGAGTGCCAATCGGTGTGGATAATCTTCAGGGTTGAAAGCTTGTGCGCATTGAACATGAAAAGGGTAGAGAAGTTGTTCCTGAAGGACTCTGAGGACTGTCTTCCTGCTTATTTTTATCAAGAAAATTATTAGACGTCTTATGTCAAATACACATGTATGAAAATTCTTTACATTTCAGCTTTTATTGTTATTGGTTTGATAAACGCAAATCATTAAAATCACCAAGGATTTTAGATTTTGGATATATTTTATTCTTATTATCTAATTTTTATAATTTTCTGTTTGAAACATCGTGCCTTGGCATTTGAAAGACATTCTGAAGACGTCATGAAATGGACATCTTATAGACATCTTTGAAAAGACATCTTTAGCATGTCTGTTTTAAGTCTTTAGGCGTCCAGACTTACAATGAACATAAATAAGACATCTTTAAGACGACGTGTGGCTGTCTGGGCATCATTGCATTCTTTTGTGTCGTCTCTGTCCCCCAGACCAAACAAGCATATGATGTCAGTTCAACCACATTGTATATCCAGAGTATCATGCGTGGACTCATCTCCATGTTTCACCACAAGTTCCTCTTGTGGTCTCCGATCTTGTCGCTTCTTTTTCCAGTTGTTTGGTCCATGTTAATCTCGAGTCACTGATTACTTCGAGATATTTAACATCTATCACCATTAGAATCTTCGTACCTTAAATGGGTAGTGGTCCGAATCCTACCAGGTCTTTTTTTGGTATAAGGCACAATGTTTGCTCTAGTGACAAAATGAGATAACGAAGAAAAAAGGGCGACTACAATAATTGAAGAAGTGCTGAAGATGTTGAAGATATATTGAATGTAGTGAACTTTAAATTTATTTTGTGCACCAAGATGCTAAGCAGCTTTCTTCCAGGCCTGGTCCTGGACACTCCTGAATTTAGAGCATTTGGAGGTTTTTTTGATTGGTGTTCGTTATTAAATTTTTAGCAGGTTTATTGGATTGGAGAGTATTATTTAATTGTTGAAATCAATTTTTCAAGAGCTCTACAAGCCTGTTTACTCAATGGTGTAGGATGCCTAAACGGCCAACAGACGATACAAATTATTGTACTACTGGTACTACGTACAATATACTGGTCAATAGTGAAAACAGATCATAGAAAGTTTGATCAATTCTATTAAAATTATTTCGTAATTTGCGTTACAATTATTTTTGTTGGAATTCTATAACTAAGAAATTCCGTTCAAAATTGCTCATTGTGTTCGATGATTTTATAGAACAATCTCACTAATCGATGTATTGCAATTATGGAGGGTAGAACTAAGGAGGACCATATCAGTGTATTAAAAGTGTCCGTTGAAAGGGAGCAAATTAAGGTGGCGCTAGAGTAGCAACCGAAAGAATTTTAAAAGGAGCGCCACGAATTATTAGAGTAGGATATTGAATTAAAAAAGAACACTTCACTCTGTTTATAACTGCTACAGCTCGACCAATGTAGCTTGAGACTTCAAATGCGCAGACAGAGAAGAGAGACAGCAAACGAAAAATAATGATAACAATATTATGTGTGCGGCTTGGCTTATATGGAGAGCGGGGAGACCTACAGCGTCGTCACATTGGTACTTTTGTAATAAGGAGGACTGGTTTGAAGACAAACACACTGATTTATATCAAACATTATTAAATATCAAAATATCGACGAAAGTTAAATATGTGCGGTTCGGTGCGAAACAAATTGTTTTTTGGGGATGGAGTCAGCAAGGAATATAAATGTGCATATTTTTTCAATTTTACTTGAATATAAATCCGCGCTTTATATACTTATATATCAGGTTACATTACTAAATGTTGACATGGAAATAAAATGCAAAAAGTGCCTAAATACGGAATTCTACCAATATTAACAAAAGTATTGAACAATTTTACCAGGAAATTAAATCTCTTAGAAGTCCTTGAGATAAATAAAAGCAAAGATTCAGGTAATCCTCTTAACCATTCACCATTATTAAACATATTCACCTAGAATAAGTGATTGTTTTGAATGAATTTCCTGGAAAAATTGTTCAATAGGTACTATTTTGTTAATATTTCATTATAGCATCACTCGTTTGGCAAAGCTACTGTGAAGCGAAACGGTTTTTGATACGGCACTGGAATAGCTGCGAGGTGAACAGCACGGCTTACTGGCACAAAATGAGCTCTCGACATATTCCGACCCGTATGACTATCGCGCATCCAAAACTCAAGTTCAAAGATTATAATTATACCGCTCAAGTCTCAAACTACACTGGTCGAGTTATAAATTCATATCATTTCCAGTTCCTACACTAGCGCTATTTCGGTGAGTGTTCGAACAATAATTTGCTGTTTACAAGTGGACACTTTTTCAACTAATCCCCCATACAAGACTGTTCTCCTTACTTCTACCCTCCATAATTGCAATGAATGAAATCGTATCAACAAGTCGACAAAATGGGTACACACGTTCAAACAGTTTCTCAATGGTTATGCCGTCAACTGCTCAGAATATAAAATGTCGTTGAAGTCGTACAAAACAACAACAACATATTCTCCATAAATTTAAAACGGACGTTACTTTATAGTAAATATTGATGACCAGACGTCGCTGTTTCATCTATACTGTCTTCAAAATTACCGTCTGAAAAGTAGAAAATGTTATAAAATAAATTGTAGGTACTTTATGTGGTTATAAACAAAAGTCATATAAAATTTTTTGATAGTTTTTACGTAATTTGTACTTTATACATTCCAATATAAAGAAAACAATTTTCTCCAATAAAGTCGGATATAATTTATATAATGTATAAAATTGTTTGGTGTTAAATGGCTTTTCCAAATGGCAAGAATTGAATTTACTTTAACTATCGAAATAATTATCAAAATAACTTATAATTTCCATATTTATTTTTTCATTAAAGTGGAATTATTTAGAAACAGTTAGTTTCATTTGAAAAAGTAAATGGCAGAATTTTGAGAAAGGGCCTGGAGAATTATTATCTAATTTATCTAATTCTCGTCTGATATTCGATAGATTATTTTTTGACGTTACAATCAAAATCACTTTGTGTGTGAAAAACGTTTTTGAATTAATTTGAGCGTTTAAAGCGTGAAAATCGAGTTTAAAGGTTGCGAAACACCGTATACTTTATTACTACATTGCATTTTATATAACTATTTTGTATTATCATCGGCCCTTGACAAGTGTGCAAAATTTCAAATCAATCTGAGCATTTAAAGTGTCAATGTTAAAAATTACTCATTATTTTTATTTCACAATATTTTTTATAAGTTTTACAAAGGGTGGAATGAAAACATTGTTTATTATGTAACTAAGAAAATGGAAGGAATACTTTTAGGGTAGAATATATAAAGTGAAATTAAATAAAGTAAACAAGTGTATTATTAGCTAAGTTAAAAGGTGTATATATGTACATATTTTCGCGATGAGCAGAATTTAGAAAAGATAGATGAGGCACATTAAAATATATCGGTCAAACAGTCTAACAAAGGAGATTGTAAAGTATCTATTTGATCATTTACAAGAGAATACTGAGGATCATTGGAGTACCTTCTTATTTCTAAAGACTCTGAAAAGTTAAGTTTAGTATAATTCTGACAGTCATGTAGTAACTGTATTTGATTGTTCAAATTTGGTTTGTGGTTTTGTTCGAACAAATGTTTTGCGTAATTTGATCTGTCAGGGTGCTTGTTTCTGTAGGCTCCAAGATGCTCACTATACCTTATATTAAGATTTCTTCTTGTTTGACCAATATATACTGCATCACATTCAGAGCAGTTGATTTTATAGACACCAGATTGCTCAAGTGAGGGCGTCTTCTCTTTAACATTACTTAAAATTGAACCAACGTTCTTATATGTTTTAAACGCTGCATTAGATGTTGGAATAGCATTTGAAATAATTTCTAAAATTTTATTTGAAATTTCTCCTAAATAAGTTAAACAGAAATAATTTGAATTGTCTGCGAGTTGTTTTGGATAGATCAAATTTATTGCCATTTTGTATGTAATATATATATCCATCAAGCTCCCATCACCATTTTTCACATAAAATTTCAGCTTGGTACACAGACCTTTTTTGGTTCCAATGCATCAAGCAGACTTCATACAAGAAATAAATAATATTAAACAAATAGCGATATCTAATGGATATACATACCAAATGATAGATTCAATAATAAAAAAAAAACGTTACAAAATGGTTTTAGATTTGATCTATCCAAAACAACTCGCAGACAATTCAAATTATTTCTGTTTAACTTATTTAGGAGAAATTTCAAATAAAATTTCAGAAATTATTTCAAATGCTATTCCAACATTTAATGCAGCGTTTAAAACGTATAAGAACGTTGGTTCAATTTTAAGTAATGTTAAAGAGACGACGCCCTCACTTGAGAAATCTGGTGTCTATAAAATCAACTGCTCTGAATGTGATGCAGTATATATTGGTCAAACAAGAAGAAATCTTAATATAAGGTATAGTGAGCATCTTGGAGCCTACAGAAACAAGCACCCTGACAGATCAAATTACGCAAAACATGTGTTCGAACAAAACCACAAACCAAATTTGAACAATCAAATACAGTTACTACATGACTGTCAGAATTATTATACTAAACTTAACTTTTTCAGAGTCTTTAGAAATAAGAAGGTACTCCAACGATCCTCAGTACACTCTTGTAAATGAGCAAATAGATACTTTACAATCTCCTTTGTTAGACTGTTTGACCGATATATTTTAATGTGTTTCCACCTATCTTTTCTAAATTCTGCTCATCGCGAAAATATGTACATATATACACCTTTTAACTTAGCTAATGATACACTTGTTTACTTTATTTAATTTCACTATCTATATGATACCTATTACTATCCTACCCTAAAAGTATTCCTTCCATTTTCTTAGTTACATAATAAACAACGTTTTCATTCCACCCCTTGAAAATGATGTATAAACATCGAAACCGGTCGGGTCTAAGTTTTTTGTAAAACTTATAAAAAATATTGTTGAATAAAAATAATGAGTATTTTAAAACATTGATATGTATGAATTTGACCGTGTAAGGGTTGAAACTATCAATTCATTTAAAGTGGGTAAAAATCAAGTTTGAAGATTGAGTTA
The DNA here is from genome assembly GCA_949126875.1 of Lochmaea capreae. NCBI lineage: Eukaryota > Metazoa > Arthropoda > Insecta > Coleoptera > Chrysomelidae > Lochmaea > Lochmaea capreae. The sequence continues at coordinate 16,299,497 of OX421400.1, read as the reverse complement.
CAAACAAACAAACATACATACAAGAGAAGCTAGTATAAGGTGTGTAATAAAGTAAAACCTTGTGGCCTACTTCATTTGTATTTGCTGACTATTGTTTTTTTATATTCTGTGGCTTTTTTTTATTTAAGAAGTCATTTATGTTAATACTCGATGTATCTTCAAACTGTACTTGCACCCAACTTAATAGGACAGTTGGTGACATCAAAAAGAACGCCGCGGAAATTTCATAAGCTTAAAGTTTCAAGTGAGCAAGTATTAAACTCACTAATTACAAAAAAATATACACAACATTATATTTATTCTCGTAATAATACTTATTTATTATATCATAAGCCGATTCTAAAAAAAGTTAAACACCGGATTATTTAAGTGAATTTATTCCACCGTAAATAATTTCATTAATAAACAGCTATTCAAGTATTGCGAAATTCCCGTGGCGGTAGAGGATTAGAGATCTGTTGTTGTTGCTGTCTGTTTACGTGTGTAATTTAACATTTTTTTGGTCGTATTTGTAGTTTTAGGGTGTTAATTTGATTCAATTCTCGATGTATTGTGTAAACATCCTTTGTAAATTTTGGAAGAGGAGTTTGGAAGATGAACAAACCGCTTGAAAAATAAAAGTCCGCCGTCACCGAAAATAATGACTGGAGTAATTTGATTCGGAAATATATAGAAATGGAATAATTTGAAATAATTTGGTAACTATAGGGCTTTTCGGAAACCGTAATCCTGGATCAGATAGATCACCTATCAGCTGATTGCGGATCCTAACCATGAACGAGATTTTTATCTGAGTTTCCGAACGACGCGAGCTGTTTTTGTGGAAACGTCAAACTTAAAACTTGACCTACAAACCTTTTATTATCAAAAGTCTCGTGGATAGATTTTTTATAGTTTTTCTGAGGTTATAGACCTTTATCAGAGACCCTTTATTCAGTTGTGAAAAAGATTTTAATTGTTCAATAATTATTATTAGCGAATTACAAACATGGACAGGTTTTTTATACAATACGTCCAAACTATTGTTTTTGAGGAGGATGAGGAAGACGAAGAGGAATATTTATTAATATATGCTTTGAATGCTTCAAAAAGGCCATTCATTATTCGTTGGTAATGATCCTGACTAAGAGTAACGAAGAGCTATAACTTGTTTTTCACTCATCGTTCACGCTAAATCACTGACAAAAAACAACCAACTAACACTAAATTTTGAAGCCAACAAATTATTTTGTTATAGAAAAGCTGAAAAGTACAAAACTCGCAAACTTCAAACACCTGTCAACTACTCAGCTTACATGACTTTTAGGTTAGAGGTTAAAGAAAACGATTAGAACGGAACAACACGTCAGCTGATCGCATTTACCCACCGGTATACTTGGGTAGAAAGGATCCAATCATATGACTATGACTCGCTCAATTCGTTCAGTTTCCGAACGTAAGTGATCGTGATTTGGATTACTTTCCGAACATTCAGATCATGATCGGGTTAACCCGATCATAGTTTCCGAAAAGCCCTAATGAAAAAAAGGGGTTTATCCAATTTTGACACATAAAGTGACATTGTTCAAAACAGACAAGCGTTATCAAATAGCAAATTTTGCGTAACTGGTTACATAATGAAAAATATTATGCAACTGGTGACGATAGATTCATTTCATCACCAGTTAATAAAAACAAGACAGAAACGAAGAAAGTTTAATGTCGCATCTTATAAAATTAAGGACAACTAGAACTGATAAGGTCCATCTAGAAACTCGTAGAACATATTTACTGTTATTTTATGAATTATAAACATGTATGACAGAGTGTGAACAGTTGGTTAGGTTAATTCCCGAAGACGTAGAATTCATGGAAGTGGATCTGATTTGATTGTTCATAACGGAACTTGAACTACCGCTTGATTTAACAACAATATCTGAAACAATCCTTTTCTTATTCACTATGGAATTCTCTACATAGCCCTCCGCTACAGAACTTGACTTCCAACCTCCATAATATTTTAGCTTTAAAATATCGGCACCAGAATCTGCAAACAAGGTAGCTGACGATCTTCTGAAACAGTGTCCCGTGTATAACGCAGGATTTGATAGCTTTTATCTGAGTCTGAATCGGACATTTTTTATCGTAGACTCAAATATTTTTGCGAAATATCTGGGTATTAATACTTAAAGCAGAAACAATTAAAATGAGCAGACGAGAACTGTCAAGCCAAATGAATAAAATTAGTATGAATAGCATGAAATCTGTCATTCGAATCGAAATACATAAAGTTTCTGCATGTAAACAGTTTAGTTTGCGTTTGTAAGAAAATTAATTATGTTTTCGACAAAATTAAATAAAATCTTGTATGACACACGTTATGAAATGCTTTCTTGTGTAACTCGTGTCATGTTGCAAACACTCCACTCGTTACACAAAATGACGCATTTCATAATTGGTTTCATAAATAGTTATTGTTAAAAAGAGTCCAATTAGATGGAGGTAGATGGTTTAGGCGAGTGCAGCATGATTTGTTTCCCCCACTCACGAAAATGTGCTTCAATCTATTGAATATTAGATGTATTAGTTGTCTCTAAGGTATGAAATTTTGCCCCAACCCCACTATCAATACCAAAATTTGAACATTAACAGCCTTATTAATAATAAATTTAGATTATTCTAACATGACTTTAAAATCAAACTAGTGAAAAAACATATTAATAAATACATTTAACATTATTTTAACATGCTATAAGTACGCTCAAAGTAACCATTAGTTAGTATGGTGTTATTGTCTTTATTATTAATAAGGCTGAATATGTTTAATGGAACAAATAGAGAAAGAGTATAGAATGTGCCTTCAGTACTCGAGTAGAGTACCAAGGGGACTCAGTTATGGAATGGGTCGGCATTTCTCTGTAGAAACAGAACTTTTTGACGCACTAGTTATACACGCAATATCCAACAGTATTTCTGTATCTCTCCGTTTTGCAGATTTTCTTCAGAAAGTTCAAATGTATCCTTATGCTTCCAAAATCTACACCCAGCTGTATAGTCAGAGTGGGGTGCGGTGGACAGAAAAATTTATATGTTCTTATAACATATTTATAGCTAGCTAGTTAGCCAAAAATTTTTTATAATCGATGCCTCAAGTTACCCCTGAGTTGGCTTCTTCCATCAATTACAGCTGATGGAGTGTGACAGCAAGTATAATTGGGCAGCTCAGATTAAATCACTCTTCACTTTTATTGATGCCAATCTCACTTGGAATAATCTCTTTCTTCGCTCTTCTTAGATTACAGTGGACCCCTAGTAATCCGACAGGACAGGGCAGGGAATTTTTTACAGAAGAATAGGTACTGACAAATTACAGATACACTAGAGAATTATGGCACTTTCTAAAATACTGACCGTCACTATTAAGGATCGGTCTAATTTATATACTGGCGTCAGTATTTTCATCGTGGAAAGTGAGATACGGCACCTATAATTTGGTGGTGGGTGGCGGTTATTATTATTTTATAATTTTACCTATAACCTCACTTTTCTGTGGTTTGTGCTTCGTTCTTTGTTTATGTCTATCAAGTTGTCAATTTTACTTTTGGAATCTCTTTGTGATCTTCACGGATTCGAATAATGGAAGAAATATTACAAGCTGCCATTCTAGGAGGTGCAAATGACGAAGATATAGAGTTTGTAATATTAGAAAATGTCCTAATTGACACTAATGAAATATACAATTTTGTTTTACGCAAGTCTCAAAAATAGTGACGCCAATTGTGTCCACCACTATCCAGTCACAATTAAGGATAGTCCGTATTTAATTACTGACCGCCCTTATTTTTATCGACAACTACGCAAGCGCACTTGTCAACAATGCCAAAATAAGGACGCATTTATTAGTGACTGTCACTATTTGAACCTGCCATAATTCTCTAATGATAAAATTCTATATGTTATACTCTGCTATACATTAGCGACGATTGTCAAAAAAATATTCAATAATACATAATGTAGACATGTCGGGTTACAGGGGGTGTCAGGTCAGATTAGACATGGGCCGGATTACCGGGGGTCCACTGTCATAGAAAATCTCTTTTTTAAATTTAAAAATATACTTTTGGAATTAGATGTTTAACAATGTCTGCGTCACAACAATGATTTGTAAAATAGCGTTAACATTCGTTGCCATGAGAATCACCGGTGATACTCAAAAATACAGGGTGTCCCACTATAAAGTAACACATTTTGACGGCTTATTACTCGAGAATGGAAAAAGATATCGACGTGCAGTTTTCGCTAAACTTCTTATATTTCCTTCAAATTTTTATTGACATAGTTGCCAAATTTATATTTTTTCCTGAAAGCACCGAAAAAAATGACCATTTTTGAAACGAAATTATCGGTTTATTTTAAATACAACACCCTATATTTTTGAATATCATCTGAAAGTCCCTTTCTTCCCCTTTCCAAAAATGTATACATTATCGGCATATACTCAAGTTTTTAGGGGAAGATTTAATTTTTTATGAAACCATGTTAATAACTTCCAAAAATTATCACATTTTAACAGCTTGTAAGTCTCAGATGACGTCTAAAATTTTCGTAAGAAAGTTACTTTTGTTAATTAATAAAAATGACCAGGATAAGATTCAGAACCATTTTTGACAGAAATACTCCTATACACGAAAATCGATATTAACTTGGGTACAACAATTTACAGAATCGGGAAAACTAGAAAGAAAGAAAACATTTTTATTTACATATAAGAACAAGGAACCAAACATAACTTCATAAAACACATCAAAAAAAAAAAAATATATTTAATAAATAAGTTGTTGTATGTGACCTCCATCTGCATCTCTACATAATCCTAATCTCATCCAAAAATTACTGAACGCATTTTGCAGCATTTCTGGTGTTATGGTATTAAAAACATTAACTATGTTATTTCTTAACTCCTGAAGGTTTGTAGGGATTGGGTTATAGTAACTTTCTTACGAAAATTTTAGACGACTTTTGAGACTTGCAAACGGTGTCATAAAAAATTTAAACATTTCAGTGAAAGCCGCTCATTAATCCCTTGTCTCATTTTCGAGTTATAACGTTTCCAAGCTGTTAAAATGTGATAATTTACGTTTGGAAGTTATTGACATGGTTTCATAAAACATTAAATCTTTCCCTGAAAACTTGAGTAAATGCCGATAATGTATACATTTTTGGAAAGGGGAAGGAAGGGACTTTCAGATGGTATTAAAAAATATAGGGTATTGTATTTAAAATAAACCGATAATTTCGTTTCAAAAATGGTAATTTTTTTTCGGCGCTTTCGGGAAAAAATATACATTTGGCAACTATGTCAATAAAAATTTGAAGGAAATATAAGAAGTTTAGCGAAAACTGCACGTCGATATCTTTTTCCATTCTCGAGTAATAAGCCGTCAAAATGTGTTACTTTATAGTGGGACACCCTGTATTTCACTTATGTGCCGTGAGGATCACATATGTTTCACGGCACAACTCTTATTTTATGACGGACAGATTATTGTGGCATAGTAATGAACGGCTAGATTATGTTTTACGTCACTCTAGGAACAGTATATTCTCAAATTTCACCATGAGGTAGCACAAATTTAACGTAATTTACACACTTGTTGTCACTTGAAAATGACTGAAGTCTTTATCAATGTTATGCCATTTTAGTGCTGAAAAATCTTCAGAATAAATACGAAAACTCACTGGTAAGTGCACAATATATTTAGATAAGTATATGTTTGCTTTTAATAGGCTAAAATAATTGAAATTCTGTAAAAAGTTACCGGTAGTTAAATCTAACCTCAAAATATATGTTTGAAATAAAAGTGCGTTAGAGAAATATCTCGGGTAGTTTCCGTAAATATATTTTTTATAAAGAAAATCGTACATAAACTTTAGTTTAGTTTTAGTTTGAATCGGAAGAAAAGGAAAATATGTGCCGAATGTTATAGAAAGAGTGCTGGGACGGATGGAAGAAGTGCAGCTCAAAAGGGAGCAAAACTGGTTTCGACACTTTGTGCTCAATGTAATAAATTCCTTTGTATTACATGTTTTGCTAATACGCATTAAATGATTTAGTTATAAGTTGTTATTGTTACAAAAAATCTCAATATCACCGGTGATACTCATGGCACATTAAGCATATATCATTACTTGTATACCATGAGGATCACCGGTGACCTCAAATAGTTAGGAAAAAATATCTTTTTTCTGTACACCCCCATTATGTTTTTAAGGTGTTCTCATCAATAAAATAATGTTTTATAACGTTTTAATCTTTGGCACCTAAGTAATTACGTATTCGCTCATATGGCGGCAGCGAATGTGACCAAAAAACTCACAAATTACACTTTCATTTGGAAATCACTATAATAAATTATTTGAATTCGTGTCTTTATTTCTTTAACAAGAAAACTTGAAACGATTGACTTTGAAACGTCTGAGATTAATTAATTTCAATCTCGCCCTTGGCTACACCGCAGAATAATAATTCATCACTGGTTTTTGGTAAAACGTAAAATATTATCTGTTTTTGACGCCTAATCTAAAATATTTTAATTAATCAACTTATTTCCCTTCTTTTCGCTGCCGTTTAAATTCTTCTAGATTTTGCGTTTTGTGCATAACAGTATAATTAGATACGAGACCTGATCGATTCTATTAAGCAGCAGGATATATGGGGTGATTCATAACTATTGGGACAAAGGCGAGGAGCGGAATATTTGGACCAAAATATGGTAATAGGATCCAATATGCCCGATGGTTTCGCTTTTTCAATGTTCATTACATAAACATGATTAGTAATATTTCTTAAACACTACAATTCCCTCCGTTTTGGAGAAAAATGCAATTGGACAGTTCAAAGTCTCAGAAAAGGATTTCAAGTAAAAGACAATAAAACTCCTGGCTTATGAGGATTATTTTGACGATGATACCAAATTAAAAACATAATGTAAAAAAAGCAAACTCAAATTAAATGTTCTACTTGGCCCCTTCCGACTTCTAAGCCACTTTTAATTCTTTTGATGGAGGATTTTCGGACTTCAAAGAAAATATAATTCTGTTCCTTTATGAAATTACTCGAAATTTGTATTTTCTTCCAGAGTTCGTCTCGCGAATTAATTTCATTGGCATAAATTGAGGAGTTCATATATCTCAAATCACAACATGGTATTTTCTTGTTCGTATACTTCCGAATACTTTCTAAACTGTTCATTAAAATGTTTGCCAAAGTTGGTTATATAAATTGGTAAATTTTCAAAAAGATATATTTTTTTATCATATTATTAATTTAAACCCAATAATTAAATTTACATTATTCTAACTTGAAAAATTGTGGAGAAAAACTACCTAAACAGTTATATACGTAACAAGTCCCGAAAGTGATATTTTACGAAATGAGTAGGCAGTTTCCAGGGCGAGCCGTGGACGGGTCCTAAACGTTGCAGTATTTGTACTAGTTTTCGAGATATTAATTTCGTTGCGGCCATTTTGAATCTTGGAGGCTATGTCAAGTTTATTTCTTAAAGAATTTTCTAGGTATCCTTCTACCACATTCGTCGATTTCCACTCTCCATGCACTCTTTAAATTGGTGATACTGCCACCGCCATCATCTAATAAAGTGGCTAAACTTCGTATACAGTGGCCGGTGTATTCTTTGAGGTGTGGCAATTTAAGATATTCGGCAATTTTGGAGGCAATACTAATGGATTGTACAGAACATTTGGCGTTTTTGTAAAATACAAATAATCTACGATGTGATGTGTTGGGTTGACGTAATGACAAATATATTCTGTATAAAGAAATATTATCTTCTCCAATGACGAAAAAGGTTCTTTTAATATTTGTTTTAGAGTTAGGAATTTTTATGACTAATATTGTTTCTCCGTCCTCCATATCATCTAGGCTCATTTTGCAAAATTCCTCCCGCCGACAAGCACCTGCCAACCCAATTATTAATGCAACCTAAAATATAAGTAGACACAAATTCATCAAGAGAAAGGGCTACCCTTTACTTTAGATAAAGTGGCGGAGGGGGGCAAAAGTGGAGTCGAATGACACCGGTCCCCACCTGCGGAAACGTCAGGGGCAAAAGTTACGCCACTTTCATTTTTCAATTTTGCCCCCGGCGTTTCCGCAGGTGGAGACCGGTGTCATTCGACTCAGTTCGTCAAGCCCTGTCGAATGACATCACTTTTGCCCCCCTCCGCCACTTTATCTAAAGTAAAGGGACGCCGGATTTCCTTTTAAGAAAAGCGATAACTTTGGGATATCGGCTTATATCGATATTGTTTTTAATGTTAATAGTGGACTTAAGCATCGAGTAATTGCTGCAGAGGCTTGATGGTTTTAGGATTTTAGATTTTTCTAACAAATACGCAAGAATAACTTTTTCATTTATAATACACACATTTTTATCATCTCGCAATTTTTGGAACAAATTATAGACCATTTCATACCTCTCTCTTGACTTTACCGGTAACAACTCATAAGTTGCGGCTTTAGCAGCTTCACTGATTTCTTGTGGAATAATTATTTCCTCGTCACTTTCGTTGTCGATTTCCATTTCTGGATCGGAAAATTGAAAATACAGTGGAACTATATATCAACAAATTTATTTTGACAAGCAATGTCATAATAAAAATTCCGTAAATGTCATTGCTAAGGCCGCCTACATAGATATTGAAAATTATTCCAAAAGTAAAAAAATCGTCCCGAAAGTAAAAAAAAACATTCCGAAAATAGCTACTGTCGGTACGATTTGTGTAAAGTTTCACTTTCGATTTAATAAATCATACCGAAAGTTCTATTTTCGGGACGACTACAAAAAAAAACATTAACACAATGCTTTCGTTTTTTACAATATTGAAACAACAAACTCGTATAAACTGTAAACAAAAATAAGCATAACACTCTTAAATATTATAAACTTTGACAGTTCTTCAAACTTCAAATTGGAATGGCCTTTCTGAAACTGGCTATTAGTTCTTCAAACATATAATCAGAAAGTGGCTAACTTCATCTTCAGGCTTATGACGTATCTGTAGTGAAAGTTGCAAACATTAATTTACATTTTGCGAAGAAGTACTAATATATTTTAATGAAATACCACAAAACGAATATCAGCACATCATTATTGATATTATTATTAATTTATGAAAATAATTTACATTAAATAGTGGAATTAATTAAAACCAGTTAGAGTAGATTCATCATAGGGTCCAAACAGTAAATTCAATAATTTAATAAATTATATTTTTCCGCAAATCTAGCCACGCCTGACTTCCGAAAAACGTCAGCAACGTTTTTGTGTACAAAATTATTTGATATAGAAGTGTCTATCTAATCTACTGTAATTAGACACGCAATTATAATTATTGCTGTAGTGATATCGATCAGAGCTTACCGTGTGGGTGCAAGTAGAAAGAAAAAAATTCACTTTCTCTAATATTTATTCGTACTAAGCAAACAGCAACGACGATCAATGAAATGAAAAAAGTAAGGTTTTTGTTTTATATTTTAGCTTCCTATTCACGGGAACGTGTTCCAGATAAAAAGAAAAAAATCGCGCAAATGAGAATACTTCCAGCATAACTGTACATTTATCTGATTATGCGATAATAAATACAATATATCACGTTCGACAGGGACCAAAAAAATTAATTAACATTATTTATTTATGTATTTAAATCGATATGGTACTTATTTTGTCAATAGCAGATAGATTATGTAAACTATCTATAATTCAATACACATTATGGTTAGGTTATAATATATTTTGAATGTAGTGCTAGAAAAAACAGTAGATTCCTTTTAAACACTATTGTTTTCCAAGTATCCTCCACGGAGGGAATAGTATATTATACACCAAGGTGGTGAAGACTGCTATTTTTGACCGAACAAAAGGTGCGAGGTTTATAAATGTCTTCACCACCGTGGTGTGTATAAAACTTTTTCTACTACTTGCCAAAGGAGGAGGCAGCCGGCTTATAGAGAAATGGGCTTCGGTGAAATTTCATGAATTGTTAGTTTATTGTAGTTGACGACTTTCTGAACAATAGTGTCCATAGGCCCAACACCATCCTATGACTAGTTTCAGAGATACAGGGTGTTGAAGTTGGAAAATAGCAATTTTTTAAAAGCATGTATTTCTTATTTTTTTCAATGTATCAAGAATTTTTTCCTGTGATAGTGTTCTAATTACACTAAATAACAGTCCCTTATGGGAGAAAGTTTCAGTTGCTACAGGGATACTCAAAAATTAGAAAAACTGAACGTTGACATGAAATATAATTCAACTCTCAGGAATTTCGATATCTGGTTGGATTTGCTTCTGGTTGGTTTACAATAATGAGATATGCAAAACATTTTTTACAGGGCGAGTCAGAAAGTTGATCGCCCTGTATCCTACATTCAATAAAATTTTATATACTTTGTAGTGCATGTTAGTAGGTGACATTAAGTCATTTTGAAATATACAGTAGAAACGGTGGAGCTTTACCATCACGTGACTGTTACTATAAAATATTTGCATATCTCTTTATTATAAACCAACCAGAAGCAAATCCAGCCAGATATTGAAATTTCTGAAAGTTGAATTATATTTCAAGTCATCGTTCCGTTTTTCTAATTTTTGAGTATCCCTGTAGCAAATGAAACTTTCTCCCATAAGGCACTGATATTTAGTGTAATTAGAACACTATCACAGGAAAAAAGTCTTGATACATTAAAGAAAATAAAAAATACATGGTTTTAAAAAATAGCTATTTTCCAACTTCAACACCTTGTATCTCTGAAACTAGTCATAGGATTGAGTTGGGCCCATGGACACTATTGTTCAGAAAGTCGTCAACTACAATATACTAACAATCCATGAAATGTCACCGAAGCCCATTTCCACTCCTTTTTTAAGACAAAAATTAAAAAAAAAATCTTATAAATATTAAGTGGAACATGAACGAAAATTCGATTTTTTACTTATGAAACAGAAATCAAGACGATCATCGAATGTCAAACTGAACTGAGGAATTTTACCGAATGATCTGACAACCCATAGACTGCAAATTCCCCAATCCCTTAAGTATAAATTTTAAATTTTTTCTGATAAGCAGGAAAGTAACTAAGAATTACGTCATCGTTTTTTTATCGTAAATAAACCATATTAGAGAAAATCAAAAATAACTTAACCTTACCAAACTTTTTAGGCATTGATCAAAACATTTTCCAATAATTTTATTCGATCTCGAGTGGTATTTAGTGAGAGTATTCAACAATAAAATGCTATTTAGGATATTTATTGTGTTTACATTATAGAAGCTAAACGGGTTTAAAAATAGAAAGCTTCGAATTACGTAAAATGACAAATTTTCAGAAAAATACGTTTTGTGTTGTTATATTTATATAAGCCACCACAGTTATAGTCAAACAAATGAAAAAATACATTAAGATGGTTAAAAATACTACAGATATAAATCTTGTTGTTAATTACATTTTATTTTGTAAAATTTACATTACTTATGTTGAAATTTTATTGTTACTATATAATATATGTATATATTGTTAGTATGTCGAAGTTAACGATGCTTTCAACTGATTTTTGGAAAAATTAACTTTCACACTAGTTTAAATTTATGCGTCACAGATTGATTTAGATATGGCACACTGTACATTAATCAATGATAATTTTTTTTCTCCTTTGATTTTTTTAAAAGAAAAATAATTCTCATACAATATGAAAAATTTAATAATTTTTTGTATACCTCAAAGAAAAGTGCCACTTCTATCCGTTTCCTAAACATTTTTGGTGATGAAGCTACGTTTACTTGAAACGGAATTTTCGATTTACATAATGCAGATGTCGAAGAATAATTATTTATATTCACACTTATTTTTCAAAAACAGTGACCGTTCAACTAAGAAGCAACAACTACTTCCTGTGCAATATGCACCGCCGAATATTGAATTACACTCCAAAGTCAAACGGGGTTGGTATATCTACAAGATATTTAAAAAAACCAACCATTCTGGTTTGCGATTAGAAGGGACAGCACAACTTGTAGACTGGTTTCGGCGTATTTGCGCCTCATCAGTACAAGGTATATGTTATCCGTCCGAGAATCTCTAATCCATTTCAATCACAATCAATACATGTCTTCCAGTAACGGAAATGTAAAGATCGAATATTATTTGTCAAAAATGTATGAAGTGTGAATATAAATAATTATTCTTCGACATCTGTTGATAAAACACTTTATTAAATACGACAATATTACAGGAAGCTGTAATAAGCTTTACATAATCCACATCATTCTGCCAATTATTGCTGAAAATCCTATCGCCATAAAAAAGACGAAGCACCAGCAAAGATTTGGCAACATAATTCATCTGAATTTACCTGATTTATTGGTTCCCCTAATGACCCAGCGAAATATATGGTTCATGCACGGTTGTCTTGTTCATTTTAGTCGAGAAGTTCGTCGGCAACGAGAAGGCCGACACTCTGGCAAAAAAGGGATCAGAGTCTCTATTTATCGGACCTGAACCATTTTTTGGCATTGCGGAAAGCACTGCTAGATCAGCAATAGCTACCTGAGCGGAGAGGAAAATCTCCACGCACTGGGCAGACATACCGGGGCTTTCTCACTCGAAGGCGTTCATATACAACCCTTCGTGTACAAATAATATCCTGGAATGGAGTAGAACAAACCTACGCATTCTGTCGGGACTGCTTACAGGACTGAATTACCACCTAAAGAAGATGAGTCTGGTTCAGACCTCGGATTGTCGGTTCTGTAATTTGGAGGACGAAACTGCGAAGCACATATTCGGTTTTAGTACCTTAGAGCCGAACGATTTCAAAAAAGTATCACCAAATACAACCCCAGAAGCACAGGCTTGTGGGGTGAGTTGTAATCCCTAGGGGTGAGGCACAATAGACCCAATGGGGGTCGCAGTGGATGTGGCGAGAAGGCCCCATTCACATAGAACCCAACATAACCTAACCTATGTTCGTCCAATGCAAAATCGTAACCAGCTCTGGGAAATGAAAGGGGCTGTGTGTGATGGTATTCAAAATGATTCCAGAATATTCTCTTGTGAGTAATTGATGGTTTTATATGACGCCATTTTGCGGTGGATCGATTGTAGTTCTATCTAGCGGCACGCGTTGAAAGTAGGTATAAGGTAGAAAACTGGGAAATCAGAAACTGTAATTAGTGTACAGATATCTACTTTTAACTCACTTAATAATGTCAATGTTGTCATATTTCAATTATAAACTAACTAGAAAAAAAGGTTTCTTACAATTATTGTGTACTTTATTTGTTTTAAGTTAAAAACATATATATTTATTATTCGCCACACTTCTATTATGGACAAAGATAAGTAAGTGTCACAATGTTACCAGCGCAATACCATAGTTAAATAAAATTGTTGCAGTTTTCCAAAGGGGCAATGGACCAAAAATTTGTCGAGATATCCACGCAATTTTAGAAAAGAACATATTCTGAAATTCAATTTACACCTCCGGAGCTTTAATTAATGGAGATGGCGAAGTGTTCTGGGGTAAATGCAATTGTGTGGGTGGAATACTTGGTAGATGCAAGCATGTGTTTGCAATGTTATGGCAAATGTTGGATTATGTCCGTGATGAAAAACAGTTCTAAAGCGCCAGAATAGGGAAAAGGTTCTCCAACCCTTTTTGAAATCAAACCCCTTCATGAATTCAAATTTTTTGAGACATGAGCCACAAAAACGGAACAAAAAGATCCTCAGAGTAGTTGAAAAAGATGCAAATAATTAAATAATTTACTGATGACTAAAAACACCATGGTCTTGGATAAAACAACTTTCGAAGAGCATGCAGTTCAACTAAAAAATAATAATATCTACTTTTCGGAAAAACGTGAAAAGACATCATCTTCGAATTATTATGACATCAACACAACATATCCAGCCACCACTTTTTGTGCGTGGCCCTTTTGGAAAACTGAAACAAAGTTATTTTATTTTACCATGGTATTGCTGGTATTGTGACACTATTACTTATCTTTATCCATAATAGAAGTGTGGCGATTGGCGAACAATAAATAGATAATGTTTTCAACTTAAAACCAACAAAATACACAACTTTTCCACTTTTATTAATGTCACAAATATATTTAAGGTGTGTCTCGGGTTTCCACAGGAACACTAAAATTTCTAGTTCGTTTATAATTGAAACATGGCAACATTGACATTTTTAAGTGATTAAAATGTAGATGGCGCCACATGAATTACCCTTAGTAGTTACCTATTTTTCTACCTCAGGCCTACTTTCGACAAGTGCCGCTAGATAGCACTATAATACGATCCACCACAGTATGGCGTCAGCTGAAACCATCAATTGACAAAAATTCTTCCGTTAAAACATATTTATCGATACTCTTATGAAAGGCAACCTGAGAAATTTTTAAGCACACGTGTTCGACTGTTTATCTCAATTGTCACGTACCCTAGATGATTTCATATTTCTCACCAAGAAATAGCGTTGATTTACGATTACTATCTACTTATGAATTTTGGACTTTTAAAAGGTCTCGAGTTTATTAAAAACTATTCAATGCATTCTGTTATTGACTGTGTTTCTAAATTGTGGCTCAATTCAGTGTTCCGAGAAATTATTGTTTAGTGTTAGAGATTTTGAATTGGTGGGTGATTAAACTGCAAGATATTCAGGTGAGCTTTTATTGTTTTATTTCTCTATATTAATGCTGTAATTATAGAGTGTTATTTACCTGTTGAATTTATTGAATATAAAATATCACTGTGTTTTGATAATGATTGAATAATAATTCGCTCTCACTTGACAAATATGTCTGGAGCGGGCAAATGCGCGTTAAATCCCTTTTGTCCATTGCACAACTCAGATTCGACCATTGGTCAAGCTCTAGTAGCTGGAGCGAGCATGTCGCGAGTCAGCCCTTCATGTTCATTGCACAACTCAGTACTAGTAGATGTGAAGCGTAATGCGAGTTTAATCCCTTTACGCTTGAGGGTAGTCCTAAGAGGGGTCTTGGTGGCGCGTTGAATCCCCCCATGTACCATAAAGTAAAACTCCTAGGAACTAGGCCTCGTTGGTAGATTAATTAGTGATAGAACACAATGCGAGTTAAAGCCATTTGTGTTCGGTGATTGATCAAATAATTATTTAACTAATCAGTAGAGTTAATGAAGACATACACTCACCATATTTTCTTTGTTATAGGTAAGCCCGATTATGCGCATATGGTAGAGCCTCGACCAATCCACTTTTCTCATTCCTATTAAGTAGAAGATTTGTTCCAAATAGGTATTTTATTTTAATTAATATTATTATATCATTTGGTTCCTATATCTATTTCTGTATTTCATTAATTGCCCCCCTTTCTTTTAAAATCTACGTTACAAAAGGTGACCTGAAAAATTATTAAGTACACGTGTTTATCTTAATATTTATTTACATATCATTTAAATATTATTAGTTTATCTTGTCTACTATACTATACTATACATAGGCGTAGTAATGGGAACATTACAATTGTTTTATTATCAATTTTATAATCAATATAATCAGAGCCGGATTTAGCTAGGTGCTATGGCACCTGGACCCTTCGCTCGCGGCTAACTACTCCACTTTCTACATCTAGAAATGTACTATTTCGCTCAATGGAAATAAACAAGCGCATAAGAACTTCACACCGTGTAGATCTATGTAAATGTAATTAACAATTTTAATTTTGTGCTTAGTGGGCATGAAAATGATAAAAAAATTAAACAGAATATAAATTCGTATATTCACAGTCTCTTTGTATGTTTTTGCTCCTTGGCGTTTCACGCCGGCTCTTGATTTATATTACCACTGCCAACAATTCTAAACAATTGTCTATAAACTCGTACATCACCGTAAGTTATTTCAAGAAACTTTATATTTTGGTCTTTATTTGTTTCTTTTAAAAACATAACACAACGCTGTCTTATACCGGAACACGCGGTAATTCGATATCGATTGTGTGAAAAAGCAAAGTTTGAAAACGATTCTTGGTAAATTCGGAAATAACATAGCATATACAGGATGTTTCCAAATTCATGCAAAAAAATAACACTGGATTTTCATTTTATTTTTTCTTTCTCCGAATCTATTGGTTTTTTGGAAAAAACTTCAAGAGTAAAAAAAAGTTTTTCAAGACAAGTAAATAACAAAATAAAAATTTTACAAGAGGGACAGAGAAGTTAAGTGAGTGGAAAATATTTCCAAATCATAACATTTCAAAGGAAAATATAGGGCTTAAAGCAATGAAAATAATTTCATTAAATTTTACTGGGGTTCGATATTCGTTGATTACTATAAATGATCGTGATAATTAATCGTTTAAATGAATATCTGTATTTTACAGTTCATTGAAAAGTTTATTTGTAAAAACGTAATTGTACATTTCTCACTTATAATATTGCACAAGTGGTTTGTATTTTATCGGGTAAATTTGGGTTGTTTAATGAGACTAACCTAACCTAAAAACACTCCACCTTCGGTGTCGTGTTTTTAATAGTTGACAGTTATTCTCGTCAAATTGCTAGGAAACAGTTTAGAATTTGAACAACACAAATTTACCCAATATCAATACAAACCTCGAGTGTAATTCGGCAGGACAATTTAATGAATGAGAAATTTGGAAACATTTCAATGCAAACTTTTATTTATGAAACATTAAAAATAAACACATTTTTATTTTAATGTACAATTATTAAAAACGCAGTTATTGAAATTCATACTAGGAACATGATATCGCTGCGGGTGCCACAGCTAATCGTTTCTGTAGTAGATGTTGAAGTTTTTTCATTTTCCAACGAATTGATTGAATAATGCTTGAATGATACTCTTTGTCAACTTGTAAGTATGGTTTTATTGATGATGAATTGCTGTGTCCTGTTATTTTTATTAGAGCTTGTTCTTCAATTCCGCTTTTACTTAATTTGCTAACTGCTGCCGCTCGATTTGAGTGATTTGTAATTTTGACACGTTTGACATCTAAACCAATGCGTTGTGCTGAGCGTTTAGTCCATTTGGAAATTTCATGAATTCCAATCGGCAAATTCTTGTACCAGCCTTTAGAATTTTTCTTTTTCCAAAAGGGATTTGGTGTAAGAAATACTCTGTCCGAAGTTATAAAAGTGTTTCGTTTTTCCATTAACTTTTTGAATAAACGTATTGGGCAAATATCTTCGTCGAAAATATTAGGAGTGATCCATTTGCTGTCACATAATTTATTGTTGCCGCCTTGTCTCGTTTTCGAAAATAGAGGATTATACTCGATACGTCCAGTTTCTTTTCCATTATTTTCAATTTCAGATACGAAATAAGTGGTTTTGCAGTAAGCTGCTTCTCCTCCGCGCCAAGCTAGTTCAAACGCCAAAATGTGATATAATTTCTTTTGAAGTCCTTCCGGTTCATTTTCGTTATATAATCTGGCCATTGCAAATACTTCAGATTTATTAAGAGCTGATGCACTACATTTTCTCTTTTCGAATTGTGTTTGTAGGATTTTACGTTTAGCATTACGTGCAGCTCGTGATAAATTATAAACTGAACATCGGTGAAAGGGTTGAATACAATATTAAATTCGTTATAATATTTACTTTGTAGCATTTTAGCGGTGGTGTTCCAAATTGTTTTAACTACCGCTTCTTTGTAGTCTTCTCCGTTACTTTTTCGCATATTAAATGCCCAATCTTGCAATATTACATTCAATTTCTCGATGGAAGTATCTGGCTCAAATGTGTATCTTTTTGCATCGCAAAACGTAGAAAATTGTCGCCAGATTGATGATTGCGTCGCAACTGTATTAGTAGGCACACATGTATTAACAATTTGACTAATTTCGGCGTTCGTAGACACACCGTTTCGACTCATTGTTAGTTCTTGAAAATTCAATAAGTTGTTGACAAACATGCCAAACTATCTATTCTGGTAACCAACACCGCGATAATTGATGAACAAATGAATAAATGAAAAAACCACTAGTGTATTTGTCGCTGTAAAAGTTAAAGCTAACTTTTGCCGCTGTTAAAGTGACAATTGCACTGTGGCATATGCGATTTTTCATACATGAATTAAATTGTC
Organism: Lochmaea capreae; assembly: GCA_949126875.1. Lineage (NCBI taxonomy): Eukaryota > Metazoa > Arthropoda > Insecta > Coleoptera > Chrysomelidae > Lochmaea > Lochmaea capreae. The sequence continues at coordinate 16,281,345 of OX421400.1, read as the reverse complement.
TCGTGAATTTACCAATTTCATGAAGGACCAAAATTTCAGTTTATCTTCAGTTTTTGAATAAGATAACTAAAATATTGAAATTGGATCGACTTGAATCAGGTCGGTACGACACGGTTCAATAAGATTTTTTGATTCCTACACAAATATATTGGAGCACGTGCACTGCTTCCAATCAGTCAAGACCTTTCGGTCCGGCACGAAACATCGGTATATGGTACATAGAGGACAACTATTGACGGAATGTTCGACGTACAAATTCAAATTGTTCAGTTTGTGAATTGAAACTGTCGGTGTCTCATCATCAGTCGTATCATTTCATGAAAATAGCTGTTTTCTCATCTCTTAACAATATACAGCAAATCTATTTTCACCATCCAAATCTTCTGATGAACTATCCATTTTTATTTATTAATTTATTATTTTCGTTCCACAATATCAAGTTATCAACTGACCAATGTTTGCTGATCTGATCCAAGTCAATGCGCGGGCCGTAAAAATGCCATGCCGAGCCGAGATAAGTCGACCCAGTGCGTGTCCTTATGAGCAATCCTTTGTACTATATTGATGTGATTTTCGTAAGGATCTCCCAGCCTATGCTTCTCGCTGAATATGTAACTTTACATAGATGAAAGAATTTCCAAAATCTGTTGAGTTGTTTTCGAGTTTATATACACTACATACAAAACTCCTTTCTTTTCAGGCTGGATTTGCACCTTTGTTTGTCGTATGTATTAAATGTATGTATTTTTATGTACATATTATTCCCTTGAAGTTTATTTCACTATTCTAATTAATTTTTAATGTAATTTGCAAACTTTAATAAATAACTAGAACGTGAGGCATTCGAAACTTTATAATTAAAAGTGACCACTGATCCGAACAGCTATCCAGCAATTTCACTGAAATATTGAGCATTTATATTTGCACGGTTTAGTTTATAACATTTGCTATATTCCATTGTCAAAATATCTGAATAGAGCCGAAAGTTTGTCCACTGTTTAAAGGATAAGATAAAACGAGGTACACCGAAACATGGACCGATTTCCATAATCTGCGATTTTCGGAATATTGGGAATGCATACTTTTCGTCATAAAATAAAAAGATAAAACAGTATGTGAAGTAAAGTCATTTGATTTTTAATTGGAGGACACCATACAATACACAAATTAGAAGCTATTCTTATTTTATAAGCGAGAAAATTCCTCAAAAATGCCGTGTGACGTCAACGTACTCACAGACAGCATATAGCATGTGGTTATAGTTTGGTAAACTTATCTGAAGCTATAAAAGGAATGCGGCCGAAAACATCTTCATACTGCCTCGTTCAACTCAATTGGTGAAGATTTATCGAACAACCGGCTGCTATGCAATCACCTAACTTGATATTAGTAAGCGCGTGCGTGTGTTCTTCCCTCTCGCTTCGACTATTGACTGATATTGATCATCCAGTGGCCTTGGGATTGTCAGTTTTTATCATTTCATTTCCAATTTTATTTGGCATCTTAAACTTTTGTATTTTGTGTTTAGTATTAATAAACTTTTTTGTAATTTTGAATAATTGTGTTTGTTCATTTTTCAAAAATGAATCAATATACCCGTGGAAAGACACTTCATAGCCAAACTAGAGAGATTATTGCTGATGTTTATAGGTAAGTGATGATAATAACTACCTGTATAATGTCAAGAGGAGATGACAGTTCCTCAGATGACGAAGAATATTATGATATTTTATAATGTAATTTCTGTGTAATGTATTTTTTGTATAATGTTCAATAAAAAATAAGTGTACCTAATACTATGTACATAATGCCTAATTTTTATTCTGTTAAAATAAAATTCTTTCATTTTCACGAGTATCCTACCGGCACGCCTTTGGCACACTATTTCCAGTATTTGTGAATGGATAACAATAGGCTAAACCCATATATTGACCCCAACCCGGGTAATACTACCTGCTCTTGATAAAAAGAAATAATTTTACAATTACATCAATGCCAAACTATGAAAGTGGCTTGAATATTCGTTGGGTCACTCTGTGCTCCCTTTGCATTCCTAATGAGGTTTTATTAAACTATACCTTTCTGAAATAAACTATAGTGTGTGAAAAATTATTGAAAAATCGAATGTACCGAACAGTTTTCATTACGATACATAAGTAACTATTTTAAAGATTTATCAGATTAAATTATTACTCGATTTTTAATTATATAAAACACTGGATAGTATTTAAAAAAAAAAGAAAAATTTGGGGTAAAATTTATGAGCAAACAGTTGCAGCATTTGCGTTTCATCCTCGAAGGACATATATTTTCCTTTCCAATGGAAAGCCTTATTAATAGCCGTTTTAAAGTGAATTATGTATTCTCTCAGTAGCAATCGTCTCTGTCCTATTCCAGAATTCTTATGTGATGTTGAATTAGTGCGGCATTTTCTTATTTTCCGAGTTAAAAAAAAACCGGGAGTATGATGGATGGGTTAATTTAAATTGATTTTTTTATGAAATATGTCGTTTTTTCCTTCAAGATTTCATAAGGGGTAGTTTTGTGATTTTTATGAAAATTGACAAGAAAAACCAATATATCGCTTATACTTTAAAAATCACATTGACTGTTTATGTAAAAAATTAAACAAATTAGGTATATTTTGCTTTTAATAGTTTAAAATCAAATTTATATCAAGATTATTTACTGAATTTGTATTATGCACTCATATATTCTGAGATCAGCTGCAATGTAATTGTGTGGGACAGAGCAAGCGAAATTGGGCGAGTATTTATTCTCCAAAAGAGATTTATTCGTTTTATCTTTGACTAAGACTACAAGGACTACTGTAGGAGCACCTTTAAAAGCAGTAACATCCTGACATTCACAGACATATATCTCCACAAACTTCTAATTTATACCTTTATTAACAAAAATAACCTTCAGAAAAATAGTGATATACATAATAACACGATACGAGATACGAGATCACTTAAACAAATTCTTTAATCGGTTACCAGATGATATCAAACAAATAAACCATCTCAAAACATTTAAAACTAGTTTAAAAAAATTTCTATTTATAATACAATATTGTTTTTACTCGCTGGATGAATTTGTTAGGTGGCGTACATGTCTTAATTCCTTACCTAATTTTAGATTTTTTTATATTTCAGACTTTAAAAATTTACTAACTTTTTATTTTATACCAAAGTTTATACCAAATGTTTGTTCTATGCTATTGCCTGTATACATTTTATTTCTAATTTCAATTTTAATTGTTGTATCTATAGTTTTATACTCTGTCTGACTTGTCTTATGTCATGTATATGATGGTAAAGACTAATATATTATCTATCTATCTATCTATCTATCTATCTATCTATCTATCTATCTATCTATCTATCTACTGTGTATTTATTATCTGGGGTTTTATGATTAACTAATTAAGGGTAAGAGCAGAACTTGAGTCGACTGTTTGGGTCTTCCAAGATGAACCAAAGCCGCCGAAAGTTATCCGTTCTTGAAGTGTTTCCAAAAAGATGGTGGCGAAATTTGTCTCAAAAGCTGGTTATGTAGCAAAAATGCTATTGATTGATACATATCGATTTGTTTATCGAAAGTTGAATGATCCTCCACCAACACAATGTAAGTTCCCACCCTCGTACACTACCGTTAGGGCGGCCGTATTACATAACTCTCACAACCTAAATACAGGATAATTGAGGCGTTCTATAGTTGAAACTCTCTTTTTATACACATGCCAGTGAAGTTGATAGAAGCATAATAAAAATAGAGCTCATGAAAGTAAATTACAATTATTATACTATACGAATTATGTATATTAAATAAAGACCTAAGTAGCCTAATTTAGGGTCGGAACTTTACTGTAACATCTTAAGGATGCCGTACAAAGCAACTATCTACCCACAAACACTTTAAAAATGCTTCTACTACACAGGAATTCCAAATAGAATTATATCCAGAGGCTATTGGTCTAAATCCGGAACTGTTTAGAATCTAATAGACTCATGTTAAATAACAGGAATTAGTTCATAAAATAGATTCATAACCACAACTACATCACAAGGCATACTCCATAATTATATTATTCCATTATAAAATGCTTGTATGGATAAAATGGTTATTCTCTCGCCTACCTTTAGCGGAAAAATAAGGCGGAAAGTATTGTTTGGCAGCACAAGGGCGGAAAAGTTTTAACGCCAAAGGTTTTATAGTTTTTCACCATCTGTCACTTCTAATTTTGATGATTCATAAACATTTTTTAATTAAACGTCAGTAAACGTCAAGGTTTTTTGTTATATTTTCCCATTTTTTGGTTTATTCGGTATGCCAAAAGCAGTATATGCAGTAAACACATTTTCTGCCATTGTGACGAACATAGGACAAAATACTGTATATTATAGAATTGCCTGCAAGCAAGTGAAATAGGTACTAGACAGTACTTCACCGAGGCGTATATTTTTTCGACGACCCTCACAAAAATCACTAATTTCCGAATGAAAAATCTATTATCTGTGCAAAATATAAGTTTTAGCGGACGAAAAGTATCTGCGGACGAAAAGTACTTGCCTTCAAAAATAGTCGATTTTTCATTCGGAAATTGGTAATTTTTTTGTAAGGATCGATGAAAAATGTAATATGCACCTCGGCGAATCTATTTACAGACTCGACTGTAATAGAAAGGACCTTGGTTCATGAAAAATATTATATTCTGACGTGTCATGATGACAATATTAGGTATGGATTTCATTTTCAGTATCAAAATGACATACTTTATTGGACTGAGTACTTTAGGGCCGCTTTTATGGGTTACTGTTAAATCTTCGAGTTAACTTACGTTGGTTAACCATACCGTTAACTCTACCTGCAAAAACTGTTGATTTTATAAGTCCATGTCATCTTGATGTAAGCTATTAATTGATGAGGATAGTCACATTGGGAAATCGCGCGAACTGATACATATGTAATTTAGCTCCTTATATTTGCTGTTGCGAAGATGGAATTTGAATGTAAATGGGAGCTAGTGATACAATTGCCCTTGTAACTTCTTGTACTACTTTACAGGTTGTGGATTGATTGATTCCCCCAAAGTCACCTGCAGTGATCAGAAAATACTACTAACTGATCTGGTGGCATCACTAAATGGTGCTCTAAGATTATCTAGTAGTTGTCTAACAGAATATTTACTAATACGAAATCTGTTCAAGAATTCATCATCTGACCATAAGTGTACATATATGTTCAGGCCTTTCTCAGAATATCCTATTTCGATGGGGTGCCTCAACAATTTCAGTAATATCATCCTCGTCATTTGTAACCATCTCCTGTAATATATCTTGAATGTCCTCATACATTTTATCAAAACCGTAGACAGAAATGAAAGGTTGAAAAATTATAAACCCACAATAATAATATATAATGCTTTCAAATGTCAAATCTTCAAGTTATCTGGCACCTCATCCACCTAGTAAGTTAACGTATACTTTTTTTGGTTAACCTCCACCCATACAACACATCCGTAGGTCAAAGTAGAAATTATGTCAAAGTCACAGATAACTGCAACCTATAAAAGCGGCTCTTAATAGAGTAGGTATTCTACTGAGGAGTATAATGAAAAAATATTTAGGTGTACTAGGCCAAAATATGTGAACAACTAAATTTAAAAATTTAAATTGAATACGTTATTGCAATTTGTTAAATTAATATTGGACGTAGGCATCGAAATTATTGTTCCATTGTGCTGGTTGTTTATTTCTAACTTTTCGGTTTCTTGTACAGGGAGGACAATCGGTGAGACCAATAAATAATTATTTGTCCCCAAGAATGAATACCAAAATATTCTTTTTACTTTCTCACGAATTTTCTATATATCCCTCAGCAACTGTGTCACTTATTTTATACTCAAAACAACACTGCGAATAATAAACACCCCTGTGGAGATTAAAAAATATTCAGTTGGTGGTATACACGCCACCCTAATTTCGAGTTCCTTTGTTTTGTACATTCGTATCATTGTTTTAGATTAAAATCATAATTTTTTTTTAATCCGAATAAAATATGACTGCTGCTTTGCGTGAACCATTTATACGTTTTAAAAAAAAAAGCAATAATTCAGTCGTGGAATTGAAATGGATTATAAAATGAACTCCTGAAAGACCAGCGAAGCCAAAAAGACCGGATAGAGCAGTTCCGGGAACTGGGGTTGCCACTAAACCGACACAAAACCCTGTAGGTTACACAAAAAGACAACTGAAGCGATCGGTCTTTTGTCAATGTCAAATATGAGTGTTCGTATAGCGAAAGAGAATGCTCGGAAAATGTTTCGGGTATGATTACTGTTTTAAATGTTATACCGATGTTTATTCAGATAAATCACTTTCAAACTACTTTAAATATTAAACCCTAAACACTCGCATTAATGATAAAGAACAAAAACATAGATGAGAGAAAAAATCTTCATAATGTACGAAAAGAAAATACAATTTCGATGCAGCGTTTGGAGAATACAATGAATAATGGTCTAATAAATCTAAATTTTAATGCAACCAGTGCTATAGTGAGTAATCTGTGGCATGATTGAAAAAACCTCTAAACTTTGCAAGTTGCACAGCAATTCAAAATCCTGGGGCACAGCACCTAGGAGATTATTGGATAGAAGAGGGACATTTACCAAAGTTGAAGCCTGCAGATATCCTAAAATTCCTCAGGGAAATAGGACTAAAGAAGCTACTAGTCTCTGAGACGTTAAACAGGAACTAAGAAGAAGTAAGGGGGCACAATAGATCTTTTGGGTCTCAGTGAATGTCACCCCATCATACATATAGTTTGGCAAGTTTATCTGAAGCTACGCGGCATTGGTAAGGAGCGATGCAACATGGCGGATATCTGTCAAAATCGTACCAATGGTGTACGGTACCTATTTTTATAAAAGCATTGAGAATAATAATTTTTATCAAATAATTATTATATATAGAAACTGATTTTTGCTCTGCTCTGCTCTGCAAAACACGGTATTTGTTAAAAACAAATAATGTTAAGAATCGTACTTGAATTCAATATGGATACGAAATAGTTCAAAATCTGACACTGACAATACCAACGCCACTGGATAAGCAATGTCAGTGAAGTGAGAGGGAAGACCACACGCACGAGCTTGCCAATAGGAAGTCAGCTGATCGCTAAGCAACGAAGGCCTATCGATAAATTTCACCAATTGAGTTAGTTCGGAAGGCGTGAAAATTATGGTTTTCGCACAACGATGCCAGAGCTTGAAGAAGCCCATAACAAATTTGGAAAGTGTTCATCTTTTAATATTCATAAACTGAAAAAATAATGTTAATAGACAAAACCCAAAGCAATAAGCCCATTAAAGAATTAACGTTTAATCATATTGTTAATAATAAAAAGTCCATTTTCTAATTATTATAACTACATACTTAGCACTTTAGGTTTTTCATTGTTAAACGTGACAATATCGAATGTTTTCGACTGCATTCCTTTCACGGCTTCAGATAAACTTGCCGAACTATACATGCATAGTGAGTAATACTTGAGTAGCTTTTATTTTTTTCTCGCAGAAATAGGAGATTTGTAAGTGACGATTACTACAGTTGTGGAATTTCTTTCTTATTGAACGATCTGCTAAATTTTATTTTTACTGACATCCACCCGCCACTATAACAAGTTACAATTCCGTCTTTGTTGTACCGGATAGAGCTGAGCTTTAGGTATAGATACGACCAAGTTACTTAAAGCAATATCGTCATCGTTTCGGAGACTTCTATCTCACTTTAATATTGCCCTGCTCTAGTTGTCGATCTCTTCCAACTATGACGCTAGTAGCTCTTAGTAAGCTTAGTCTCATTTGCGTCTCCACATGGTCTGTATCGGTGTTCAATACCAGCGAGTGCTGAGTAAGTGTACAGGGTGTTTCAAAAAAAGGTAACACCGTCTCTAGGATAGGTAAAAAACTGAAAAATAATTGGGGTTTGCTTAGTAAAATTTTTTTCTAACGCCATCCGTTTTCAAGATAAAGGGCGTTGAAGAAAATAAAAAATTACACATTTCTTACGATTTTGCCGAAACTACTGGCACCATTGTAATGCAATTTTATACGAATATGTTTTGGAAGCTGATATATCCCATGAATCAAAATATTCCGAAAACGGTACATAATATCGAGTTTTACCAAGAGTACCTTTTTGGTGTAAAATTAAACGATGTTTATGTTCACTTGGAGTTTTGACTAATAATTCTATCCTTAAAAAAGTTATGTTGAATAATACGTTGTATGAATCGTGTAACTAGCGCCCTCTATGAGAGTTAGTTATAAAAACAAATTCATGGGATATATCAGCTTCCAAAACATATTCGTATAAAATTTCATTACAATGGTGCCAGTAGTTTCGGCAAAATCGTAAGAAATGTGTAATTTTTTATTTTCTTCAACGCCCTTTATCTTGAAAACGGATGGCGTTAGAAAAAAAATTTACTAAGCAAACCCCAATTATTTTTCAGTTTTTTACCTATCCTAGAGACGGTGCTACCTTTTTTTGAAACACCCTGTATAACTTTCAAAAGTAATAATAATAATATTGATCTACTAGACCAGAAGCAAGCAAAATCCAAAATAAGAGTCCAGTTCACTAAAAGGGTAACTACTTTATTGAAATCCCAGTGTAACGCATGAAATCTTGTCAAAGCAATTAACACCTACGCCATACCGGTCCTGACTTACTCATTCGGAATTCTGAAGTGATTCAAAGAGCAACCCGTACCATGATGACCAAACACAAATGTCACCATCCGACATCATCAGTTATTAGAACCACAATACCAAGTAAAGAGTGAGGGGGAGCTCTGAAGGACATAGTTAATTTACATTACAAACAAATATCCAAACTCCAAAAATTATCCATTGGCAAGGCTCAAACATCTAAATTGCAAGAGCTGGTCGCGAAACCAGATAAACACTATTCCCCCTTAGATCTTGAAAACCCTGATAAGAAACTTGAAATTACTACAGAATCTGACAAACACGGAAAAGCGCTCCAAGGTCAACATCATCACAAACTCAATCAACCATATATCCACAGAGAAGCATCAAATAAGTGGATTTCTGATATAACATTGTTTCCAGAAACATGAGGATTTATAATGGCAACTCAGGACCAAGTAATTAATATCAACAATTTGTCATCACAGATCCAAACATCGTGTCGGATAAGTGCAGAAGGTGTCAACAAACAACAGAGACAATACAACACATTATGTCGAGATGCTTAGCCATATCTAACATTGATTACCTACTCAGCATTATCAATCAAAAGCTGGCCAAATAATTTGGATTACTTGACACCTATAAGCCTTATTATAAGTACCATCCGCATTCAGTTCTAGAGAATGCTGATTTTAGACTATAATACGATAGGTCAATTGTCACCGAAAGACGGGTGACAAATAAATGGACTGATATTGTAGTTGTGGATAAAAAGCTAACTTGACTCTTCTAGTGGATGTTTATGTACCCAATAATAAAATTATTTTGGATAATTGCAAATTACACCGATCTTGCAATTGACGTAGGACAAATGTGGCATGCACAGAAAGTAGAGGTGGTGTCGGCCATCGTTCCATCTACGGGACCAATTCTCAAAACTTCACAAGACCTAACCAGGATAAAGTGAAAAGTACCCGAAAAAAAAAGCATACTAGGTAAGGAAAGAGGGTAGTTGATGGCTAGAGGTGGTGGACTACCACCACAACCTGAAATTGATGACCTTTTCTAAATCTGTATCTTGACTCGAATTTAATGTCACTATACTTTTTCTTTGGCTTTTCTATACCAACACTAATTTTTTATGATTAATAAATCTCAATTATCTCCATTCGATATATTATAACATGTCAAAATCAAGTCACATGATTCCCACAAATCGTACTTGATTCAATACGATAAAATAGGGTTAGAAAGTTTTCCGAAGATGGTCCTGAAATATATGCTACAGCGCAATCGTGATTATTCTGGCGATTGACTATGCACTAGAAATCATGCATAGCGAGGGGAAAAGTATGGAGAGTCAGTGGTGATCGACTATATTTACGGCTGTTACCACAAACTGTCTCTTTGCTTACTAGAGGGAACTGCTGGAGGCCAGGTTCTGCCTAACTCAAGGAGCTACGGCGCTGAATGGAACACTGCTCCCATTGAAAGACTACTGTCAAATTTGCCCTCGTAATTTCATGTTAGACGCGTGCAATTATCGCGGTCAATCTTTTCAAATTCTCGAGGATGCTATTAATGGTTTACCTTAACGATGCTTAACATCTGTGTCAATAAGAATTTATATAGAACCAGTTATTTTTCTAATTTTATCGAATTCATTCAAACAAATCTATAACTCTTTCGAACATATAAACAGTCTATAAAAATAAAACAAATTGTATAATCATATATTTAGAAAATAGGTAAATATTTTGATATGTAACGAGCTGTTTATTGAATGTGTATATGACGGTTTTAGTAATGATCTACCAATAATTAAACAAAGTGCAAAATCATCACCGAAAATGATACATGATATACGACATTCGCTAAGTATGTGAGGTTTGTTTATTTCCCTTATATCCGATGAGAAGTGTTCTTCTAGAAACCAAACTGAATAAGTGAAGCAGTGGTAACGCTTCGTGCTTTTTGTCTTCGAATTGCCGTGGGTCCGATTATCAAAGCCAAGAGATCCATAATATTTCCAGGGGAGAATGAACCAGCTTTCACGCATTATTACCTAATAGTACCTATATTAAGTACCAAGTGTCAAAAACGTTGGTTGGTTGGTAAACAGGCCCCAACACTGCAGCCGTTGGCTCATTGTATTGTCCTGTCTGTCTGCTAGTCCGTGAGAAGATTTGTGACCTTGATGAGATCTAGAAGTCTCTTCACAGTATCTCTTTTGATGAGGTTGGATATAGGGTCATCCGGCCCTATCTGTCTATACCTCCACCAATGTAGAACCTCACATTCGAAAATTATATGGGTGGCTGTTTCGTCCTCCTCACCACATAATCTACATATAGGTTCTTCTTGGAAGATTCCCATTGTGTGAAGGTGCTTTCTCAGGCCGCAGTCTCCGGTTATAAGGCCGGTTACCAGCCTGATATCCCTCCTATTTAACTTTAAGATTTCTTCAGTAAGTTTTGGTATGGGTTTTTTAACCATCAGTTTACTGTGTTTGTGCTTCGGAATTGTTCGCCAGTATTTGAGGTGTTGTTTGTGCGCCCACTGGTTTAATGTGGTTCTTACCGAAGCCTTTGTTACACCGGTTCCGGCTCAGGGCCGGTGTAGCCGGCTGCCGATCCTTCTCGTGCTAGGGCGTCTGCTTTTTCATTCCCTTCAATACCCTTGTGACCTGGCACCCATTTCAGGGTTACCTTATTTGTGGCACTGAGTTTTTTGAGGTTTTATAAGTACTCCCAGACAAGTTTGGATTTTATTGTTCTACTATCAAGTGCTTTGATTGACGCTTGACTGTATGAGCAGATAAGAATGTTTTTACCGCTGTATCCCTTCCTTATGTTTTCTCTCAGACATGAGTCAATTGCGTAGATTTCTGCTTGGAATACAGTGGTATTTACTCCCAGTGAATGACTGATGTCACTTCTGGGGGATTGATCGTATATTCCAGCGCCAGTATCAGTGTCCGTTTTGGAACCGTCAGTGAACCAAACTATTTTTTGTTTGGGTGTTTCCTTGAATTCTCCTTTCCAATCTATTTCGATGTTAAAGGGTTTTTCTAGTGATGTGGTCGGCGTCATATAATCGGTACCCATAGTTAGTATGGGATTTGTGATTATATTGATAATTTTCGCATGCCCATAAGGGTGAGGGATCCAGTTATTGTTTAACTGGAGATGATATGCCCCAATTCTAGCCTCTGCTTTGAAGATTAGGTCAATTGGTGGGAGGTTTAGAATTGTTTCCATGGTTGCTGTCGGAGTACTTCTTTGTGCTCCAGTAATGCACTGACACGCCAGTCTCTGGATTTTGGTTAGCTATAGGATTTCCTGTTTCTAGTTAACCTTAGGCCACCAGACGAGTACGCCGTATGTTATCATGGGTCTTACAACCGTTGTATACAGCCAATTTACCACTACCGGTTTCAGTCCCCATGTGCTTACAATCGCTCTTATTTTAGTAACGAGTTTTCTTATGAAACGAGTGTCTAAAGATGTTTTTTTGACACTAGGTGCTTACTATACTTTTTCTACACTTACAGGATCCTAATTATGTTATATTTTAATTATATTCCCAAGATGACAGTGTCATAGAAAAATCAAATGACACAGACCTACAAAATTATCACGGAATATTAAATATAAATTACAGAAGATACACTTGATGTGCCATTTAAGAAACAAAAGATAAACGAAATTTGACTTTTCGCACTCTAAACACTAGTGTTTAAAGTGACGTTTCACGAATGTCAAACCCTTGTCTTAGGTGCGGTTTAAGTGACGAAAGTAGAAAATAGTAGTTTGTACAACAATTGCGCAAAGCGTTACTTTTCCCCACGAACGTAGAAGAAGGCGAGTGCCGCAAATCTAGCGAGTGGGAAAAGTGATTTGCGTACAAGTTGTACACAATATTTTTTCTACAACCACATTTATTAATGGAAGAAATACAGTAATTTATATAGTTTTGGACAACTCAAAAGATACATTTATTATTTTGATCTTGGTTCATGATTCCTAAAATAATGCTTAATAGATTAATGCTTTCATAATTAATAAATTAAAATAAATAATGAAATAAATAGCTTACTTACTTTTGGTTTAAATTTAAAAAGTACACCAATAAGAAATTCACTATTAGGTTGAATTGTCAAAAAAAAGTTGAAAGGTCATAGGTAGCTTTATTTGACATTTCGGTGCGGAAAGGTGCCATAGCGTGTACTTTTCGCATTACTTTTCCAACGGTTATCAAAAGAATTAAGAAAAGGCCTGCTTTGCGTATGAAAATTTGTGTAGAAAAGCGTGTTTTGCATAGTGGTTCTAGGAAAACAATGTTTTGACCTCAACATAAGTCAAAGCGAGTACAATGCACAAAAATCGTAATTCATAATGACAAATTCTTTTAGAAGATAAAGTATAAGGGAATTTAAAGTTAAAACAATTTTTGTAGGTAAAGATGTTGATACATCGAGAGTCTTTGATTGTGTTCTAACAAATAAAAAAATATACCACATAATACTGCCAGCTAAGCCGTTATCGTGTTATATAACATTTGAAAAATGCTGCTTACTTGCTTTTTGGAACACTATCAGCATCGAAGTCAATTATGGAATATTATTGTATATTCCATATTATTTCTATCTAGTTTTCCTCTTGTTTTCAATCCGCTCTCACTTTTCCAAAATATCACATATAGCACCTGTACTTTGAACAATCTTAGACTCCCAATCTTCTTTTTCGCTGACATACACCCTTTGCAGGTAATCGTCGACACCTGGTAGTCGATATAGACCACCTTTGAACTCACTGACCTCATTTGTTTAAAAAGCTAATTAGATTTTTTTCTTGGACTTGCGAACTTAATATCTGGATAACAAATATCGGCATCTATTAATTTCTTCAGTAATTTTTGGTTTTATAAAACCATTTTCAGATCTAATTTCAGTTGGAAATAATTTAATTCCTTTCTATTGAATTGGTTGCCTTCAGTATAGTTTTGCAGTTTGTGAAGATGGTAACTGAACAGTATGCTCTTTCATGCTTTCGCTGTCATTTTTGCTTGGAAAGTTGTGACGTCTTTGCAATTTTAGCTTCTACACCTACTTTTTCTTCTGAGCCGACCGTATGCCGGAGAGCCTTTATCGGCACACCTTTCTTTCAGTCTTCCCAACCTGGTATAGCTAATAGATAATAATTATTAAATATATATGGCGGATGCGTCAATGCGTCATCTGCTTTTAGCTACTCTCTAGCCCTGTGTGATTGCCTTATGTGTTGATGACTTTGAAGTAGTCTGTGCATTACAAATATGACTTCGCCTTCCATAAAATGAGTGGTGGTGGTAGACAAAGCAATTGTGGGAGTGGTATTCATGTCCCTCGTAATAAACTGGAAAGCAAATTTTTGTGTACTACTAGAGCACTATGGAGATAGGTATACTCGTCCGCCTCTTTGGTGCCTTCTCCGAGCAGTAATAGGTAGCGAGTACCGTAAGAGGATTGTTGTGATCGTTGATTGTATTGAAAAGCCCTTATAAAGTAGATAATGTTGTTGTTTAAAAGTGTTTTACAAACTATTTTCAAGGTGGTTTGAATGTTAAAAAAAGTTTAACTTGTGAATGCGTGGTTAGCCATAAACCACCGGTTAGCAGAACCTATAGAGGCGTTATTGTTGGTCAATAACTGCATCATAGGTGGGTTTGAATTTTTAAAAAAAACATAATGTTTATTAAGAGTTAACTACATATACATGCTATAGTGACTTTGCTACATTGCTTTCCACAAAGCACCAAAAACGGCGGATTGGAATACTCATCTCTTATAGTGCCTTAGTGCTACTTAACAGCCCGTAGGACAAAGATGTCTTACTACGGATCCGTGAGCGATGATTGGTCTTACAATCAGTGATGGATTTAAACCTAGGCCCGCGAGGTCCGGGCCTAGGGCGGCATAATTTGAAGGACGGCATTTTAAAAATTGGTTCAGATTAGTTTTTATAAAAAAATTCCTATTGAATAAATTATTCATAATTCGATGCTCATTCTCTAAATTTAGTAAAATCACGTTCAGTTGAATCTGTAACAGAAGCAGTCGACTATTTTCTACTTTGCAAGTACTAATTTCTTCACACATCGTTGGGAGTTTTCGGTGCAGAGTACAAATTTGAGAGTTACGATTATTTCTCAAACTCGTTGGTCTGCTCGACATGATGCATGTTACGCATTATAAAAGTAGTAGTCTGCAATAATTGATGCACTGGAATTCATTGCCGAGAACAGAAATGAGAAACCGACTACGCGATCTGAAGCTACAGGATTGCAGCGAAAATTACAGCGTTTAAAAACAGCAATTCTAGTAATTGTTTGGAACATGTGACAACATGTTGACAAGAAGTAACGACACCCAACCATACCAAATCCAGCTAAACTGGGGTGGGTTGGAAGCATGCAGTCAGGAAGGAACGTTGGTTTGGTACACTGACGGATCGATAAGACTGGCATTGGAACAGGTGCTGGAGTTCATGGTGCTAGACCCAGGTGCAATATCCACGCATCGTTGGGGAATCTTGCTTCTGTATTCCAGGCAGAAATCTACGCTATCGATATGTGTTTGCAACTGAATATCGAAAGGAGGTACAGAGGCCAAAAGATCCTTATTCTCTCCGAGAGTCAGGCAGCATTAAAATCTTTAGCAGGTCCTCAGATCAGATCTAGACTGGTCTGGGACTGTCTACAGAAACTAAAAACCCTGGCTAACCAAAATAGAGTTACTCTTTTAAGTGGGTCCCGTGGCACAAGGGCATTGTAGGAAACGAAAAGGCAGACATCCTAGCAAAGCTAGGGTCTGAGACTGCATTCACTGGTCCTGAACCAGTATTTGGGATATCCAAAACTGCTGCACGTGGTTGTATATCTCGGTGGACTCAAACTGAACACCAGTCGTACTGGAGACACGTGCCAAAATAGGAACACAACAAACTCCTGGTCAAAAAACCCTCGGAGACTCTGACCAATGAAATACTAAACCTTATCAGGGGCCAAATAAGGATAGTGACGGGTTTACTCACCGGTTACTGTAACCTAAGGAAGCACATGCATACAATTGGCATTTATAGGGAGGAACCTATCTGTCGGTTGTGCATGGAAGAGGAGGAAACAGCCTCTCACATTATCTTCGATTGTGAAGCATTATCTCACTGGAGACGTAGACTCCTAGGATCAGAACATCCAAGGGAGGATTTCACCAAGAAGAACCTAGTGAAAAGTCTGCTGAGCTTCATAAGGGCTACTGGCCTCTTCACATAAACAGCACAACCAAGAGCACAAAAAGCTGATCCAATCAATCAATAAATTGTTTGGAATGTAATTTTAGATCATTTCGATACTGCTAGTAAGAAGCTTTCACTAAAAGGGCGGCGCATTAAACCGGGCCTAGGGTGGCAGGAAGCCTAAATCCGTCACTGCTTACAATCCTTGTGTACAGCCATTAGATCATTATTGAGTTGAGACCACAGGTCCACACATTCTTTTGCATCATTCTATGTAAATCTTATATGAAAGCTTCTGATTAAAATATATACTTCTAGGTACTTCATTTCTTTGGCAAATTGGTTCCTTCTATTTACTAAGACCTTAAGGGCCCGCTTTTTCGTAGAGTCGATAATTTGTCTTTTTTATCTTACTTCATTCATTAGTACGAATATATTGGACAACTAATTTGATTTCCATTACCGAAAACCTTCGCGTTCTCCCAATAGAGCATTTTAAGAATTACACATATTTGTTTCCAATTTTATAGAACTAACCTGCATGTGATTCAAATATCATTTAGAATTTGTAATATTTGGTATCAATTTAGAACAGACTAAATTTCTTTCACTTCGTATGTTTCCATGAAAATCCATTTTCTTAATACTTTCAACCTTCGTTATCCGCTCTGCTATTGAATTGTCAAATTAAAATGAAATTTATGAGAATATAGAGAGCTTGTTAGCGACAGTGATAGATAAATCATCAATGTGGACAAAATCCATCGGAAATCTAATAATGTTACCTTGTATTTGATCTGTGAGTACCACTTTAGCGTATAATAATGTACAGGATATATTAGAGGACATTCGACATATATCGGTATTTTCGATTAAAACAAAAGTCAATATTTGCTTGAGATACTGAAACAGATGGGATAATAAATTTAGAAAGGTGTGTTGTCCATTCCCTTTTTCCTGTCCAAGAAACGATCCACATTTTATAAAAATCAAAAACGACAGACTATGAAGTTTAATCTTTAGGGTATGTTTCTTAATTATCAATATCGTAATTAACAAATTTCACAACATAAACATATACCACAATTTTTTCGATAGGCCATAACTCTGAAACATGTAACACACTAAATATGTATGCATTATTAATTTTGGTTGTTCTATCGAAAGGAACTTAACAAGCCAGTATCATATAATTAATTTCCAAGTATGTGCTCTACATGCTTCTCGCATTTAAATTTTCAAATCTTCGATGTCGCGTAGTGGATTTGAGTGTAGAAATAATCAAGGATTTATGGGTCCCGTGATCCTGCAGACCATGGTCCCTTTATACCAATCAAGTCATTGATAGATTGATTAGTTCGGCACAACAGTCGTGGATCAGTCAGTATCTACAATGAGACAGTGCTCCACATTCGAAGATAACGTGTGAGGCTGCTTCTTCCTCTTCCATACACAACCCACAAGTAGGTTTCTCCCTATATACATACCAATTGTATGCATGTGCTTTCTTAGGGTAGCGTTTCCAATAAATCTAGTAACACATTTTGTAGAAACAACAAGTAACGTTCACCACTTGATATATTCCATCATAAAAGCAACCCTATCAACCTTCCATAAAATATACCTCACCAAACAACGATTTCCCAGCTTGTTTGCAATCCAGTTTCTCTTACCAATTCAGCAGATCAGTAATAACAATTATAACGATTCACAACACCGTTTTTATTATAAAGTGATTCATCACTCCACAACATTTTATTCAAACTATTTTGATCATGCTTTCATAGTTTTTCACCTGACGGGAATAAAAAATAATTCAATTCAATTACTGGACCATACTTTCCTGATCAAACCTCAACAGGTCCTGGATATTTGGAATTTCTTCATAATTTGTCGCTTTCCGAATTAAACCGGCGGAAATGGCTTGTGGTGTAGCGAGCTACTGGGATAACGTCTTCCCAAATTGAAGAGGATCGATAGAGTGGTTATCTACGTTACCTGATTTAATTGAACCTGATTCCTTTTTATGGGCATGGGAGTACCAAAATAGACCACAAAATATCAAAGAACGGATAGGCATTGAGATTTCACAATTAAAAATTATAGAAAAGGTCTTTTAGCTATGAGTGCTAAGTGTTAGCACTTTATTTGTATCTAATGAATGATGTTATTTACTGTAACTATATTAATGGTTTAAATAATGTTGAATAATTGATATTTGAAAGACCTTTCAAACGATGTGTTACAACACTCACATTTCCATTTAAAAATTTTAAGGATGTCTTCATAAAACTCACATAGATATTGTCATAAATAGAAGGATATACTTCCAGACAAAATAATGAATTTATTAAACTTATTTGCAACATACTTGTGACATTAAAAAAAAGGTTTTCTTATGAACTCGAAATATCAACCATAACAAGATATATTTGCAAATTTTTGAGAAAAAATAAATGACTAATAGTTGAGCATAAGTTGAGTATTAAAAAATTGCATGTGTAGTAATATTTAAACATTTGAAGACATAATTTTCCCAAACTTAGTAGTACAAATTTAAAAATATATATCCCAAACGAGCGGCTTTGTTGATTTGCATCTTAAGACAGGTACGCCATTGACTTTTTATGCTGCCACGTTAGCAAATGCGTTTTTCCGATAATTTTTAACTCGGAAGCATATAGCCAGGGATATTTTTCGAAGGTTATTTTAAATATAACAGTTGCCATGATAATACCGTAGCCATCTGTCAGTAGATGTTTTTGACGTTTTGATGTACTTTGTGTATTATTATAGTTGACGTAAAAAATATAGTGCCAGCTATCTAATCGTATATCCCCTTTAAGTTATGTTGTGGAGCTAAACTCTGAAAGGTATTTATATTATTTTCGTCTACCTACCAAACATAATTCTATATTGTATTTTGACCCATCAGTCCATCCTTTCTTAACCGTATCGTGTGTATCATACCGAGTTTCGTCCAAATAGATATGCTATTAAATATATGTATACTTACTTACAATTTCCACACAAAAACACACACACTTTCTTGATGTCAGACCACCGACTAAAGAGAACAACTGCAACCATCCCTCAAAAATAGTTATAGGTCAGTCAAACTATTGGCACTCACTCGTGCTTTAAATAGTTTATTAAATAGCTATTATGATTATTGGTTGAAATTATTACAATAAATGAATTTATCGTCAAGTAAGCATTTTAAATAATTAATATATTCACTGGGCTATGACGGTATACTCTTAGTCTTAGAGTCAAACAAAAAGCCGGCAAATTTAAGTTCGCACTATACATTTCACGTCAACTATTCAAGTTTCTGAACCATTTAAAGATGAGTAGCGATAAAAGTTACGTAGATAACATTCCATTCGAAATTAGAGAAGCGGCAGCTACCGCCACACTAATGCATTAATACCAATAAAATCCAAGGGAAGATATGAAAAAGCCTATGAATTCTTCAAAAAATGGTGCGAAGAGAAAAAATAAAGGTAGTAAATGAGGATGTTTTGTTAGCTTATTTAGCTATAAAAACAAAAACACTTAAATCATCAACTGTATGGAGTTTGTATTCAATACACAATATTAATAAGCAAGAAGGGTATCGATATTAGTAAATTATTAGCTTTTTTAAAGATAAAATCTGTGTGTCATAAAGCAAAGAAGTAAATTTATTTTTAATAGGATAATAATAATAATATACATTCCTAACACAAAAACAAACATACAGAGAACATTTTCTCGTTGTCAACAAATTCCGTTTAGAATGATATAGAAAATTATTTAGCCCCATACGTTCAAATCACATCACACATCGAAGGTTATTTATATTTTTTAAAAACAATAAATGTACTACTCAACCTATTGGAATGCATTCAATAGGAAACTCATGTTGCAAATAGCTGCATACAATATCTAAAATTTCCTAGCCCAACAAAATATACTAGCCATTGATTCTGCAGGACTTCAGTCACATTACTGATTGATGCAGGTGGAAATTTAACAACTTTGAAACGCTACGGAGGATGGAAATCTTCGACCGTGGCGAAGGTTACATCGAAGATTCATTTAGTTCAGAACAAATTAAAAACATCAAATAAAATTCTTAACGTAGAAAATAAACAAAAACAACCTGGAACTTCAAGAATCGAATCCAACATTATTGACAACACAAATATTATGATTCCTAAATTGTCCGGAACATCAACGCTTAATAATTGTACTTTTCATAACTGCACGTTCAACATGGATCTAGGTGAATTGATCGAAAACAATTTATCGAATGACAATTGACCGAATACAATTTATCGAAAAACAATTTATCGAAAAACAATTTATCGAATAAACAATTTATCGAATAGGTGAATTTATCAAATGACAATTTTTGTAAAGTAAATTATAATAATTTTCAATAATAACCCAACCAAAACCTACCCCTACCAAACCACCTTCGTATTTTTAGTCAATTTTTGAAGAATAAATTATAATAATTTCCAATAATAACCCAACCAAACCTACCCCTACCAAACCACCTTCGTATTTTTAGTCAATTTTTGAAGAATAAATTATAATAATTTCCAATAATAACCCAACCAAACCTACCCCTACCAAACCACCTTCGTATTTTTAGTCAATTTTTGAAGAATAAATTATTATAATTTCCAATAATAACCCAACCAAACCTACCCCTACCAAACCACCTTCGTATTTTTAGTCAATTTTTGAAGAATAAATTATAATAATTTCCAATAATAACCCAACCAAACCTACCCCTACCAAACCACCTTCGTATTTTTAGTCAATTTTTGAAGAATAAATTATAATAATTTCCAATAATATCCCAACCAAACCTACCCCTACCAAACCACCTTCGTATTTTTAGTCAATTTTTGAAGAATAAATTATAATCATTTTCAATAATAACCCAACCAAACCTACCCCTACCAAACCACCTTCGTATTTTATCACCATTAGGTACCTGCCACCTATTCGATAAACTCACCTATTCGATAAATTGTTTATTCGATAAATTGTTTTTCGATAAATTGCATTCGGTCAATTGTCATTCGATAAATTGTTTTCGATAAATTCACCGCATACCGTTCAACATACATATTAATAATAAATGAGTTAAGTTTTGTTAAAAATTTTCAGCAATAAATATTCTTTTCCTATATTATTATCAAATTATTGGTGGCTGCACAAAAAATATTGTAATCGCCACACTCGGAAAGTGTATTTACAGGGCTCGCATGCTTTCAAGGCTACGCCCTTGTCGTCGCCCTGAAACTCACATGCTCGCCCTATAAAGTATCGCTTTCCGAGCTAGACACGTAAATAACTATTATTATATGATAATTGTTTCCCAAAGTTATCTAAAGAGACTTTCGTTTCTATATTGGATCTCGTTTTGCTTGAAGTATCCCTCTGCGACCATTTCACTTTTCCTTGAAACCCGACAAACAACCGCTCGCTTTTCCAGCAGGATGTACAACGGACCCAATGGGATGTACGTGCTATGCGTATCAACCCATCTAATAAAAATTAGACATTGGTTTATTTTCCTTGATATTGCTGATCAATATTTTGATAAGAGAAATGAGAAAACCTGCGTATATTTCACATAAAGAATTGCGTATAGAAAAATATTAACAGTGGAACAAAAAATATGATACCAAACTGAATATGCTTGTTTAACTCCGAAGTACGTGAACAGACTAGTAGCTCCGTTAGTTCTATAACTTGAAGGAATTTTGGGATATCCTTGGGCTTCAGTTTAGGCATATATTCCACTCATATCCAGTGGTCCTCCAAGTGTTGTTCTCTCGGATACTGTCCCATGCATTGGAGGTTTCTTCTTCCATTGTAACTCTACATGAAGCATGAAATGCACTGGCTGCAATTGAAAGACAAGCCCTCCTTGGTATTACCCGGGCAATGAACAGCACGCCGGGGACGGCATCAATGGAAGCCCTTATTGGACTTCCTCCGAACAATGTTCGAGGAGGACACACTTATACAACTAGGACAATACTGAATAAACCCATATTTCACATGAGTTTTGATAGCATGACA
Source organism: Lochmaea capreae (assembly GCA_949126875.1). Lineage (NCBI taxonomy): Eukaryota > Metazoa > Arthropoda > Insecta > Coleoptera > Chrysomelidae > Lochmaea > Lochmaea capreae. The sequence continues at coordinate 16,259,256 of OX421400.1, read as the reverse complement.
TCGGAGAATATATTCACTGGATGATGCACCCAGGTAATTCTGGAGAAACCATCTGGTTCATTGATGGTTTCAAAACAAACCATGGCACTGGGGCTGGTATAAAAGTACCTAGAAAGAGAATGATCTTTAGCCTTGGCCAATATACGAGTGTGTTTCAAGCAGAGACGATTGCCGCTATAGCCTGTATTGATAAAAACAGGATACACCGGTCAAAAAATAAAAATATTCACTGACAGCCAGGCTCTGCTCAAAACTATCAGCAACCCAACAACTAGGTCTACACTGGTAAAAAGCTGTGAAGAATCCCTCCACAGGCTGGCCAGAGACAACAAAGTGTCTCTATTATGGGTGCCGGCACATGAGGGGATTGCAGGTACCTAATGAAATGGTTAGCTAAAGAAGGCTCTAAAGGAGACTTCATAGGTCCGGAACCGTTTTGTGGAATCACAAAAGACTTCATAAGAGGAGGGTATTGGCTAGATATGGAACACCAACTCAAATGGAGGTCGACACAAGGGCACCTCCATACAAATAGTGTACTGAACAAGGTAGACAAGGAACTCTCAACCAAGCTATTGAAACTGGGTAAAAGACATTTGAAGACAGTTACCGACCTGGTGACTGGACACTGCATCCTGAGGAAACATCTGCACAAAATGGGCAAAGTTAGTGAATCTATGTGCAGGAAATGTGAACTCTATGATGAAACATCTACTCACATACTCTGCTTCTACGAGAACTTACATGGACTCAGACGGAAGCACTTTGGAGAGGAAACAATACAACCACTACAACTACTGAAAATCCCTCCAGTCAAACTAGTAGCCTACATAGAAGACACAAAGCTTCTGGAATGGAAGTAGATAATATGGGAAATGGTACAATGATTCAGTTCAAGTGCCTGGGCTGCTGAGGGTACAGGAAACAGGAAACGCAAGGACCGCAAAATTTTATTAAAACAAAATCATGCATATGATAAATTGACAAGTGTTTTTGAGTGGACAAGTATATTTGTATCTCCTTACAGGTACACCACGAGAAGCAAGCCATCATTCCAAATCCCGAACAAGTTATCTTTCACCTCTGTAAAGTTTAATTTATCTTCCTTTAATTCCATTTTTACACGATTTTTATTAGCTTCACTTGTATGTTTGTATGTCTGTATGTAACTCTCCGCGGCTTCTGGCACCGAATGAATTCGATGTCGACATTCACTATGAGCGACGCGACAGTATGAATCTTTATTCACTTAGAAAAATATCAATTGTAAATATCGAATATGAATTCGATGTCAACGCTTACTATGAACGATAGTATGAATATTTTTTTGATAGTCAAAAAGCTATACGTAAATGCTGGATATTCAAGTTAATTTCAAATATTTACTAAGAATAAGAATAAAATCATTTGAATTATTGTAATTGAATTTATATTTTTTTTTAATTCAACAGCAAGTGCACACGTCTAGTCTGCTTAATTATCGATACTACAAACAATTGCTTCAGATTTATCGCAAACAATCATAAAATTGTATCAAATAAAGTTCAGATCGAGAGAGTGAATTCTTTGTCTACCAATCTGTACTTCTTGTTAATAAAATCATGCAATTTAGATTATCATTTCATTATTATTTTTAAAATCCATTAGAATGCTGATAGCAATTTATAAACGAGCGGTTTTTCTGTTATTAGCCCATTTGAGCTGCAAGTGACGTCGCTAGTGTCTCCTCAACCCCTTTCAACAATGTCTTGGGAGGGTTGGCATTGTTATGTAAATATATACCAATATGGCAGATGTTCGACGCGAGGCAATGGAACGTTTAGTGCAGGTCGTTGAATGTCTTATTTTTTTTATAGCTGGTATAAAATAGGGAATTTAAAAAATGTTATTTACTGCAATACTCGTAATATTAGGATATACAGGGATCTTTTTTTCAATTAAATTTTGTATAAAGATTGTATCTCTTGCAATTTACATGAAAGTAGAAGGGGCTGAAAAGGTTAAAATTACCTCACTTTTCATCCAAGTAATTTACAGACTCTGAAGATTGCGTGACCCTGGAGTTAATAGCGTTTCCTGAGACGCAATTTGTTTTGTAGTTTCCCTAAAAATAAACAGTACACTTGTAAATTTATTCTTCGGTCTCATGCCCATGGTTTATGGCAATTTTCAGCTTACGGGTTGGCAAAACTTTAAGACGTTGTCAGATCAATTGGAGTGTGTTTATAAACTTACTCTGAGTTACATCTAGAGTTGCGCGAGAGTTAAGTCAAGTAAAGTCACATGGTTTATATGGATGAACTCGAAGGGTGTGTTCATAAACCTACTGTTCGATTTTGTAAATTGTTATTAAAATATAAGTTGGAACATTTTATGCATATTTCACTAGGAAAATGTTTAAAATATTAAAATCCCAACCGGTTTTGAAGACTAGATTTTGTTAGAGGTTGTGGTTTTATCTTTTCTTCTATTTAGGGCGCGTTGTAGGTATCGAACAACTAAACTCGGTTTAATGATAACTGATGTTTAGACAGATGTAATTGCTGATAATAAATAAATCAATAAGTCACAGTCTAAACAACAGTTATCATTAAACTGAGTTTAGGAGTTCGATACAACGCGCCCTTAAGGTATAGAATAAACTTTCATCTAGTGACAGACTTTTATTAATTATTGTTGACAACTAACTAATGTCATAATTGAAAAATAAATACATGACAATAAACAAAATATGAATGTAATATTTAGTCGATTCCAACAGATTTTTCTAGTGAAATTTGCATGAAAAGTTTCAACTGAAACAAGGAAATTTCACATTATAAGAACTGACTAAATCAAATATTAAAGTAATTAATTACCTTTATTATTAATGGTAGCAATTTTTCCAACTAATTCAGTTATATGGAACTCCTCCATTATGATTTGTAATACAGGCAACAGGTTATAGTTGCGACTACAAAAATTTGTGAAACTTTGATTAAAAACGACAATTTTCATACTTCGGCTTGTTAATTGACCTGTCATTTATGTCAGAGTTAACGCAAACCCTTCCCGGATAGCAGAGTCAGTAGAGTTAACTCCAGAGTCGCATTTTTTAAATTTATAAACGTTTGATAGTTAACTCTTAGAGTGAGAAAATAAACGATACTAAGTTAATTCTTAACTCTGGAGTAAGTATGTGAATGAATGGGAAAATTTAGCACTTTCAACACAATTGAGGTTAGGCTTAGCATATCATCGATCATTGTTTTTAAAAGTTTTTCTGGCGGTCTTGAATAAATTGTTCTTTCAATATTGAAAAAATAGTTATTTTTGTTACTAATTTATTAGGCAGTGTGTAGTTAAGCGTATTAAAATGCCCAAGAAGTGGAACAATGAATGCCCAGAGATGATTATATCATTGATAAGTTATTTTTGATGATAATGCCGCAGTGGGGCTTGCTTACCATTTACTTCAACTATTATCAATACAAATTACATAATATTATATTTAAATTTATCAAGTTGAATGTTTTTAATGATAGGTTGGATTATCAAAACTTGTGATATTCTTTTATATTAAATTTCTGTACCCCAGAGGTAGAGTGTACTAAACACCATTCAGCAAATTTTACAGGAGAGCGGTTTAAAGTTTCACTTGTAACCAAAATGACGAGTATTTGTTAATTATTGTTTCGTTTTTCTTAAAAATTGAAATAAATGAACATGTATAAGAAACAAAATACCAGAAACCAAAAAAAATATTTTTTTATATTTTTAGTTTTAGTAGACTTAGTACAGTTTACGTCTAAAAAAATTATCTTAGTACAGTTCACTTTAAAAAATGCCCAGAAGTTAGTATGTTTTTCTGATCGTTTTGTGAAAAATTCGTATTAAATTTTTATTTTTTTTTATTCTAAGCTCAGGTTTACAAGGTATTGAAACAAAACGAACACAAATTATGAGCTACTACAACTATAGTAAATTTATAATTTTACTACTTACCTACTGGTAGTGAACCTACCAGAAAACAAAGTTAAAAAACTCTTTAGAATAATAGAATGGAAGTATAATAAAAAAAATAAGAATAAGGTCCAGGTAACCTATCCCAATACTAATTTTCATCATCCGGAATATCATTATTATGAAGAAAATTTTGGTAGAAACCGTGAAACATTTTTGGCACCCACATTAATGAGCTTTGAAGATGATGATGACTTCTTTCCCCCAATAGGTTTTGGATCATTTCTAATAACTGGTATCTCATATGGAAATTTAGGTTAAAATCCAGGACATTAAAATCTTCTTTGTCAAAAGAAGTCTTGCAGAAAACAGAGAATTTCCTGTTCTAACGTGTCGATCTGTTTTTATGGAGATAGTATCTTTAGTTTTATACCAAATCCACCTTTAATGGAGATAGTACAGCAGCCCAATAATACTACCTCCGTTTGATATAGTTTACCTCTCAGGGCGCGTTGTATCGAACACCTAAACTCAGTTTAATTATAACTGACGTTTAGACTGTGACATATTGATTAATCTATTATCATGAATTACATCAGTCTAAAGATCAGTTATCATTAAACCGAGTTTAGGTGTTCGATACAACGCGCCCTCAATGATTTTGTGACTTGGTACAGTTTATCTTTGCAATTTTCGTTACTCTATTTGGATTTAACTTTAAAAGTATTTTTTTCCGATTCCCTGTGAAAAGTTATGTCATTATCACTAAAAATCCGATTTTTGTAAAAAATGGAGATAGTACCTACAGTTTACTTCTGGGGTATAGATTTATATTCCAATTTCATCAGGATGATTGTTGCTTTGATTTATTTCTTTAAGTGTTCTAAATAAACTAAATAAACGCTTTCAATTCATACCTGGCGAATAAAAAAGAAGAGCTGTCACATTGACTTTTCCAGCTTCCTTTGAATAAAGAAAAAATGTACATGTTGGCAACACTTTCTTCGAATAAATCTACATACTGGCAACATCACAAAATTTGGTTTTGCAACTTCTCTTTATCCTAAATAAACTATAAATGCTTTTTTCATGATAAAGTTTTAAAGTAAGTATAAATAAAATATCTCAACAACCGACTGTTTTTTCAAAATCTTCATCAATATCTCATTTCAATAGAAAATAAAAACAAATTATTAAATAATAAATAGAGCAGATAGACGGGATATCATACAAAAATGGAAAAGCGTACTTATTTTTTCAATCTCAAGAGACCAGAGTAACGATACGTTTTCCTATTGTTGCTTCATTTTCCAGGTTAAAAATTAACAGTTTTGTTGGCACAGCGCTATTTTTTCTCCAAAAGTTCATCATTTATACATATAATGATTATAACATGAATATAGTAACTGGAAAAACTCTTTTAAAAGGTAAAATAAAGGTTTAGAAACATCAAGCCCAGAAATATATATTTTTAATTAAGTTGTGGAGTTGCCAGATATATTATTTCCTAGTGTTTTGGATTTTTAATAAACTCCTTATTTTGTTTGTATTTTTTTTAAACTCAACCACAATTTTTTTCACACTTTCAGGTGTATTCTAGTACTGTCATTCAAACTTCCCATCTCCAAATTTTGTGGATAATCACAGAATGTATCAACGAACATTGGTGACATAACCCCTATAGAAGGTACCACCCAGGGTGGAGTTGATACCATTTTTTATTAATTTTATGGTAAAAGAAATCTGAAAAATAAATGGCATAAAATTTTGATGCAATGGTAATGTAATAATAGTTGTTTATTGTATACGACGATAAAATTGTATTTTATTAGAGTGTTTCTTAGCGTCGAAACACTAATTACGCTCGAGAAGATAATGCGATTTTATCGTCGTGTGCAATACAACGTTTTTTTCTATAGCAAGACTTGAAATTCAGGTGAAATATAGTATTTCAAAGAAACACACACACAAAAATCGCAACTATCTTTCTCTGTTACTACGGATATGAATTACTCTGTCAACAAATGTCAAACAAATTTTACATTCTGGTTTTTGTGAAGTGTTCAGTATTTTTGCGTTTTGTGTACGAAAAGAACACGAAATGTGCGGAAAAGAATTACCACAAAAAAAAGAAAACCTGCCGTTAGATGTAGACGATGCAGCGTTGCAAGCATAAAGCTTATTATTGTCCCAAAAGTCTAGGATGATGTATGAGAAGGAATTTAAAAAGTAGAAAAGCATCAAGAATATCAATGGCGTGAGTGAAAAAGTGCTTATGGCGTATTTTTCTGAAAAGTCGAAGAAAACGAAGCCATCGTCATTTTGGTCGTATTATTCGATGCTGAAGCGTACGTTGTTGGAGAAAGAAAATTGTGACATTTCTAAATTCAGCAAGTTAACCTCCTCACTGAAAAACTTGAGTGGAGGATAGAAAGCTAAAAAGTCTTAAATCATGGAATCAGATGACATTATTAAATTTCTGACAGAAGCTACTTATGAGGTCTACTTGTTTATGAAGGGTATTGACATTTTTGGTATGCATGGAGTGACCAATGACGTATTAAAGGTAGACCAGCCTTCACACATTATTACTTACACAATGTTTTGGTCGCAACATATATCATGGAAAGTACAACGCACAGAAGCGTATATTTCGAAAGGGTTCATTTAAACTATTTTATGAAAATTATTTACGTAATTAATTTTTTCGTTTGAATAAGTGGAAATTTTATCGAAGATCGTAGCTTATCGACAAGTTATTTTTTTAATAGATACCTTTAAAGGATTTTGAAGTTAAAACACGTTTTGCACTACAGATTGTAAACATGTTAATATAATATTGAAATGTTTTAATTTCAATTTCATCTAAATTCATAGTAAGCGTTTTAGACATTTTTCAGCTTCGCAACCAACAGTAACTGCAATTTTGGACGCTTTTTAAGTTTTCCAAAAGTTTTTTAATTCCTAGTTTATACAAACTACAATCACCTTCTAAAAGTATAGAACACCTGTTTGCAATGAAATTTTTTGTTAAAGATGTTTACCACAAATCCAAAAATATTAGCAACTACATCCTTAGTATATTTACTCAAAAAATAAACCGAAAGATAATCATGGTAACGAAGATCTTTTGACAATTCTAAGTATTCTTCAAAAACCTGATAATAAAAAAAATAGACAATATTGTTATGAAAACCAACGTTGAATCCCTCGTCTTATACCTATACTACGCTCATGCTACTATAACCTCACCTGTGAAATGACAGATTATCATTCTTATTCCAAGTATTTTCACACAATATGCATTTTCTCACCATCATAAATGTCTTAAAAGCACCTTAATAGACAAATATCAATCAGAAACCAAATAAAAACACAATTATAATTAAAATCTTATTGACAAACTTCACCAAAATGACAGAAGTAGTTCGAGGTTGCCAAGCTAAAAATTTATAAACTATTATACTTATGGCATTAATAGAACATAAAAAATTGTAACCGAAAAACAAAAAGGTGAGCTGGACCGAAGGTTGGTCATACCTATTTTAAATGCTTTCCACTTTTTTCTTACGTTTTAATCAGAAAATGCTGCTAAAATCTACAATATATTCATTAAGTAAAATTTTTATCATACGAGATTTGGCATCATGTAAGAAGAGTCTCGTCTTAAATATGTTGGGGACAACGAAAATGTAAACAAGGCTTGTCTATCTTTAATACGTCATTGGGAGTGACTATACCTTGTTTTTAAACTAAGAGGAGAGATTTGAATTTAAGTTGGCATTTCTGCTGTCTAGTGATTGGTCAGATTGCCACCAGTTTCACACAGCTCTTTTGATACCACTGACACTATCAGTGTCAGTTTTGTGTTTATTTATATAAAAATATTCATTAGTTCAATCATTACCACCACGTTTGTTGATTATTGTTTATTTTTAACAAAGTACTACATTTTACCAAAGGTATTTGCTATTTTTATTATTTATTCCCTTTCATGAAAAAAATCCATGCTTCTTTTTTCTTGTTAATAATATAAGTTTCACATTAAGTTTTTCATACATTGCAGTACTATATTATGGTATTTTTCGATAACAATCTTCTGTTCACTTTTAGTTTTGCTATACCAAAGCCTCAAATGTTAAAAAATTTGATCATACAATTGCATTTCTATATTCTTAAAACATTTTACATAAACTACATGCACTACTAACAGGTGGGGATTAACACTATATATAAGATACCCAAGAAGATTACGGATTTTTTGAAGCTACCAAATTCAGAAATGTACACGGGGCAAACTCTGGTACTGATCTAGTAAAAGTTAAAAGCTTAGGTGGATGGAAATCGTCATCCGTTGCAGAGTCTTACATTGAACAGTCAGTGTGCAATAAGATTGCTATAACCAATTGTATACTTGGTGGACCTGAAAATCAATCCAGTATCTCGGTTCAAGTGTCTAAGCAAACGAGTACAAGTTGTGGTGTTCCAAAAATAGATATTTCAAATAATGTTAATTGTAAAATTACACTTGTTGTTAATCCTTCGAATTAATGTGTTTGAATTTGTAAATTTAATTGAATGAAAAAAGTTAAAACATTCCATCTACCCTTGCGGTTAAAGTGATACTTTGTCCACGCCCACTTAATAATAAGTCAATATTTTACCTCCTAACAAAAGGTATATGGTACCCATATATCTACTAGAGTGAATTATGGTTCATAATTCACTCTAGTGAATTATGAACTCATAATTCACGCTTCATATGCCATGACAACTCAACACTCACAAAATTTCGGCACATAGGTGTCTAGAGATGGGAGTACAATATGAAATAAACTATTAAATCTGCGTATTTTGTTTGGGAAATTTGTTTATGAAATATATCGTATCGATAAAATATCGAAATTTTTAGTATTTATACTTTTCATAACGGTATTTTTTGATCTTGATATTTTTAAAACAATATATTTATAACGGTTTGGTGTATCGGTACTTTACACAGTATCGCCCATCCCTATATGTCATATTTGCGTACTCCTGAAATTTATTAATTTTGACATTAGAATTGTCAATAATACCAAATTATCACTTTCCGTTCTACACTCGCTTTATTTAATAAAGAAATCAAGGGCCGTGGACAAAGTATAGTTTTCTATTCGCAATTTATGGCTATTATTCACTCAGGGGACATGCGCCCCTCGCCTACGGCTTTGGACGCAAACGTCACCGTGCGTGAATAATGGCTACCATAAATTGCTCGTTGAATAATATACTGTTATCTACTCAAAAGAGTTGCTATAACAACATTTTAACATTAGCTATAGAAAAAAATAATCAACTACAGTTTACCTCACTATACAATGTTGTATAGTACACCTCTAAACCATCTGCCACCCCATGTGTGAATTAAATAAGTATTTAAATGATTTCGTTTCCCAAAATATCGATATCTACGCATTTCCTGTCATGTTTATTTGACGAAAGATCATATTTAATGTGAATATTGAATAGAACATTAATTCCTGATTTATCCAGTGAAACATATCAATTCGAGTTTGATGTCCAAAATTAGATTTATGTTGAATTCGTAACGCATTTGCTAATAATATACGTTGCAAACTAATTTATGGACTTTTGAAGTATGCTACTTCCGTTCCCTATATGCAATATCCTAATCCTTGTTCATATGGATCATATTAAATATTGTGGCTTGAAAGTTTTCAACTGTTAATTAAACAAGTTCACACGTCTACGGTATAATAATTTTGATGTACTGCAAGATGTGATGGGCACTATATCAAACAAATTAATGTTTTTCCACCCTCGACACGGGCAACATTCATTTCATGAATGGCTGGTTGTTTTTAACTAATTACTACCTTTTGGAGCATTCATCGCAATTTAGTTTTCTATCTGTCACTGGCATAAAGCAAAGTATTGCTGTTATCCTCGTGTACTTATATAAAAACAATGGGCATTTTCAGTAGATGGTCAAATCTCGAAACAAATATGTTTATTTGAAAGCTGACTGATATCTTCTCACCTTGTGCAGCTTTGATTCGAATATGTCACAGAATTTAATAGAAAAAGTTGAGCAAATATTTTGGCAACACTCGTATGACCTTGAGGCAAGTAACGAGGAAGAAATTCTTAGTTATAGCTTTTGTATATTCAATGGCGCTTTAACAACTTCCATGCCAAACATTCTGTTGTAAGTGTAGTCTCCCGAGGGCTTTGTGCCTTAAATTTCTAACAAAGTATCCTTTGGATAGTTTACTACCAAAATTCACGATTAATTTTGAAACAATATTATAATATTCTCTAAGTTTATCCATGAGTCCTTGAATTGAATCATTGTTCTTTGATAAATAAAAAAACTAGAAGAGTAAATATTTCTAATAAGGATATTTAGTTTGTACTCTCTGGACGATATATTTTATGTATTCTATTTAAACAAAATTATATTAATGTAGTTTTCTCATGACCAGCTCTTCTTTTTGTAAATCCAGAATGGCGAAATGAAAACGAAATAAGTGCTGCTAGAAACATAAAATTCATATAAATAGTTCAGAATGAATAATTTATTTTTCGTTTCACATTATAAAGCATTGGTACACTGAAAACATACACTTTTTCAATAGATGGCTGAAAAGGGAGGTTTTCAATTCGAAGTGTAAACGAAGTGTATACCAGGGTGTTTTCTTATTATCCTAATATTGAGTACTACTGCTTGTACGTCAGCTAATGACTTCCATCAAAAGGCACTTACTGTCTTTTCTCTTCTCTCAAAAGCATTCATTTGGGTTGTGCTCAACAGCCCAGGAACTTGAACTGAATCTTTGTACCATTCCCCATGTTATCTACTTCAATTCCAGAAGCTTCGTGTCTTTTATATAGGCAACTAGCTTGACTGGGGGGATTTTCAGTAGTTGTAATGGATGCATTATTTCCTCTCCAAAGTGCTTCCGTCTGAGCCCTTGTAAGTTCTCAATGAAGAAGGGTATGTGAGTAGGTGTTTTATCGTAGAGTTCACAGTTTCTGCACATAGGTCCAATCTCCGAACAATGCACATACTATATATACTAGAAATGTAAACAGACGTATTATCATATGCCAAGATAAACAATGTCAAAGTTTATTTATTTGTTTTACTCCATTCCATAGATGTTGCTATGTCGTGTTATTAAAATGTATCTAATAATCATCCAATGACTTGAATTTTTTTTGTGGCTCCTAAATATATCCTTTCCATAGATTTATGTTAATTTTACAGCTTATAGCGTTTTCCATTGATCTCGCACCAGCACGATGCAAATGCGATCCAAAATTGCACCGATCTCACGCTGGTGCGCAGGTTTTTGGCTATAGTTCGCGCGGAGCTGTTCTTATTCCATTTACCTCTTTGACAAATATAGCATATGACACTTGCTAGTAATAATAAATAAAAATAGGTTATGTATCCTGCACTCTAGTCTATCGACGGTTCTGAAAAGTTCGAGATGAGAGCGCTTGGTTAATCATCAATGGAACACAATAACGTTGCTCCACGACGGGTCATGAAGACAGTGGAACACGCGGAACTTGCAAGATTCGCATTCAGTGCGCACCAGTGCGGTCAACGAAAAACGCTATGAGATACATGTATGGAAAGCGATTTATTTGATCTTTGACAAAGTACAAAATTTCATTCATACTTAATTGAATGTTTATAGACAGGTTGACAATTTGACAGTTTCAGGATTTTTCAGTGATTGTCACAAAACCGCTTATATTGAATGTTTACATTTTTTGACTGCTGTTTGTTTTGATTTTTACTAAATATGTTATGGCTGTTGTATTCAGCTGTGGTAGATATTGAGAAAACATTTTAATGTAGATGAACTGAGGAAACTTTCTATTTACAAGACGGTGAATCGTTGTATACTATGCAAAAAATAATGTATAAGTGATGTTTACAATACATCCTTTCACAGGTGAGCAGCAACAGTTTTACAGTTCTGAAATTACCAGTGTCGCATAATTTGATATATGAATACCATTTACCCATTCTAATAAGAATTAAAGTTTATATTATCAACAGAAAATAAACAATGTGTAACTATACTATATATCATTATCGTAGGCAACTAACATTTATTCCTAAAGTAATAAGTAAATGTAAGATAAATATTTCTATTAAATTCAAATTGTCACATAGCACGGCAGTGTTATTGGAATGGGTGACCTTTGCTGTGTATATTGCTATCCTTGTTTTGGAATGAGAGAATCGATTTAGATGTTGGTTGTAAACAAAGTGTGTTGTCAGTATAGCGGGTTATTCATCTAGTCTGTTTAATGAACGAAGGGCTCACTAACTTTACCCATTGTGTGCAGATGCTTCTTCAGGGTGCAGGGTCCAGTCACCAGGTCGGTAACTGTCTTCAAATGTCTCTTACCCAGTTTCAACAGCCTGGTTGAGAATTCCTTGTCTACCTTGTTCAGTAAACTCTTTGTATGGAGGTGTCCTTGTGTCAACCATTTTAGTTGGTGTTCCTTATCTAGTAATATCCCGATGTCCCCTCTCATGTAGTGCTTTGTGATTCCACAAAACAGTCTGGACCTATGAAGTCTCTTTTAGAACCTTCTTTAGCTAACTGGTCCGCCATTTCATTACCTGACATCCCTTCATGTGCTGGACCCATATTAGAGATACGTTTTTGTATCTTGCCAGCTTGTTAAGGGATTCTTTACAGTTTTTTTAACCAGCCTAGAAGTAGTTGTTGGATTGCTGGTAGCTTTAAGAAGATCCTGATTGTCAGTAAATATTTTAATTGTTTGTCTCTTTTGATGTAATCAATTCATGATATAGCGGCAATCGTCTCTGCTTGAAACAGAGACGTAAATCGACCCAGGCTCCCTATGTCCATTTATACCAGCCCCAGTGCCATGGTTTGTTTTGTAACCATCGATGAACAAAATTTTTTTTTTCCAGAACTACCTGGGTGCATCCTCTGTTCCCTAGATGGGTTGATAATGCTCATCTAGTATTGTCTCATAAGTCTCCCAACTACAACCTAAGAATTGCCATCATCGCCCCCGCCCTTACAAAAAGTTCCAAAGATGAAAGTCCAATAATAGCTTTCATAGCCTCGGTAATAAGAAGGAGGGCTTGTCTTTTGATTGCAGTTAATATGTTCACTGTGGAGGACACATCTGTCGTCCTCCACTCTTATATGCTTTGATGTCATAGTTTTTGTCTGGGCGGAATATCCATTATATTATAAAGAAAACGATACTGGAGTTATGGTAGTATGCAAGCGTATGCAGACGACCTTGTCATCTTGGCAAGGACCAAGTCAGGAAGGGTAGCTTATAATATCCTCCAAAAGACGTTGGACGATGTCCACAGTTGGTGTCAGATGGAACAGATGTCTGTTAACCCTGGTGAAACTGTAATAGTTCCCTTCACTAGGAAAAGAAAGTTGGAGGATCTTCCACCACTTTCCTACAATGGTGAGGTTATTCCATTTGCAGCGGAAGTAAAATATTTGGGGATTATCCTAGATATGAAACTTACTTGGAACGCTCACTTGGAAAAAGTTAACCATAAGGCCAGACTATCCTTGTGGACATGTCGTAGGATCTGTGGAAAATCTTGGGGCATGGGACCCAAACAAATCTATTGGATATATGTGATGATCGTTAGACCAATGATCACATATGGAGCTATTGCCTGGTGGCCATTAGCTTTACAGCGAACGGCCCAAGCAAAGCTCTCTGGTTTACAGAGACAGGCTTGCCTGGCAATTACTGGTGCTTTCAGCTCCACACCGTCAGCAGCCATGGAAATCCTTCTGGACCTACCTCCTCTCCATATATTTTTGGAAAGAGAGGCTAGATAGACAACATACAGAATTGCGCATATTTCTAAATGCACAAATCAGGCTTATACAGAACGAAGCAGAATGCTAGTGGACACTGAAAGTCACAGTATTCTGGGAATGAACTCTGACATAATGCCTCCAACAGTAAACTACGACCTGCCTTATACCGTCCTAATTCCAAATAGAGATGAATGGGTCCTCCGTAAGGATGAACTATTAAGAGCAGACAGCTGTTGGTATACAGGGTTCAAAAACACCCTCAGGCTCTGGTGCAGGTGTATACGGGCGCAGACGTAGGACAGAAATCTCAACCTCTCTAGGATCCTATGCAACCGTATTTCAGGCAGAAATTTACGCCATTGTTTCATGTGTGGAGAGACTGGAGCAGGTCAATCTCATACATAGAACAATAAAATTTTTCTCGGACAGCCAAGCGGCTTTGAAAGCACTTAACTCTAACCGTGTAACGTCGAAATTGGTATTAGACTGCCAAAAAAAACCCTCCTCAATAGGAGAACTCAATAAAGTATTGCTGGTCTGGATCCCTGGCCATTCTGGCATGGAAGGAAACGAGAAGGCAGACTCTCTTGCAAGGGAGGGTGCCGCACGTGTTTCTATCGGACCAGAACCTACAATTGGCATCGCAATAAGTTTTGCCAAACAAACACTGAATACCTGGACGGCAAGAAGAGCATGAGACTTCTGGCATAATTTACCAGGATTGGTTCATTCAAAGGCTTTCATACATCCTTCGAAGAATGTCTCCAAACAAATGTTAGACTATAGCAGGCATGATCTACGCTGTCTAACAGGCCTTTTAACAGGCCACTGTCATCTGAATCATCATATGCTAAAACTTGGACTGTCGGAAGATCCGACCTGCCGTCTTTGTCTGGAAGATGATGAAACAGCAGAGCATATAATTTGTTCCTGCCCCGCCGCGGCTCGAATCAGGTACCTGATGTTTGGCAGGGATGCTCTCTCGCTCTCGGATCTGAAAAATACTTCACCAAATAAGCTAATCGGCTTTGTTAAGAAGCTGAATTTGTTTGGTGAAATCTGAATAGGTGTGAGCCACAATAGACTCTTGCTAGTCGCAGTGGAGGGCCTTATAGACCCACTCACCATAAACCTAACCTAACCTATGGTAGGTTTTAGTTCAGTTTTAGTGAGTGTATCAATGATTTAATTAAAGAACTTAGTTCTCAATCTACTCACTTTAATTGGATTGAAATAAGAACTATACCTAATTATGTAATGCCTTCTTGGTCACTGAAAATTCGGATCCACAACGAAGTTACAGTAGGTATGTTACAAATGGCTGCGGGAAAAAGATAGTACGGCGATGTCTCTTATTTTTGTTCGACGGACCATTATCGCAATCTTAAAAATTTCCAAAAAATCTCGAAATATCAAAATTCTGTTAGAACCGAAGGTACCACTTTATTAAATTCTATAAATCTAAACAAACATTTTCAATTTAACTTTAGATATAAGTCGAACTAAATCTCTCTATATATACTTAACTGAAATATTACATCTGATAAAGTCATCAATTATTGTTCCACGTATCGATTGTATTTGTGAATAATATTTTTCGTTATCAGTGTGGAAAATGTTTATCAAAACACATTTTTTATCCCATTTCAGTAACGCCCTCAGCCTTGACGACCACCATCCTTGAAATCCATTCGTTAAATTATTTCCAGTCAAATTGACTGACTAGCTTTTGTAAATATCTTAAAAAGTTTTGGCATATTTGGGGCAGTTTAACATATACCAAATAAATAAATCATCAATCCCACTGTCGGCCTACTAAATCTTTTTTTGGCATTTAGTTATTACTTTTCAAAACTTCAACTTTTATATTGCATTGATCGACGCATAAAGTTAAAGTGAAGTTTTAAAAAGAAAACAGTTCCATATAAACTAAAGACAGTTTTGTACCAAACAAAGCCGTTTTGTAGCCCGTGTATGTTGATGGAAAAAAACTTTGTGGTGAAGTAAATCAAAATAAAAACAGACCGCTGGTTGAATGAGTGGAAAATATATTTTCCCCTCTTATTTCTGCATATGTAGATAAAACCACTTTTAAAAATATATGTATTTTTTTCGTTTTAAATAAATAAATGAAGAAACAAAAGTAAAGTTAGATTACAATGGTGTAATGTATTAATATTTGCGATGGTACTAAGCGTATACGTCACTAGTGTACATGTAAAGTTCTTGACGGCCTTGTTGTTTTATACTCCAGCTTGTACATGGCAAATAAATAATAATACGTTGACATTATTTGCACATCTATCACTGTCGTTTACTTGTTAAAGTTGAAGCATCGAATATACTAAGAGTCTGTAACAGTACTGTCAATGGGCGTACGAAGGAATCGAATCATTGGGGGCAGGCAGGGGTGTAGATACAGCCCGTTCATCCTGCTTTCGCCCATTGTAGATCTGGTCCGCGTTTTAACCCGGAGAGTGCTGAATGACCTCTCTACGGTGGCTGCGGCACAAGGTAGCGCTAGTGAAATAGCCAATGCAGTGTACGCAGAAGGGAAAAATCCTTGGCAGCCCCCTACGAACGCCCATGGTCGCTGTATTATTGTGTCTATAATTTCTAAATGATCATGAATCCAGTATCTAGATAGATCGTGTTTTGTACCATATTGTACAAATACATAAAGAACATAAAATTTTAAAAACTCATGACTACGCCGAAAACAAATGAAAGTAGAAAAAGTAGGTTTGAAACTGCTAGAAATGTATTTTGTAAAAACTTCAACAAACTATCTTCGTATCCTGCTCTTTCTGCAACACTTTCCATCACTACATGTAGTAGTGTCTTTGATTTATAGAGAGGTTGTCTCTCGTCGTCAATTTGTTGTTCCCACTACTTCGTGCAATCCATAAGGTCTCACTTTAGCTGTGTACATCTACCTCAAGAGCCATGGACTGGTCCTATCGCCAGCTGCACCTTAGCCTCTTGTTCTTTTTGCATGCCTTCGCTTATAGAAATGCTTATTATTGCATAATTTACTAATGACCCGTAGGTTTTTTTTTATTTAGGCTCATTTGTTTTCAAGAGCTGTTAGTTACGAATTGATTTCTCCTATAGTAAGTAATAGGTATATCGAATATTTTCAAGTAGTGAAGACTATTACATATGAGGTTGATATTAACCTTCTCGAACACTTGTAGCATCTATAAAATATTATTATCTAAATTAAACGCACCAGTAATACATTTAATTAGGATTGTGGTTAATAACATTCCTACTGTTGGCTCTAAAATTCAGTTAAACATGTACTTAAACTTTAAAATACCTATAAACGTTCATATTAGTGTTGAACCCTTGGTTATTAATCTAAACGAGAACAATAGTAATGCTAAATGAGAATTGCTGGAGTCGTATATCCAGAATTAATACTGGGCTCTTCCAATATTTGTTCATTTTATTTTGAGTTGAAAATGTTTAATTATTAATTTTTGTTTTTACTACTTCATTAATATTATAGAGAAGAAAAATAAGTATGTTTTTAATGGATTAACTTTTTGCATCCGTATTCTAGGCGAAAATCTAAGCTATCGACACGTGTTTGCAAATGAAGAAGGAAGGGGGGTAGAGAAGCCAAAAGATGCCTATATTCTTAGATAGTCAGGCAGTCCCAGTGCACAAGGGTATTGTAGGCAATCAAACGACAGAAACTGCATTCACTGGTCCTGAACCAGTATTTGAAATATCAAAAACTGCTGCACGTAGTTGTATATCTCGGTGGATTCAAACTAAACATCAGACGTACTGAAGCCATGTGACAGGATTACTCACCAGCCCCTGTACCCCAAGGAAGCAAATGTATATAATTGGTATTTATAGGGAGGATCCTATCAATCGATTGTGCATGGAAGAGAAGGAAACATCCTCACACATTATTTTTGAATGAGCTCTGTCTAATTGGAGATATAGACTCCTAGGACTAGAGTAAATAAGGGGAGATTTCTCCAAAAATACCCAAGTGAACAGTCTTTTCACTGATGGCGGCTACTGTTCACATGACGGTACCCAAGAGCACAAAAAGCCTAAAGGCTGAAGTGCCGAGGTCTCGAAGCCTCTGACTGGTGGTGTCGAACCAATCCATAGATAAACTCAAAAGCTAGGTACTCAACCGTTTTTGAAACTCTTTGACCTATAAAAAGCTGCATTGTCAGAAAAAACTAGAGATCCCTACGAAAATTACAATAATGTATCAAAAGTTTGCGTTTAATAGTTATTTATGTACCAAGCACAAAAAACTGTCTATTATAGTTTAGTCTGCAAATTGATAGCTGAGGCGCAGCCTATACACTTCTGCTCCTGTCCTTCCACCACTTATCTGTGGAAAAGGATTGGTAGGTACAAAAAGAAATAAAATTCCTCCAACATCATAACATGTGAAAAAATGCAAGTCTTGCTTCGTCAGAAATTGTTCCTTCATCAGATTTATTTTGTAGCTCGAACTTCAATAGAAATGATACGGATCGGATAGGAGTAGAGCAGTTCATGATCCCTGTAAGATTTCTACCGTCGAAATGTTCTTCGAGATCACCAACTCCATCGAAATAGCATTTCGGTTTCGGCATCTGTCACCTTGACCATTGCAGTGCAACTACATTTCAAATCAACCTTAATCAACAGTTTTTTTTTATTTCTTTACTGTCAAAAATTGATTATTGTGATGGGAATTTTGATTGGATATTAAACTCAGGAAGAATTATATGTTATGTGGTACCTCTTATTGGTACCGATAACTTTTCACAGCATTTGTAAACAAATTATTCGGGGCTCTGAGAGATAGGAGGTTTTTTTTGGAATTCTCAATGCTTTATTTAAAATGCTTTATCGATTGCATTAATAGCTCTGGAAGCATCTCGTAAACATTAACCTCTCTGGTGCTCATTCCATTTTATAAGATTATACTTTCAAATAATCCGTTAGCTGTCAAATAAAATTCAATATGGCCTCTCAGGGCAAACAAAAATATGGTGCTGGTCTCTAGCTTGCCTACTAAAACGAAAACTCCATTGTCTAAAGTAGATTCCACTTTCAGCACAAAGCCAAATTCAAAAAAATATTTTCGGGCAATCGCACGCGAAGTCTTTATTTCGCGTTCTCAGCACAGTCCGCGAAGTTTAACTTCGCAGCCGTTACCCATAGCAACGGCTGCGAAACCAAACGTCACTTCCAAATTTGACATTTCTAAAATACTACAAAGACAAGGATTATTTTTTATTGAATACCAACAAATACATAAGTACTTATATTATTTAGGATGAATATTAACATTAATTGTACAGTTTGTATTATTACTTATATTTACTCCAGAAGTTGAAGCAAGAACTGTCAAAATATTTTGTATATATTGAAACATATCATTTCCATAGCACACATTGTTAAATAAATTGAACTGCTGTTGATTTTAGAGCAATAATATATTTATTTACAATTATCTAGTTTCATAGTTTTAACGATTGCACGAAAAATAGCGTGTATGCCATGGCCGCGAAACTTTTTAACGACCTCAAGATTTTCTTGCCTCGGCCGCAAGCGGCCTCGGCGATAACTGTTCTTTCGGTACGTTAAAAAGGTATTTCGCGGCCTAACCATACAAATAACTATTGTAGGCATGTAAACTTTTGAAACCTCTATCTGCTTTTTGGTCCAAAAACTGAATACCAAATAACCATTTATATCAATATCTACGAGTTTGTCCATTTCTCAAATATGGTTAAATCCAATTAACGTTTTCAAGGAAACACAAAGTTAAACCACAGCATAGACATTATATAAAACATACGAATCAACGAAACAAATGTTGAACACTGGTCGCGTTCATCCCAACAAAGTTGATCAGGTAGCGATTTTTAGAGTCATCCATCGGTTCTTGATTCTTCTGAACGTGCCTATCTTGATATAACACCATAACCTACTTTTATTTGATATAATATATGACTTCAATAATTATTAATTCATTTTCGATTTCAATTCAGGGGGGCTAGTTTTGAATATCAGTGAAATTGAATTCACCAGTGAAATAGTATACCTAGTTTTGAATTATAGTGAAACGAAATTATTATAAATTCACTTAAATGAATTTAATTCGAACGATACGATACGAAAAAAGAAGAATAGTTGACGTTAAAATTTATTAATGTCATAAGATACATTGAATTATACATTATTACCTATACTAAATATGAGAAATTTCACTAGTGAAATATTTCAAAACTAGCCCCCCAGTTTTATTGATCGGTAGCGTAACGTTTTTCAATTCTGTTGAAAAAAAATGGTGTCTGATACCACAGGGCTCATGTCTAATCAGTTGACAAAACACGCGTTCTGCAGGAAATTGCTGATCACTCTGGTAGCGCTATGTTGGGATGAACGCGACCACTGTTCACCATTGAATAGACAATAGAAAACTGAAACGTGATCTGGATTGCCTAATTAGGGAATAAATTCGAATGACAGATGCGACATTGCCAGAAATATCCACGAGTGTCAAATAGAAGTGGCACATTCCAACCTGCCTCCAAGTTTCCTGGGCTAAAGAAGGCAGACTTCGGATACAAAGTAACCTGTTAGATATTTGTGAAAATTTCGATTCGTCCCTTTCATAAAATGTTATTATCCAAATTGAACGCACCTGTAATACTACATTTAATTAGGATTATGGTTAACAACATTCCTAATATTACCTCTAAAATTCAGTTGAATATGTAATTAAATTTTAAAATACCTACAAACGTTAAAATTAATGTTGAACCCTTGGTTATTAGTCTAAACGAGAACAATAGTATTGCTGAATGAGAATGATGACTTCATTTCTATTCAAATTCCAGAATATGGCTGAATACCATATTTAACTGTAATAGTTGACTGTCTGCATTTTTTAGAGAACGTATTAATATCAGACATAAATAAATTTCCGACAACGTTGTTGGATAGATGCTCCCATAAATAGATACTGAATAAACTAACCGACTTAGGACAGAGGAGGAAATTATATAAGGGTTAGAAGAAGACTGAAATAACAAGAATTGCGGTCCGATTTTTCGATATGTTGTATTTTGTCAGCAGTGATCATAAAAAACAGAAGTCCAACGATGAGAAAATTTACACAAAACTAACTACTAAACTGTGTATATTATAAGTTTAGTGTTTCGTTCCACCTAATTTGTTTTCTTTTCAACATTGTTTTATTCTGGAAGATTTTATGAATTTACTTCAAGTATTTAGCAATTAACCCGATTTAATTTAATGTTTTTAATTAATTCCACTGTTTGAGAAATAAACTATGTAAATTTTAAAAAGATATTAATAATTTACGTAAATAATAATAATTAATCCATACAATGACCAAAAAGAAAAGATCGTTAACAATAAGTCAAAAAAGATGATATATCACAGCGATTCTAGTTTTCAACACAGCTTACCTAGAGAAGCAAAAGTAATTTAAACTAAAACCATTGAAAAAAAATAATTTCAATGGTCTAATTACTGAAGTTGTGAGAATTAAATTAATTCAATTTTTAGTTTCAGTTACCGGCCTCACAGGTATCTAACTGTGATTACCTCTGTGAGGATATACAATACTTGTATACCTTGTATAAGTACTTGTATATTTTTTGTATATTTTAAAACTGGTAAATAAAATAATAAAAATGTATTTATTAAATAGTAGAATTAATTAGAAGCAGTTAATTTCATTTATAACATTAATCTGAGTAGATTCCACAAAGTAAGGGTCCAAACAGTAAATTTAACCTAACTTAATTAACGTGAGTTAATAATTTTACGTTCTACTTGTATAAAATATTAAAAGCCTGGGATGAAGAGGAAAATACTATTATCATACGATTAAGCAGCACAGCTGGGGTAATCTACATAATCTTTGCGTTGATATTTCGATATATCTCAGGCACTCAACCAAATGAATACATTATTTACCTCGACAGTGTCATATTTCATAAATATATAATATATTATCATTTATCTATAAGACAGGAGTATTTAAAACATTGTAATGATATACAGTACGTCTAAGAAACTGGAAAATTGAATTTTTTTGTTAATGTTACGAAATAAATTTATTTTTTAAAAAGTTAAGCCTAGTCCAGAACATGAAACACAAATATCAGATGTAATATGTTTTCATTAGTATTCAAAAAATATGAATTTTGTACAAGAGTACAGTACCTTCATTGGTGACAATATCGAAAACTTTAATATGAAAAGCTGGAAAAATATGCCGTAATATGCAATCACATCTTTATTCTTAATTTTTTTCATTTTAACAAATTGTTCTAAAAATATTAGATGTAATTTATTCTAGTTTTTTATTGACACATAGTTTATGTAAATTTATTCTACAAAGCTATGATAATTATCAAGCCATCCAAAATATAATTGAAAAAAAAATCAAAACTTAATTAACTTTTTTGTTCCTGAATCGGGAAACACTTATGTTATTATTACTTAGCGCGTGTGCGTTGGAGGGGAAGCAAAAGTGTATGTTAAACGACTAGATGTTGATCATACAGGTGTGATATAGCCGTAGTATAGATATAATTTGATTCGGTGTAAAATAGTGCGTGTTAGATTTCTACTTATTTTTCCTTCCCTAACCGACAAAAGACAGAGACAAGAAGGTCCAACTCCAGGAAAAAAGGTAAGTGCTAATCTGGTTCTGGTTGTCAGTCTTTCATTTTGATCATCAAAAGTTACTTGTTATTCATTATTCAATATAGAGTCCACTTAATTCCCTCCTAAACATTTTGGTACATTCGAGCACGGATTTTTTGGAACATTTTCAGCCTTTAAAATATTGTAATAGGTCATTTATTAATTTTTTAACATTAAATATTAAAATTTATCGACTTCAAGGCCGACATATTTATTCTTTTATACACCTTATCTGTTATCACCCGTCTTCAAACGGTTAAAGGTGAGGTACCGAACACGCATTAAAATTGGCGCAGCCCGAAGCAAATACGTTGTGGACCCCGATTGCTCGATGACCGCTAACAATTTTTTTTATATTTCATTATCTGAAGGTACTATAAAATAAAATCAGATATCGATAGCCATAATAAATTTATTTAGAAGTGTTCTCAACGTTTTCTGGTACTCTGATTAATTTTGCGCCAATAATTATTACACTATTTTAAAATTTGTCGCTACACATTTTATTTGTCTCATTTATTCTTACGCAGAAGTATTATAAGATCATCGAAGTGATGTTTTATCTACAATAACAATCTCTTGATATAAAGGGTGTTTTTAAATTCATGCGACAAAATTCATGAGGTGATTGCTCGTATAAAATTAAGATTTTCCTCAGCCCACCCCTTTCCGAGATATCACCCTTAAAAGGTGGTGACTAAAATTGAGTTTTTATTTTTTTTTCCAAAATTTCAGTAAAGCTAGAAACTTGAAATTTTGAAATTTTCGTGCACTCGCAAAGAACTAACCACGGGTACTTTTTCAATATTCCTGTTACATTATACGGGGGTAAAGTTAGCAACCCTTACTTTATTTCATATCAAAACTTTTTTTGGAGATGAAGTTTTATGAAATAAAATTTAACTTTAAACCCTTGTTTTATTTAAGAAATTTTTTTTCTTAAATTTGTTTCCCAAAACCAATAGCTGCAGAGAAAAAAAATAAACACCATTATTTATCATTTTTTTAATAAATTAAGTGGAAAATAGTAAATATGTAAAATGTAATACGATTCATGATAAATGCTGGAAATAACCAACTCAATCCAAAATACGGGGTTTTGGGAAAACATTTTAAGAATAAAAAACTTTTTTAAACAAAACAAGGATTTTAAGTTAAATCTTATTTCATAAAACTTTATCTCGAAAAAAAATTTTGATATGAAATAAAGTAAGGGTTGCTAATTTCACCCCTGTATAATGTAACAGGAATATTGGAAAAATACCCGTGGTTACTCCTTTGCGAGTGCACAAAAATTAGAGAATTTTAAGTTTATAGCTTTACTGAAGTTTTAGAAAAAAAAAATAAAAACTCAATTTGTAGTCACCACCTCTCAAAGGTGATATCTCGGAAAGGGGTGGGCTGAGGAAATTTTGTTATAGGAAAGACCCATCTTAATTTCATACGAGCAATCACCTCCTGAATTTTGTCGCATGAGTTTATAGTGCCTTCGTATTTCTCGCTCTGTATTTTATTTAAAATAGAGAGATATCGCAAACTATTTTTTGGGAAAAGCTAAAAACGTTTAGCGTGATACAGTGTTTAGGTCAAAATAAATGCATCTTATTTAAGTAGACGCTATTTTGACGTTTTGGATGAAACACATAAATTAATAATATATGTTAAATTGATTATATTTAAATTGTCCAAGAAAAAATCCCATTAAACCATCATTTTGAGTGCAGGACTTGAATTTTTCATATAATTTTCTTAGAAATATCTTGCAAATATCTTAAAGTTGCGTTCTTTTATATTGAATGAGTAAAATATTATTATTTTTCCTTTCTTTGTCTCTTTCTCTTTTTTTTTGTTATAATTTGTGATACGGAATTTTTTTTTTATTAAAAATTAGTCGTTTTTTATTATTATTTCTTTCTTCATTTATTGTTTGTTATGTTTGTGTGTGTTTTTTTATCTATAAGTTACTATGTATAGGTACTCACGGATAAAAAACATCCAAACCCTTGCTATAACATGTATGTGTTTCAGAAGCAATAAAATTATTATTATAATTAAATATCTACAAACGAAACATACATGATGACTATGTTTCAGCCCCCCCCCCCCCCTGAAAGGGATTGAAAAAAAATAAGTTGTTTTTTTGAAATTACGCAAAAACCGTTGGAGTTACAGAAAAAAGTTTCACACAAAAATTGTATAACTTTAAATTTTACACCAAAATGGTCCATATCATTTTTTTCCCAAATGACATTAGGGTTGATAAACGCTAAGGGTGGTTTTTTGAACTTTAAGAAATTATACCTTCAATAAAAATTGAGATATTTGCAAAATTTTACTCGGCACACCGCGATCTTTTATTTCAGAGAAAAAATTATTGGTTTATAACAAAGTTATAACAATTAATATCAAACTAAAACTACTCTATCGCATGAATTTAATTTTTGTTCTTATTATTTTGTTTATTTTTTTTATAAATTGAACGTTTACCCTTAAACTTTTCACTTCTTGTTCTACATTCAAAGGTTCATTATTAATAAAAATGTTGACTTGGTTTGTCAGGACATCTCTTTTAATTTTAGTGCCAAAAACAACTACATTAGATTCGCTACAGTTAATATTCAAACAGTGATCATATTCAGACTTAATAAAATATTGTAGATCTCTATTTATGCGTTCGCAGACATCCTCAACCATATCAGGAGTAAAGCTATAATAAAGTTGAGTATCGTCCGCATATAGGTGCATACTACAGTATTGGAGAGTTGTTTCTAATCTAGAAGTGTATATTGCAAAACGCAATGGCCCCAAAATAGAGCCTTGCGGAACACCGCAGTTAACTTCATCGTAATGAGATGTTTTACCGTCAATATTCACTAGTTGTCGGCGACCAGAAAGATATGGTATTTACAGTGAGACCAATATAATTTAAATTGCTAACATTGATTTATGGTTAATAGTATCAAATGCTCCAACAAAGTCTATTAACACCAAAGCAAAGCAAAGCATCCATAGAGTTAATAATATCATCTACGATATGAACTAAGGCCGTTGTACAGCTGTACCCTACGTTTCATCCTAATTGAACAGTCATATTTTGTTTTGAAAATATTTTTCAAAAACTTTGTAAGTCGTTATAATAGTATAAAATTTATGTAATTTAAAAAAAAACACCTTATATTTTGTCAACCCCTTTCCGGGATCACATGTATGTTTCGTTTGTAGACACTTCAAAGTGAATTATATAAAAAATTCAAGACCTCCACTGAAAATTATGGTTTATGTGTTTTTTTCTTGGAATATAAAAGAAGAAATTATATGCTGAATAAACAACAGCAAGAAAACTGAACTAATATAACCGATTCCACAGATGAGGTCTCGTCTTTGTAGTCTAGTAGATTTTTCAGTGTATGTAGATTTTTAATAAATCAGATTGTTTAAATTTTTGTTATAGTTTAGATATACTTATTGAATCAATGCATAGTTTTATTGTCAACGCCGCACAGTGTACGACTTTTATAAAAAGTGTGGAAAAATCAAATATCTCGGCTCGGAATGCACATAGGAAATTGAGCCAGGAGTCAAAGGAAAGCTGAGGTAATATGGAATTCGGGAAAAATATTACCGTGATGATTGTTTTTCTATTTGACCTTAAAATTACCTTTCAAAGTTGACCAAATCTAAAATTTCTATATCCTTCGTATTTAAGCATTTCAAATAAGGCCTATATTTTTTCCTAAACAATGTATTTTTGCACGACAATTTCGAATCTGGTCTCAAAAATGTTTTATCATGTTTCTAACGCTGGCAAAGTGCTTACAAAGTCGACCCTCTTTTAACACACTTTTTCAGCATTATCAACATGTAAACATTTTTTCATAGTTACAAATATATCACAGAAATTAATAATTAGCTATTTTGCATAGTAGCACTGAAAAAAACGCATTCTAAACGGTAAGTAACGGAAAGAAAAAAAAATTATTTTCCTCGACTAGCGAAACGCAAACATTGATGATTTTTCTGAATTAATCAAACTCATTAGTGCGCGATATATTAGACCGATATATTACTTACATTAGTTCAATGGAAATTAGTATATTCTTTAATAGAAATAAAACACCGCTTTAAATTTTACCAGTCGAAAGTACATTCAGTCAATCAGTTGAATCCAAAGAGACCACAGAAATCGAAGAAAAAGTAGCAAAAGTTGTAGAGACTGTAGAAATTAGTGAGGTGGAAGAAGAATATTCGGAAGGCAGTGATTTCGATAGTTATTCCTCTTCAATATCGTCGAATTAAGTATTTGTGTGAAATAAGCATTTTTTCGCTAGTCGCTGAAAATATATATTTTTTTATTTTCGTTGGGCTGCGTTTTTTGTACAAAATAACTGATTATTTATTTTTGTGATATATTTGTTCATTTGAAAAAATTTTTACCTGTCGATAAAGCTGAAAAAGTGTGTCAAAAGAGGGTCGACTTTGTAAGCATTATAGAATATTTTTGAGACCGGATTCGGAATTATCATGCCAAAATACTGATATGGAAAATAATATATCATACATCACATACACCAAACAAGGGTTATTTCAGTATAAAATGTAATAATGAAAACTATTTGAAAGGAAAATTTCTCTTATCAACAAAGAAAAATAAATCAAACTAGAAAAGACAGTTTGAAATTTATAATGTAACGAATACATTTGAAAAATAAAAAATAAACTAAAATTTGAATTAAACTTAACAAAATAAAAATAAACAAATCACCTGAAATATATTTAAACTTTAAACAGGAATCTTGTGACTTCTTTCTAATTAATTAAAATCCTTTTCACATAATTTCAAAATCTTCAAAACCTTTATAAAAGTTTCCTGACAAATAATTAATCTAAAAAGAAAGAACCTGAAAAATAAAAAAATTTATTAGTTAGGTTATAAAATCTGACATTAGTAAAAATAGAAGGAGTACATTTATGAACATAGTTAACTAAGAGTGAACTTAGATTTGTCAACTCGAACGGAAGAAAAGACCTAGTAACAGAAATAAAAACAAATGTAAAATAATATTTAATTTGGGAATGACATTTGATAACCAACTAACCTGGAACCCCCATATTGAAAGCTTAAAAAAATCCTGTTTATCTGGTATTAATCTGCTTAAAATGCTATCAAATATCAACTGGGGATGTGATCAAAAGGCACTACTACTTATATACAACAGTTTCGTGAGATCCCGAATAGACTATGGATCCATTGTGTATGCATCTGCTAGAAATCGTACTTTAAAGAAACTAGACGTCATTCAACTTACAGCGCTACGCTTAGCAACAGGGGCATATCGTACAAGCCCAAGGGAAAGCGTTATTGTCAACTCTGGAGAAATGCCCTTGAATCTAAGGAGAGAGATGTTAAGCCTCTTATATGCTGCAAATGTAATTTCGAGTGGAGACCACCCGTCCAAAAAATATGTTGTATCAGATAGATTCAATTCCCTTTATAGTAACCACCCCCACCTCCCAGTACCTTTCTATGAAAGAATAAACAGAATCTGCCAAAAGCTTCATTTTTCTCTCCCAACAAAATTCTTTCCTACTCTCAATGATGTTCCCCCATGGCTATCCTTTGCACCTAATATCGATACCCGACTTACAAAGTTTAACAAACACGAAGTACCCACACAAGTTATCATAAACAGCTTCAGAGATGTTATTTCAAAATACCACGACCATAACATAATTTACACTGATGGGTCAAAGATGGAAAATGGAACTTCATGCGCTATTGTTACGAACTCCGAAACAATTGGACTAAGATTACCAGAAGCATTCAGTATATATTCTGCAGAACTATATGCCATTTACAAGGCATTACATAATATATGCAGGGATCAGTCAAGTGGAAATTTCCTTTTGGTCACAGACTCACTCAGTGCAGCAGTTAGTTTAGGAAAACTATATCACACCAATGAACTCCTTGTCCAGATCAAGAAACAGATAGCTGAACTTAATAGCAATCATAAAACGGTATCTGTACTTTGGGTCCCATCACATACAGGAATATGCGGTAACGAAAACGATGATAAGGCTGCCAAGCAAACTTCAGGAAATTTATCCCTACCATTTGCAGAAAATAGAATCACCAAATCAGATTTAAAGATCCTCATTAAAGAAAAAGTACATCCATAATGGCATTATATATGGTTAAGCTCAAATAGTAAATTGAGAAAAGTTAAGCGGAGTATAACACCTTGGAGAACCTCGCCCACCAAAAGAAGAACACAGACCGTTTTGACTCGACTACGTCTGGGTCATACACGCTTCACTCACGAATAACTCCTCAAAAGGGAAGATCCACCCATGTGTATAACTTGTGATGTACAAATAAGTGTTGAACATGTATTAGTGCAGTGCCCGGTTTTTGAAATAAGTCGTAGAATGTGTAATTTTCCGTGCTCCATAGAATCATTATTGAATGACAATTGTAACGTGGACAATCTTTTAAAGTTCCTTAAAGACATCGACATTTATAAAAAAATTTAAATATTTTATGAAGAAAATTATTGAACAAACCATACTGTACCACTGCTAATAACCCAAGGTGGTTGATGCAGTTTATTTCTAAATAAAAAAAATAATATTTAAAAATTTGGAACTAAACGATAAA
The DNA here is from genome assembly GCA_949126875.1 of Lochmaea capreae. Taxonomy (NCBI): domain Eukaryota; kingdom Metazoa; phylum Arthropoda; class Insecta; order Coleoptera; family Chrysomelidae; genus Lochmaea; species Lochmaea capreae. The sequence goes on along the minus strand of OX421400.1, from coordinate 16,230,075 downwards.
AACAACAATAAAGTATTTAAAGACATTAATAATAAACTTGAATATCAGAAAAAGATCATATAATTAAATATTCAAGACAAGTAATAAAAATCAAAAATTGTCAAATGAATTTGATTGGTCAGCTGATATAGAAAAAACTTTAAACAAGAGACACATGGTTGTTGATTTTATAAAAAATTGAAATACATAGTTATTGATAAGAAATGAAAAAGAAAGCATGACTGAGCTAAAAAAGATACAGAATTGATAAGCAAATTCTTTTTATATTGTTAAAATAATTTAAAAATTAAGTCACGATAAAGTAAAAGGTGAAAATATATAGTGAAAAAGTGCTACTAACCTTCATAACAAGTTCATGCTAAAAACCGATGGTAAATATCCATCAAAATTAATGAAATCTTCAAATAAACCATAAGTGGAAACTCTAAGAGGCCATTAATACTGAATAATCTCAAAAACTGACGACGGAACCAGAGCGAAGCAATCCAACCAAGGAGTGCCAGGTTCAGAGCGGTCTGAAACATAAAAGGAAGTAATTATTCAAGTTTCAAAGATTAGAAGACCAAAGGTATTTCATAAACTATAATTTGGATGATCAACTTACATATGTGTAATTATAATAAACATTTGATATTTATTTCTCCTCATTGTGGTCGTGGAATCGTCCATTTTGATAGAAACAGATGTTTTTAAACTTGTAACACAACCAAGGAATTTGTCTATTATTCCTTTTACATGTATGCAAAAAATGTTGCATAGCTTATGTATAAATTAGATATTAACTTTCATTAGTATGAATGTTCAGGAGTGAAAGGTCATTTAGGTAAGAGTTTTTAAATCGTTTTTGTATTTTCACTTATCAAATATGTGATGAAACACTTTCCAATAAATTAATAAATTCATGAACACTTTACAAATTACAAAACTAGAGTCTTTTTCATTTCAATAAGGTTGGCAAAACTTAGCTCACTGCAAACAGTTCCAGTTTTTTCAAGGGTAGGATCACAGGACCGGCTTCAAGATTTCAAACAAAATAATTAGAGTGATTAAACAAAAAAGAAAATAGCACTGATAGGAAATTTTTTTATTAAATCGATAAAATAAATTCAAATAAAGTGAGTATTGAATACCTGAACCCAACCTGAGTTTTATAGAGTCTTCATAAAAAAACGGCAAGTGGTGTATGATACTAAAACCATAAATCAAAATTCATAAAATCATTGGCACCCAACAAATTGAAACATCACTACAAATCAAAAATTGAAAATAAAATAAAAATAAAGAATTTAACAAAAATCATAAACACACTCACACACATTCACAAATGCATATCAATACATTGTTTAGAGAAAAATTTAAGCCTTATTTGATATGCTAAAACACGAAAGTTTATAAAAATTTTAGGTGTGGCCAACTTTGCAAGGTCATAAAAAAACAATCGCCACGGTAATATTTTTCCCGAATTCCACATTACCTCAGCTTTCGTTTGACTCCTGGCTCAATTTCCTAATTGCATTCTGAGCCGAGAAATTCGATTTTTGCACACTTTTTATAAAAATCGTACACTGTGCGCCGGCAGTTTCATTTAGTGGTATCTGATTAAACTCAATATCTCATTAACATTGAATTTCAAAAAAGAAGAATGTGACGTAACAGCTTTAGCTATGCGATAAATCTAGTCTTTATAGCAAAGTTCAATAGATACCGTTATACGCTATTAAAGTGAGAAAATAACGTTTTACGGTAATACCGCTTGCGATATCTCTGTAATAATTTTTTTTTATTTGCGAAAGCGGTGACTTAGTCCCATTACGGTTTTGATTTAATTTAACTGAATATGCATTATATTTACCGTTTCCTATAATAGCTGAAGCTAAGAACCTCAAATTACTCACCGCTCAACGACAAACTGCAATTATCATATCAAACTCTTTGTTGAAAGTTGCTAGTAATGCTCTTAGAAATAATGGTTTGCATAATAATTTTAACACGTAAAATGCCGCCGTGATAAAAAAAATCGGGTCCTAATGGTCGGACTAGTTTTTTCCTTTAATCATATACAATTATCTATTTCGGGCCAAGATGGGCCACATAAGTCCACCACATACAGGCCAAATAGACTAAAATGAAGCCAAAACATTTAAGAATCTATCCCAATATAGTTTACATTGATTCGGTGGGACAGTATTATCCACCGAGGCCAGAAGCAAAATTTGGTATGGTGCCTTACATAGACCCACCACGACCCCTCAGAAATATTTTGATGTCAAAAAATGGTAGGCTCCTTACACCCACCACGGCACTTTACGTGTTAAATGTAGGTATAAACATATTCGTGATGATTTTCTTAAATGGTATCATTTCTATCGTATTTGTACAGGAAGGCCCTTACTCAGAGTCTTATAGTATTAATCCTATAGACTTTGATAACCATTATTATTATATTTAAGCTATTTATCTTCAGCTTTTCGAAGATGATAATTCTTCTATCATAAGTTTTTATCCAGCATTTATTATGATTAATCATTGAAATTGTTGTTTATCCATACATACCCAACTATCAAAGTTGTTTTATAATTTTTGGCTCATATAAAATATTAGTTTATCTAATTTTGACATATAAAGTGACATTTTTCAAAACTGACTTCCGTTAGCAAACGTCACATTTTTCGTAACCAGTTACATAATGGAAAATATTATGTAGCTGGTGATGAAAAATTAATTTTATCACCAGTTAATAAAAACAAGAGAGAAAAGAAGAAAGTTCAATGTCATATTATAGAAAAATAACAACAACTAGAACTAAAGAAAACTACTAACATTATTTTCTGCATTATTAGCTATTTTCGATTTTAATTTAATATTAATGGTAAAATAATAAAGAAAAGTCTGAAATTATTGTATAAAATAAAAGTATTGTTTTGTGTAATATTGGTTGCATAACGTGTAGGAATCAAAAAGTGCTGTTTTCAAATCAGAAAAATTAATTAAAAATTGTTAAAAAACACATAAAATAAATTAAACTTTCTTTTTGTCAAAAGGACTCACATAAAATAAATTTAATTTTCTTTTTGTCAAAATTAGATAAAATCTTGTATGAAACACGTTATGAAATGCTTTTTTGTGTAACTCGTGTCATTTTACGGGACCTCGCTCGTCCCGCAAAAATTTCACTCGTTACACAAAATGATGCATTTCATAACTGGTTACATAAATAGCTATTGTACAACTAGTGCGAAAAGTGATTTGCGTATACTCGAACTATTGTCAGTGTAATGACCATAAAATAAAGCGATGTTGTCAGCGATGTTATATTTTCTAAAATTGTTAGGCTCGCTACATAAATGTTCCCCTTATTTCAGTAAACTGTTAGTTCGTGATTTTATAAGAAAGCTAGTTTGGAAATATTTGAAAAAAAACACAATATAAATTTATTAGTAAACATTAAAATAAGTCGCTTGAAATTGCTGAAAAAAGAAAAATTAATTAAAACCACTTTATATATGTTACTTTATTTAAGAAAATTTTGAAGAGTTGGCAACGTAGTAACAGGTGGCTGAAGATTTCCGAACAATCCAATCATCAACTACAATATTTATCGTAATATAACGAAATAACCGAAGAATACTCACTTGACCGGTTTATCATAAAAAATTCTTTGGTCTAGAGGGGTGTTCCGCTAATAATCCACTAGTTGCAATCAGTGTCTGGTGTGAATTTTGTTTTAAAGAAATATTTAATATAATATCCATTTCTTGATTGAGTGAGTTTAGTGAATTTAGTGAATAGGTATAGAAAAATGTAGGTGATCCAGTGTAGAAAAGTATCATTAATATAATACCTATTTGATGGTGTGTGGTCAAGTGGCGTCAGTGAATTGATATTAATATAATATTTATTTGTTCGTAGACTAGACGTTAGGGTGAGTTTTATTATACAATTAATTAGAATGGCATTTTGGAGACCATTTGAAACGACAGTACAAGATAATGCGCAGGAATCTAATAATATGGCGCCACATACAAATGACTTAGCAATAAATGATACCGATGATAGGGCCGAATTTAAAAACAAAGATTTACATGTTCAGTGTCAACGCGTTGTTTGAACTATGTAGGCGTGTTTGAAAAAAGAAAATTCTGAAATTTCTGATAATGCGGTTATCGCGAGAATTCACTCGGTTGAATTTAATCGGGTTTACAACGATTTGTAAAGTAATTGAACTAGGTACTGATATGAATCATTCTTTAAAGCGAAAACGAACAAATCAAAAACCGAATAAAGTTGACAATGTGTACGGGTTTTACAAGGACAATATAGTACCAACATTAGAACTGATTCATGATAAATTGCGGGATATTCCTGAATATACTTATCAATGTTTATAAACACTGCGCGTGGTTTTATTGAATTGTGGATTTAAATATAAGAAGTTAGATAATCTAATGGTAATAATGGAATCTCGGCGTATCGTTGAACTTAGACAGGAGTATTCGAATTTATAAAAATTTATATGCACGCCATTGTTCGGCTTTTTCCTTCAAAAGGATTAAAAATATGGGTCATTACACTGACAATAGTTAGACTATACAAATTGTGCACAATATTTTTTCTACAACCACATTTAGTAATGAAAGAAATACAGTAATTTATATAGTTTTGGACAACTCAAAAGATAAATTATTTTGATCTTGGTCCATAATTCCTAAAATAATACTTAATAGGTTAATGTTTTTAGAATGAATAAATTAAAATAAATAATGAAATAAATAGTTTACTTACTTTTGGTATAAATTTAAAAATTCTACACCAATAAGAAATTCACTATTAGGTTGAATTGTCAAAAAAACTTGACAGGTCATAGGCAGCTTTGTTTGACATTTCGGTGCGGAAAAGTGCCATAGCGTATACTTTTCGCATTACTTTTCCAACGGTTATCAAAAGAATTAAGAAAACAGCTGCTTTGCGTATACAAATTTGTGTAGAAAAGCTTGTTTTGCATAGTTGTTGTAGGAAAATATTATTTTAATGTTGATTCATTGTTGCTTTCAAGAATGCAACTGATAATATGAAGGTTCCATAGGAGAAAGTTAAGCTTTTCGTAACAAAATATTGTTTATAAAATCTAGTTGTTTTATAACATTTTTTTGAGGAAGTTTGCTGGCATTTATTAAATCAGGTATAAGTACATTATAAAACTATATTGGTATAAACACTTCTAGCAGCTTATAAAATAATTTTATCAAAGCAGAAGATACCGCAATTTTATTGACATTGAAAATTGTAGTTACAGACACAGCTGTAAAATAATTATATTAATTATTACATTGGAAGCTGTTATATAGCTTTTATAAAATATCTAATAAATATATTAGATTTGGCTTGGCAGTTTTGGAAAAACAAACGGCGTAGAAAATCTTTTTAGAATTGTCGGAATTAAGGGAGTGAAATAAAATCAAAAGGAGTGGAGCGTAGCGGAGAAAAATAAAGAAAAACTTTGGTAGTATTACGATTAGCATTAAAAAAAAATTTAATAATACGTCTGCATGCTCAGATAGTCTTACACAAGAAGTAATGATGTTTCACTCAATAATTACAAATAATGATACTATACCAGAAAAAGAAAGCAAAAATGAGAACTTATCATCAGAAGTACCAATTTTTATTTAGAAAAAGTTTTAATAATAACTTGGTAATTTAAACAGAAATTCTGAATTTAGAAAGAGCATCAGATCATGGACAGTTCCTTATAATATCTCACATAATATATGGCCCTGCGAATATTATTTTAAAATATAAATAAAAAGTTGCCCAGTACCTATAGTGCATGAGGACCCTACAACATTGAAAACTATACAAATTGTTATTATAACTAAAGTAGGAGCTGGAAATTACTGGCATAATGGTTTGGAAATTTTTGAAGCCAAACTAAATAATAGAATCGTGTTAAATTTGTTTATCAATTCAATACGGTTCTCTTTAGTAGGGTTCTTTTGAAAATGAAGTATATTTCATAAACATTTCAAAATTATCAATAGTGCTGGTAAATTATTTTATAAAACCTACTTTGTCCACTAAATGTTTATAATCAGATATAGATAGAATTTTAATAATATATGTAAAGAAAAAAATATTATTCACCCTTACAAATAGTTTTATGTGCAAATAACATTGAGTATAAACAAATTTAGAAGAATGCAACTAGTAGTGTCAAATGTTACTACCAAAACCTGATTTTTTTTTATTTTTAACTTCTAAAATTATTATAAAAACTTAAATAAAATTGGAGCGCAAGGAAAATTTACTGCCTTTATACCATATAAATCACAATAAAATTTGTTTTTTATCAAAACTTTTCTTTTGTCAGAAAATCGAATTAAAGTGACAAAAGTCGGATATATATTTATTTTCTTTCTAAAGCTGGTCATAGTTGATATATGCATTTATATTATCACCAACTCTGGAATATAATTATTTGAAAACAATTAATAAAACAAAGTTGATTTATTCATAACGCTACAATAGTAATAAAGTGGCATATAATTCAATTATAAAATATAACTATAATCATTATCTAATAATTTAAAGTACCGCATGATAAAATTTGAGAAACTGTCTAGCATATTTATTAAACAAAATAATTGTATTTTTATAAACATTGTATACCTATCTGTTATATATAGTAGTCGCTAGAGCACTTATAAAATATATTATATAAAAAAAGTGCTTTATAAATTGTTCCCAATTTGTGTTTAAAGATATTTTATGAACATTTTGAAAACGTTTCTGAGACCAGCATTGCTGTATAATATTTATCACCAAAACATTCCTACGACTATTATAAAATAGCAAATTGTAAGTTGGGCTCTTTATGGAAACATGTTATGTCAGTAAACAACCCTGCAGACCTGGCCTGAAGAAGAATATTTCCTCCAGACATACTCAACAATTCCTTATAGTGGGTGGCCCTCCTCTTTATTTAATTATAAGTTATATGATGTTTCAGAAGAATTCCCTGAGATTGTTTGTTGTGTTGAATCAAATAAACCCCCTCTTTTCAGTATCTTATCTCAATTTTCTTTTCTGGGAAAAATAAGTACAAACAATAATCTTTGCTCGTGAAATCTCGATGATTAATAATAATCTCCGGTTAGCTAAGTACTTGCGTAAACTCAGTCCGTTTCTAGATGATCAAGGCGTCCTTAGGGTGGGCGGAAGACTTGTTAATTCTAGCTCCAGATGTGGATTCTCTCTCCAAGGTCGATTCGTAGAGCAATCTCTCATTGTATGACATGTTTTAGAGTAAATCCTACTTCATCTAATCCTATCCCTTTGGTAATGTCGGAGTGGATTATGGAGGACTTTTTTATAATATAACTCTTGGCCGAACTCGTGGTGCAAAAATCTATAAGGCTCATATTACGTTATTTGTTTGTATATCCGCTGTTCAACTAGAACTGGCTTCCGACCTTTCCACAGATGCTTAGACGATTCATATCTCGTGGAGGGTTTGTCCATAATATATATACCTACAGTGATTGCGGAGCCAATTTTGTTGGAGCTTGTAAACAGTTGGACAATGCTATGAGAAGTTCTACTGAGAAGGACCACATTTTGTGGCGTTTCAATCCTCCTCCATCACCCAACTTCGGAGGTCTATAGGTAGCAGGCATTAAATCGGTTAAAACTCACCTTTCCAGAGTTTTAGGCAATCAGATCCATACATACGAAGAATATTACACTGTCCTGGTACAAGTTGAGGCTATTTTAAACACTTGGCCGATTTGTCCCATCTGAACTCTGGTCGCAATAATCTCCTTCCACTCACTCCAGCCTATTTTTTAGCTTTTGCCCCTGTAGGTGCTCTTGAAGATCCTGACTTACAGGATATTAAACTGGGGCATCTCTCACGCTGGCAGCTGGTTCAGCGCATGCAATTAGATGTCTGGACCAGGTGGAATCGAGAATATATTCAGAAGCAAATGTGATTTCTATTGAGAAGAATACTTTAGTTATCTTAAAGGATGACAATTCACCTCCTCTAAAATTGTCACTGGCTCGGGTCATTGCGGTCCACAGCGGTGCGGATAATGTAACTCGTATTGTCATAGTATGTAGTACTTTCTAAGTTCAGTTTCCTTTAGTTTTAGTCTGAGTCATAATTAAATATATTTAATAAACTCTATTTATTTAACTCTCGGGTAAATTTATGAATTACACATATTTGGTGCTAAAATGTTCCATTTTGATGGGCTGAGAGTTGAGTCCCAATCAAAACTTAATTAATTTTTTTGTTAGGTACTTAGCGCGGGTGTGATGGAGGGGAAGAAAAAGTGTGTGTAAAATGACTAGATGTATTGAACAGGCAGGTGTGATATAGCTGTAGTACTTAAAACAGATATAATATGCTTATGTGTAAAATAGTGCGGATTGGAAGTCTCTACAACAGACAAAAGGTAGTTGCTACCGACAAGAAGATCCAGCTCCAAGAAAGAAGGGTAAGTGCTAATCTGCTTCCTGGTTGTCAGAGATTTTGATCATCAAAAGTTACTTATTATGCATATATTTTAAATTCAGTCCACTTTATTCCTGCCCAAACAGATGTTTAAACCGACTACCTTCACTATACTATTCACATGCCTATTCCATCAAACCGAGAAGCCCAACAATGGTAGCTCAAAATCTAATTTAAAGATCAAGAAAAAGGGATAAACCTTGAAAAATTTTGTAACTGACACGTGTATTAAAAGGGCCGTTAACAATCACAAACAATAACGCTCGAGGAATCTCGATTGTTAATGACCGGCTTAAATCTAAATTTTGCATTGCACGGATTTGTTAAGCCGGTTTAATGCTAGTTAAACAAACGCTAAGATCGAACCGTTTAGTACACCGTTAAAGTAAATGAATGTAAGTGCACATGCCTTGGGTAGAGGATAATATTGGAACACATTTGTCATTCGTCACTTATTCATGTAGGTATATATTCAATTGTATTGTCACATAACTTACTTTCCTCTGTGTAATTTTTAATCTGTAATATAAATGCGGATTATGAATATTCATTCGATTACGAATAAATCTTCAAAGAAACATTTAGATAGAATGGATTAATACACATTTCTTAGAAAGTATCGTTTCTACAAAGAAACGGTTATCAGTATTCTGGAACGAATTGAACATGAATTGGAATATCAGACACTAAAATTTGTCTTTATTCTTATAATTTCGCTTTATCTGCATCACTAGGGTAGAACGGTGCTAAGCTATTTAACTCTGAAGCTTCTTAGCTAGGAACGCCCAAACTCTTTTTTTAAATTTTCTATTAGGTACGTCTTTGTATTCACTACCAAAGATTTGTCACCTCTGCTGGAATTGGAATATCTTTTGCGTTTTGCATTCAGTATTTCATATAAAAAATCACAAACTGCGAATGTGAAGACCAAACAATAATACCAAACAGCAGCTTAAATAAACACATTAAACTATACAAGCTCAAACATCAAATCGATGTCACTCTTGATATAGAACACTAACATGAAATTAGCTGTTGGCAGTTTAACTAAACAAAGTAAAATTATTATCGGTGCGACCTACAAAACAAGATTATTAACCTGGATTAGTTAAACCTTGTTAACTAGTATTCTGGTACAACACTCCTTAATACACTTGTTTGTGAAATAACTATTACTTAAATATATAATTAGGAAAAAGAAAGAGATATAACATTACAATATCGAAGCTTAGGTACTATTAACCCTATGAGAATATCCTGGATATCTTCTTCCCGTTTAAGATCAGTATAGATGTGCAATTATATGAGAAACCAAGGAAAACTATCTGCTGATCCTTCCAATTGTTACATAAGAAGACAGTTTAATAGCGCAGAGCTCCCTAGATTTATCTGTTCATTGACGACTTCATATTGTAGGTCTCTTAAGTGTCTTTTAACTTCTAATGCTTCAAGGGAAAATAGAGTTTGTTTCTCATCACAAATAAGTAGTACTTTTAGTTCTGTGTTAATGAATGTTTGGTGTCAAGTAAATGTTTTGTGTGAAGAGATTAATTTGGCTATTTTAATCTAAGCATCATTACATTTTGGACATTTAAGTTTATATATCCCAAACTTTTTTAATAGGAATATTTTTGTTTTTACATTCAACATTATTATTTACTCACATTGCTTTCTGTTTTGAAAGAAATTGTTGCTAAATATATTAAATATTATTAGATGTATTACCATACATTTTTCATACGCTTCATACAGTTTTGAAAAATATTTTTCTAAAACAGTGACCGTTCAACTAAAAATTAATTAAACTAATACGACAATATTACAGGGAACTGTATCATCTTTAGGTGTAGTTATGTTTTATAAATTCTTTCTCATTTTTCAATAATTGAAATATTCTAAATTTTGCCAGATTTAAATTAAATTCAACCCTGCTTGGAACAGGATTTTTAGTTCTGTCTGAACAAAATATGGTAACTTTTCAACCAACCCTTCAGATGTTGACAAGCTGAAACTACATTCAGGGTATGGGCACTCTAAACGTGCGATGGTAGTGCTTCTTGAAAGCCTGTCAAGTTACTAAAATTTCGGATTTAATAAGAGCTGTAACGGCGTTGGTCCTAATTCTATAATTATATGTGCGTGTAACATTGACGTATAACGCCACTTAACGTATTTCTATTTTGTTAAGTGTGAATCAGTTGATATTATTTATCAATAATCGAAAAATGTTCTTGTTTATTGTTAATTAATATAATAACTCGGTAAGCTTTATTTTATTGAAATAAATCAAAACATCTTTTATTACCTAAAAAGTGAGAAATTACTGAAGTAGTTCCCTCTTTCGTTCTGGTCGACTTCGCAACCCTCGGAATTTTATGTTTATTTTGAATTTGTTTGATAGCTTACCTTAAATAAAGCAGACTAAAACAAAAATTTCGCTGGATCATTCAGTAATTACTTCAAAAATCACGAATTTAGTTAAAAATGGTACTTTTCAACACTAATTAATGCTATTTTAAGATACATATTTTCACTTTAAACTGTAAAGGTTATTATCTTGAACTAAATGCAAGTCTGTTTCTCAAAAAAAACCGAAAGAATATACTCAAATTTTCCAATTTTTAGAAATATTCTTAATCATAATTATTTTCAGTTGACACTTTAGGTTATAAAATTACACACTAGAATTTTATGTCTAGGTAGCATAATTTAGGACCAGCTGACACATTTAGCGGCGTTGTCAAATGGTATTTATTTTCTTTCAGTTGACTTAATTATGCATTGTAATAGATTACATGAATATAACATAAAAATAAAAAATTATTTGCATTTATAATCATGAAAATTGAAATAATAAACATGTTATTTTTATCTTAGATTCGTTTTATACAAAAATAAAAGAGATTAAAACAAACTAACTACTGTGATAGGGGAAATTTTTTAAATACTAACAAATTGTCCAGTGCTACCCTTGCAGCAAGAATGCGATACTGCTGAGAAATGGTGACAAGTGCATTTACACAAATGCAACTTTCCATACCAAAAATTAGAGTGCCTGGAATTATATATAGTACACAGGTAAAGAAAATAATTCATATGATTATTCTGAAATAATACAGGCTAAAATAGGTATGCTATCAGGAATACATACACCATTTGCAAATGGAAAAATTGAATGAACCGCCATCAACAGATTATGAAAAATGCGCACCGGGTCGACGTTTCGCAATTCGCACGCGTTCATCAACCGCTCCTTCTAAAATTTGTGACCATCTGCTATCTAGACATAATTGTCAGAAATTGTCGAAACATTTAAAAAAAATGGCGGATTTTTAGTGCTTTCAATTGCGATTTTCTCTTTCAAAAGTGAATAATCAAGAATTTTTTTCTTTTAAAATGTTCTATAGCAATAGGGCTTTCTAATAAAAAAGGAATCATTGCAAAATTCCGAGGGTCGCGAACCTTACCGGAACCTCTTCTTTATACAGCTTTATACTTCCAATTCAGAAAAACCAGCTTTTAATTTGTTTGGAACGAAGTGGGAACAAATCTTTGTATTTGAAAAAGTAATTGTTTACACATATTATTATATTATATATTCATTAAATGTTATCAAATGTGATTATATTCTAGATAATAATCCAAACAAGTTGATGAACATTTTTTGTACTCCAGATAAATGAAATGAAAGGTGAAAGGGTCACTATTTGTTCTTCAAACATGCATTTTTATCACTGTTGAAAGCCTTTTCAAAATTATGTACTCAATTTCATTTCTCAACTATCGTATTGTTATTGAATTCTTATATGAAGCTGGGCAGTTGGCTCTTCCAGTGCCAAAGAAAATCAGTGGAAGAAATATTAAGCTCCTATATTGTTTTTCATATGGTGCTACATAAGATTTATATGGTGCTACTTTGATAATAAATTAGAATATATAAACTAATTGATTGTTTCATTTTTTCCACTTCAGGCATTATATAGTCCATTTCTTGACATTTCATTCAATTTAACTTTAACGCATTGTTATTATTATAATATCAATCGAATGTTGAGTTTTTTTGGATTATGTTGAAAAACTGACCATAAATGCCCTATTGCAATAAAGATAAAATTGTAATCACTTTCAATATATCGCCAAATACCGTGAATTTACAGGAATTTCCTTTTCTGGCTGTTATCAAAGAACACTCTCTGTCGGACTCGAAGCTGTTAGAGCTTACTCGGCAGGCTCTCCAGGTGGCGCCACCCGCACAATTAATTCGCCATGGGAATCGCCACTGGTCAGATGCCTATCTATAAGTAGGTGATCTATGGCTACTTATGTTATGGTTGTGTTCTGACTTGGAATATACAGTTTGTCTCAGAGATGAAATGAAGTAATATAAACAAATAGTTCGCAGTGAGACATAAAATTGTTAATATCTCTTGAAACGTTCACAGTACAGATCTGTTTATAATGCCACCAAGTGTACATTTAAGTGCTACATTTCGATTAATTAAGCGGTTTTTTGCATTCGCTTGCAAAAATTATTTATATCATTCGTACCTACTTTGTACCTATTACAAACCGGAAGTTGCAGTGCTGCATCTTTTGAGAGGCCTTTTGGCAAATTTAATAACTTCGTAAATAAGAGTCAGAATTGGCTCAGGTCGGGTACCCAGGGGTTTTCGCTATCGCTGATCACGATTATGATATTTAAATTGACCCCCCGAACACCTGGAGGTCAGGAACGCCGACGAACGTCATCTCCGGGAACTATCCCGAACTTTATGCGAGAGAGGAGAGCAGCTGGGCTCCCGGGGGTTTTTTGGGTCGCTGAATTCGAATATACCATCGGCGAACACCCCACGGACACCTGGTGGGCCCCAACCTGGACGCGGACTTCATCTTCGAAAATTTTTCTGGAAATATCGACAATAACGAGCCGAAAATCGTTAGGGGGGCTTTTTGTGTGCGCTGAATCCGAATTTTATGTGTGTGTTCGCTGATGGTATATTCAAATTCAGCGACCCAGTTTCTCTTCTCTCTCGCATAAAGTTCGGGATAGTCCCTGGAGATGACGTTCGTCGGCGTTCCTGACCTTCAGGTGTTCGGTGGGTCAATTTGAATTTCATAATCGTGATCAGCGACCTCGAAAACCCCCGAGTACCCGACTTGAGCCAATCCTGACTCTTATTTACGAAGTTATTAAATTTGCCAAAAGGCCTCTCAAAAGATGCATTTCTTGCATGCATTTTTGGCTGCAGTGATGCAACTTCCGGTTTGTAATAGGTACAAAGTAGGTACAAATGATATAAATAATTTTTGCAAGCAAATGCAAAAAACCGCATTCCGATACGTCCTATCCTAAAAGATTTCCTATCTTTGGGCTTTCTAGTGCTTCATTGCCGCAACTTTTAGTACTAATAGTTTGTCTCAAAGTATATCGTCTTCGCTTTTGCCGGCAATAATCTAAATACGATCTTTTACGACCTTAAAAGAATTTTACCTGAAATGAAACCCGAGAACAGTCGAGTGACAAGGCAAGGGTGGGCCATCAGGTATAAATGAGTTTTGTATTGGGTGTATGATGGCTGCATTGAATTCTTTTGGCAGTATTGAATATTCTGTTTTAGCGTGCGTTTTCAAAGAGCTTTCTATGCGAGTATTATAAGTTATCATTAATTTTTTTCGCAATGTTGCGTCGAAAACACTTGTCATTAGATGCAAAACAAATTGTAAAAATTGTGTATGATTATTTTGTAAGTAGAGGATTCATTTAACAAGAAGCTTTAATAGAAACCTGCTTATTTACAAAGACACCGATATCCTCTATAAAGGATATTATTAACAGTGAAAAATTATGTGGAAGAAAAAAACGTAGTGATACACACGATGCAGTATCCAAAGGATGGGTTGATTCCAGTAAAAAGTGTAAGACTAAGGCACCTTCAAACAAAGGAAAGCGCATAACTGTTATTCACGCTGAATCAGAAAACGGATTTGTTCCAAATTGTCTGCTGCTGTCTGCAAAATATATTAAGGATTCAAGCTTGGATTATCATGAAGATAGGTACAACTGCAGAACCTTTTGGAAACTGGTTTCAAAATCACCTTATGAAAAATATTGTCTAATTGTAATGGATAACACAAGCTACCACAAAAAGCACCAAACTCATCAAGTAGAAGACTGAAATTCAAGAATATTTGTTACATAACGATATTTATTTTGAACCTGATTACAAGAAGGAGCAACTTTTGGAGGTGTTAAAATCATATGCTATTAAAAAACAATATGCATGTGACAGTTTAGCTGAGGAACGGGGACATACTGTGCTACGTCTTCCTCCATACCATTGTATATTCAACCCCATAGAGCATTTGTGGCATCAAGTAAAATCAAAGTTGAGAGCAGAAAATGTTACTCCTACTTTGGGTCCCAGTGTTATTTATTTATTCATTAGAGTTCAAACAGGTTTTACAACCTAATTACATGAACTTAATATATGTACAATTTCAAAATTAATAAAGATAAAATACAAAAATATACGTACAATCCTCCTATAAACATAAAAATTTCTATTATACAGAAGTGAAATATTCAATTAACAAAAAGATGACAAAATTCCACATACATGCTTAGTTACACTTCATAGCCTTTTAGGTGGTTATATAACTCTTTTTTAAACTCACAAAGGGATATTTCCCAATTTATATTTATCATTCCATCAATATTATTTGCTAGTGGAAGCATGGCATCTAAAGAAGAAGATACATTTAGCCTTCCAAATAAAAGGGTATGTCTTGTCAGCTTTTGGGGAACTTTAAATGGTATTATCGACAATAGTCCGCTAGAAGTGCAAATGCCCTGAATAATTTTATACAATAAAATCATCATTATTGGTTTACGCCTGTTACTCAAAGATTAAATGTTAAATTCTTCTCTCAGTCTGGATGTCCGCACTGTTGTATAATCTGGCCAAAGGTGGTATTTTTTCCTCAAAAATCTATTTTGCACTTTTTCTACCATTTCTAAATGTACTTGCGCTTGTTCTCCCCAAATTATTGAAGCAAACTCTAGAATTGGTCTCACTAACGTATTGTATAAAAGAATCATTGTTTTTGTATCTGAAAAGAAGTAATTATGCCACCAAATGTATCCTAACATTCTATAGGCTTTTCATAAAATTAATTAAAAATAATAATAATATTCATACATCCAGATTTGAAATAATATAGAGCCTATTGTAGTTAATCTTAATGATAAGTCTGACAGTGAGACAGAATTAGATTTAGAATAATATTAAACCATACCAATAAAGTTGGATATTGTTTTTTTTACCCGGTTATAGTTTATTTTACTTGATAGTATTTAATAATATCTCATTTGGGAGGAAAAAGAAAAAACTTTAGAGAAATGGCCTTCACGTATTAATTGAAAACCAAAGGATGTATGATAAAAATACAAAAAGATAGATATTTGTGAATTTGATCCTTTTCAAAATAATTTTAAATAGTCCGCCACTAGCGATCTCTTCTACAGCAGCTATTGGCCATATGATTTATTGCAATTGGCCCATTAATTTCATGATTGCCGGCAAAAGCGATGACGATATACTTTGAGACAAACTATACGTTTATTTTTTGTACGCTGCGCCCCTGATATTTGTAAAATTTTGCTATATTTGTATTCGACGATATGCAGCGAACTTTCGAACGAAAGTAGATTTTTGTCGAACGCGTGAGCATCACTTCGATTTATTGCACCGTTTGTTCGTTGGACGGAGCACCTATACTGCCATTCAATTGCCAACAATTTTTCTCCAACTGCACAAAATTGGCTATCTAAAAACGTTTCTGTAATCTTCTGAGAAAATTTATGAGCTCGTTCCATGTGGAAAAACTGAATTTTTATTACAATATATGTAAGTACACATCCGCGGGATGGATATGAACACTTTTATGGATATTTTGGTAATAAACCTTTTTCCGTGGGTACTTCAAAGTGTTATTGGATACATAAGTTTTTTTTATCACTTGGTTATATTTAAATGTTTAAAAAGCTAGAAGCTTAATTCGAAAGCGGATTAAATAACGTTATAGATGATGGTAGCTACATTTTAAAAATTTAATCAGAAACAACAGACGAAAGGGGTGAAATACGAAACCTTTAAATTAGAAATTAATGCATGGATAGGTCATGTACGAGTTTTAAAAATCGTTCTTGGATGAGTTGAGTTTAGTACATACTAAAAATTAATTAATCTAGTGTGGAGTTTTACGAGCTATAAATTTACGGTCGTAACTAACCTCATCTCGAAAGCAAAATTATTTTTCTCATTAATAGTATGCCCGGCCACGAAATGTTTTTATTAAAAATTATAATTAACAAATTGACTGTTTTGAAGCTTTAAGAAAACTTGAATATATTTGACAGTATCTATCCGTATGTAAGGTAGTTGTTACCGGTAATTGAGTGAAAAAAATAGCCTCTACACTGAATTTACCATTTCAGAGTTAGTCAACATCGCCCCATCTTTCATTCCATATTTTCCTTTTTTAATCTCATTAAAGCAATTTGTACACAGAATTATGACGGAATATTGGATTAATTTTAAGAGAATGTGGGATAAATTTACGATAAATTTCACATTTATGTCTCCATTCAACTAGAGGTGGGTATTTCAGTTTTAAAAATTTGTTTGAGATAGGAAAAGCAAAATGGTTTTACAATAGTTATTTATGCAACAAGTGCAAAAAGTGAGTGTTTTTTGCACGCCACGTGAAATTTCCCAACGAGGCCTTTAGGCCGAGTTGGACAACACGTCGAGTGCAAAGAACACGTTTTGCACGAGTTGCATACAATATTTTTTCTACATTCATGCAAAAACTGGAAAATTAGAATATAATATGTTAGGAACTCAAACTTTATTAATATTAAAAGTAACCAATTATAACATATCTCATATTTCTTTCTAGATTTATTAGGTAATAAGTTTAATGATGCTTCATTTGCAATTTCACTTATTTCTGATGGGATCCCAATAAATTCTTCTTCATCGCTATTACTCATTTTCTTAGTAATTATTAATATAATATTTTCTTATTAATATTCAATACAACTTAAAAGATGTTACTTTATAATATTACTCTGATATTTAATAAATATCATTTACCATGTCAGAACTCAGAATGTATTTTAACCGTTTTTCTTTTTTTTGTATCTTTATGGCCTCCACCTTGTCAGTACTTAATCTCAGCTGGTTTTCGCTTTGATCATTTAAATTTTAAATAATCAAAGACTTTTGCAATAATTGTAACTCGTTGAGACTAAGTAGTAAGATATACATATATATTATTGCTGTATTAGAGCAGGATCAGACACTTGCTCTGGATTTTTATTTTATTTAAATGTTTATGTTTGTCATAAATCATCACAAAACTGACAAGAATGACAGATGAGTGCAACAAAAATTTTGTTGCCCTAGTGCAAAAAAGAACCACTTTTTCCATTAAATGTGTTTCACAAAAGTGTTGTTTTTTGCATGAATGTAGAAAAAATATATTCTTTAATTCTAAAACGTATTATATAATCACTCATTGTGCTCACTTCTGTAGCTCTAAGGACATTAAAAACCATCACAATGCATGAGTTATAAAAAAAGTTTGGTATTCAAATTTACGTCTTGACACCATAGAGATACTACAGATAGAGGCAAAAAGCCAGCTCGAAACCTGTCAGCATGTAAGAGAGAGATAGAAAATCAGAGGTTTAGGCTATCTTTTTCTAATACGACGCATGTTATATATACAGACAAAGACAGAAAAACCTCTGATCCTCTGTCTCTTTCTCTCTCACTGGAGTTCGGATGGATATTCCCACTTACACGGTGGCCTAAGGATTGTTGCCTCTATCTGTAGTATCTCTAGAGTTATCTACAGGATATATAAAAAAATTAATTCGTCAATTTGTGCGAATAACGTGGGCTTTTTATAAACTGAAATAAAAAAGCCAGCAAAATTTGAGTTTCTCGTTATGACCATCCAATTCAAGCAGTGCCGTCAATACAAAGTTCTGTTGTGCCCCCTTACTTCTACTTAGTTCCCGAGGAACGTCTCAGAGACTAGTAGCTCCTTTAGTACTATTTCCCTGAGCAACTTTAGGATATCTGCAAGCTTCAACTTAGGTAAATGTTCCTCTCCAGTCCTATAATCTCCTACTCCTAGGTGCTGTGCCTTACGATTCTGAATTGCTGTGCAATTCGCAAGTATGTGGATGGAGATTTCTTCTTCCATGCCACAGAATCTACATTCTTCTTCCTCCACTATTTTGAGCTTTCTCAACGGGTTGTAGGCACCCATTAGAATCTTTGATTGTCTAAGCCCTACTAGTTGTTTCCAATGGTCAGATCTTCTCTTTTCTTCGACTTTGCCTATTTCTTCCAATATTACATTGGGGCTAATACCGCAAAAGGGATCCGGTCCCCAAAAGGGTCTTTCAGTCCCCCTCTTTGCTAGTCCATCTGTTATTGAAATTAAATTAAAAATTCTTTCAAGTATAATAATACAAATACATTGAATGTAATACACATTTTTGTTGAGAAAACATAAACGAATAGAACACATCATAAGAAAATATACCTATTCACTTGGATGAGTGCATTTTGCGTCAAAAATCAAAAATCCACGTGGTTCAGGTATTAATCCCTTAATAGGTGCGTTATTTTTGATAGATCTCAGTTAATCCCAGCTCACATCGGTAATGTTCTAGTTCTTTTTTATTCACTCACTTCGAAGTTAGCTTAGATTTTTCCTCCCCCTTTTCCGATGCTGCATATGCTATGCGGAGGTATTAGTTAGACTTGAGTCGGAAATATAGTAGAGGGGATGCAGAAATATTCGATTTGTTTGAGTTTTGAACAACATAATCTAATTTTCTTTGGTTTTTAGTGAATTTTATCTATGAAATTATGGAAAGAATTACTTCATTAAATGCTGATACAAATCTGTCTTATATTTAAAATCTTTTTTTAAATTGAATTTTTAAACGTCGGCAAATCTCTTCAATTTCCTCATCTTCTGACGCGAGACACGACATCAATTATTGTTGTTGGTATTTTTCTCCTCAAACTGGAATAGAAAACTTATACCCTTGGTTATTCTAAGCTTGGAATAAAGATATTTTTTTAAATTGAATTGTTAAACGTCTGCAAATCGCGAGTTTCATTTGAGTGTGTCGTACTTTTTGGTCCTTAGGCGAAAACACATTATTATCCCGTCACGTGAGTTCACATACTTTCACACCAAACGTGAATTTATGTTTATGTAGAAGCAATCACATTATCATCACGTCACTTCACTTTGCTTAACCTAAAAATGTACCAAATAAACAATAATAATGGCGATGACAGTTCATCTTCCGCATTTGAAGAAGACTTGGAAAATGCATGTGCTTTACTTATGGTTATGGTAAACGCACTTTTTCTATTAAAAATTCTTCCATTTTGACAGCATTCACGTTTTCACGCCTCACAAAATTGATGTTTAAACAGAAAATTTGAGCGCGACATGTCATGTTATATCAATGTGGTTTCACTTGAATCTCCAACGTGACAATATTGTGTTCGTTCTTAATAATGTATAAATGGAAAAAGCCGCCTCAACATATTTCTTGCTCAGATCACATTAACTGAAGTGAGCTGAGATCTCAGTCAAAAAGAACGCACCTACTATATACCCGAAAGGAACTGTCTCATTAATACCCGGTTTTATATGCTCGGGCCCCGAGAGTTAACCTGGTGACCGGTGGGTGATACAGCGTTTCATAAAGCAGGGTAAGAGTTAACCCATTTGTCTCAGGTTAACTCTCAAGTTTGGCGGTAGTCATGCGCAAAATGCTAAAATTGTGAAGCAATGGAAGGTTATGTCAAAAACATAGAAAAACATATATACAGATTATATCCGATATATATTTGTCCTATGGTCAAAAATTATTTTAGCTGAAAGCGGATGACTTAATGGGACAGCCCATTGAAGCAGCGGCCACGAGATGTAGCTTTAATAATAAGTTTCAAATAACTATACCAGGTGGGGAAGACTGGAAAGAAGGTGTGCCCATACAGGCTGAGGCAACCTGGTATAGAAGTAGTAGCCAACATTGTAGCTTAGCTAGGATACGATTCTAATAAACCTATCCAATAACGTTACAACTTTCCAAGCGGAAATGACAGCGAATCACCACTACGCTGAAGAAATTAAAAGGCAGGAAAAGAGAGTTGCCATCTTCCCCGACAGCCAAGCTGCACTAAAGGCACTTGATTCCAAAGAGGTCAATTCTAAGCTAGTACATGATTGCATAGGTGCCTTAAGCGCACTTGAAGATCATTGTCATAGCAAATAGGGGCTCGAGGGTCCTAGGGTCAACGAATTGGCGGATGAAACGGCCAGACAAGAGTCATCAATGCCATTCATTGTACTGGAAACTTTCTGCGGCGTCGCAAAGTCGACAATAAATATGGCCACAAGTATAAAGAAATATCCATAACGGTGGGTAATCTCACCAGGACAATGAATGGCAAGATAGTTTATCAGAGGTCTTTTGCGAACTTTCACGGTAGACCTAATTAGCAAATAAGGGAAAACTGTCAAGGCCGTAGTACTTAGGTATGTTAAGAGGGCACTGTAAGCTTAACAGGCATGCAAACCTAATGGGGTTGATAGATATAGGTAGCTATGCGCAAATTCTGTTAAATAAGAGAGGAAACTGCAGAGCACATCTTATGCTAGTGTGACTTTCTGCTTGAAAACATTTAAATGTGTTAAATTGTTTAATATTCTCTTCACTGTGTGACGGCTGGATTGGGGTCGATCTAAATATCTTGTAGCAAATGAAAAATATTATATTCTAGTATCACCTCTGTCAAATTCACGATGTATTAGAAGTAAATTTAGGATCATATTCATTGTTGTCAGACCACCAACTAAAGAGAACACCTGCAACAATCCCTCAAAAATAGTTATAGTTCAGTAAAACTATTAAAGGCACTCACTCGCTATCGCTCGTTCGTGCTTTAAACAGTTTCGTTTATTAATTGCCTTCATTAACAAACTAGTTTATTAAATAACTATTAACGATTATTAGTTGAAATTATAACATTAAATGAATTTATCGTCAACTGAGTAAGCATTTTAAATAATTATAATAATGACTGGGCTATGACGGTATACTCTTAGTCTTAGAGTCAAACAAAAAGCCGGCAACTTTAAGTTCGCACTATACCTTTCACGTCTATTATAATTATGACAGGTAAATACTCAGCCTTCTGAAATAGGAGAATAAATGTCACAGCCTACGCCTATGCAATTAAATAAAAACAAAAAAAGGAACACAAAGTATAGTTTAAAATGTGTAAGAATAAAAAGCATGACGTGAAAGCCAGTCGACTCTGGAAGCACTACGCCGGGTGCATCGTCTGCGTCCGTTTTAATCCGCCACTGGGAATACTTGAGGTATTGTTTTTAAAACCTCAAAATGGTATTTAATTCGCGCAACTGTAAAATTACTTTAGACATGTTACAGTTCAAGCTTTTTTGGTCCATATATTCCAGGATATCGAAAAGACGTTGAAAACACAACAGAAAATATTATGTTGACGCTACTTCGAATATGGAGTTACTGAAAAGCCGACATAAATAACGGCAATTTTCTGTTTATATTGTGTTTGGAATTTATCTGATTGGGGAAATGCGATATTTTGTACGACTTTATTTTCGATTGAGAGAACTGGAATTGATTGGCAGGGTGTTGATGAACCATTGTACCTACATTTCACCGATTCTTGATATTATTCAATTTACTTTTATTAAATTCATGATAATGGAAAATTACTTCTATATTAATTTCATCCGTATATTTGGCTTCGTCGATGAATAAAAATACCTAACAGAAAAAAATGTTTATTAATGAAGTGGAGACGTAGCATAAGAAATATTTTCTTAGTAAAAGGTTCACTGGCCTTGATATCGTTTTTCTAATGTATAAATAGCCAGGAGTCGTCTTTCAATAAAACTGTAATACAATAGTTATTTATCCCCCAAAGACAAAAAACTGTCTTTTATAGTCGAGCAAGATGAGTATTTAGTTCCATCTGAAGCACCAAGACGAAATCTGTTCATTTCAACGCCTTGTTCTTTCAAAAATGCAATAAGTTTCGGAAATTTGGATTTGTTAATGGACAAAAAGTATCTGCGGAAAAATGCTTGCCTTCAAAAATAGTCGGTTTTTCATTCGGAAATTACTACGTAAAATGTCATTTTTTATAAAGTCGAAAAAAAAACAAAATTATTTCCCCTTTTCAAATTTTGATGAACAGAGAAAACTGATCAATAGATTTATAGCCTGAATAATCCGGTCACTTTAGACATAAAAATAGGATCCAATTAACAAAAATTAGGGGCAAGCTGAAAATTGGTGGAGACCTTGGGTTCACCATTCTCAATAAAACCTCAAAAGTCCTTATCGATCCCGCATGTGCGTTTCGAGTTATTCGGGGTCAAAGGTTAAAAATTGAAGTTTTTTGCGTTTTTCTCGGAAACGGTGAGTTTTTTCGAAAAAGTACTTTAAATCAAATTTGTAGCTTTTGAAATTCTCTACAAAAATAGTTTTCATGGTTTTTCCCAAAAAACTAACCATTTCCGATATATCGCCATTTTAAGTGTCACGTTACACATGATATGCACACATTTCCACGCCACCTGTGAGGTAGTGTACTCAGCGCGTTTTTTTTAACGTGGTTTTCCCAGTAGGCCTACTCCACGAACTGCTCTAATGTAATTTTCAAGGGAAATGCTTTTTTTAATGTATAATGGAAATTAATAATGTTATCTGCTAATGAATTTTACTGTAGTTTTCAATTTTTCTTGATAGTTTAATCCGAGTCTTCAAATTCTATTTCAACTGTCATGTCTTCGATTTCTTCTTCTTCTTCTTCTTTTTCTTCTTCTTCCTTTCCCTCTTCTTCTTGCTGGATGCTCAAAATCTCTTCAAATGGACACGAATCATTTGTCTCTCCATCAAAATCACACGAATCTTCTTCTGTTGTAGTGAGTAGGACATTTGAACAAGATTGGCCTTGGCAATTCGTACACGCTAGCGTACACAATAATCCGACTCTTCTACATCCACATTTGGCATTACAACCTTTTTTACAATTACAGAAAATAATGTTAAGAAGTTTATCTGGAGCGGGAGGAAGTAAAGTTTGGATTTGTTCCAAAGTATTACCAACTAATCTCCAACCCCAGTCTTCTGGATTTAGTTCATTATCTAGCCATGTTTGAACTTGATGATAGACTCGATAAAAATGTTGTATGGCAGATGCGGATGTAGGAGGAAGGCACGACAGTTGGACTTGTTTTTTATTCCGTGTGTTTTTGACGGAGGTTAAGTACCTGTATTTATCGAGGCAGTTAATTTTTTTTGGAGCTCCATAAAGAGCAAGAAGAAAGCTGATTCCATGTGTGATAATTGCGTCAGGTTGAGAATTACTATCAGTAAATACTTTTGCGCATTCAATCAAATCTTTCTTTTCAAATAATTTTAGTGCAGATATTTTGCCTCTTTTGTACATTGCTGATGTAGTATCGCAGCCGGTATATACGTGGCCTATGTGTGCATATCATGTGTAACAAGACACATAAAATGGCGATATCTCGGAAATGGTTAGGTTTTTGGAAAAAACCATAGGGGCCATCTTTGTAGAGAATTTGAACAGCTACAAATTTGATTTGAGGTACTTTTTCGAAAAAACTCACCGTTTCCGAGAAAAACGCAAAATCCTCAATTTTTGACCTTTGACCCCGAATAACTCGAAACGCGGGATCGATGGGGACTTTTGAGGTTTGATTTAGAATGGTAAACCCAAGGTCTCCACCAATTTTCAGCTTGCCCCTAATTTTTGTTAATTCAAATGTCTATAGTGACCGGACTAGAACGTGAATAAAACCAAAGAGAACTGCTTTAAATTCAGAAAATGAAGAGGTTACAATTTACTCCGCCACTGATACCGCAAAGCAGTCTGTTTATTTCGTATGACTGTAATGACGTAACTGGCAAGAACGCTGAAGCGGATTCTAGAATCATTTCCTGTGCAATTTCGAAAGCATCTCCAAAAGCTGGAAGACTGATAGACTTAGGAACAAATTTAACTCCAGAAAAATATCAAAAATATATAGAAGATTTATCATGGATTACACTGGACAACAAAATTTTGCAAAAAGTTGAGTATCGATTTTAAAATTCTTTCAATTTAATTGAGTTCAAATTTAATATCTTCTGTATGTTTCTTGTGGCGTATTAATTTGTGATGCATTTTGGCTCAATATAATAAGAAACATTTAAAATAAGAATTGAATTCCCTTAATCTTATTTCAACAAAACGTTCGAACATTTCATTATTATCTATATACACATAAATAAAGAAGGTTATTGTCAAGTTCAAGCGTGGTGCAAGACAAAAACAATTATATGTTTATCTGTTTTGCTCGAACTTGATCGGTTATATAAATATACATTCAGTATTGATAGATCCATTACAAATTATTCTTTTTGAAAAGCTGTCAGATATCAGATAGTATTATTAAAATTATGTATAACTAAATAGTATGTTGTGTTGTGCAGAAAATCCGCCTTAGAAGCCCAAGACTATTAGTGTAAGTTCAGACAGGACGCGATTGAGCAATGAGCGATGCTATGCGATGCAACGCATCCACTACAAACTTGTCATGTTCAAATAACGTGCTAGTTACCGTGGTAGGTCTGTCACAAGCATAATGTTACATAGTATCGCGTCACATTGCATCGCTCATCGCTTAACCGCGTCCTGTGTGAACGTACACTTAGACGAACGAGCGAGCGTAGCAAATCGAGGGCAGTTAGATAGTTATGGGCCATAATATTGAAAAAGTCCAATATTAAAAGACGAATAATCAAAGAAAGTGCTTCAGCACAACTAAATTCAGATAGATGTATAGGTTAGGTTAGGTTAGGCTCTATGTGAGTGGAGCCTTCTCGTCACCTCCACTGCGACCCCCGTTGGGTCTATTGTGGCTCACCCCTAGGGATTACAATTCACCCTACAAGCCTGTGCTTCTGACGAAGTCCATGGTTGTATTTGGTGATACTTTTTAGAAGTCGTTCGGCTCTAAGGTACTAAAACCGAATATGATATACCTTACCCTGCCCAAAGCTGGGCATGAGCATAATATGTGCTCCGCAGTTTCGTCCACCAAATTACAGAACCGACAATCCAAGGTCTGAACCAGACTCATCTTCTTTAGGTGGTAATTTAGTCGACAATGTCCTGTAAGCAGCCCGACAGAATGCGTAGGTTTGTTCTACTCCATTCCAGGATCTGCTTATTTTTTGTACTCGAATGGTTCTATATGAACGCCTTCGAGTTAGAGAGCCCCGGTATGTCTGCCCAGTACGTGAAGGTTTTCCTCTCCGCCCAGGTAGATGGCCGAAAAATGGTTCAGGTCCGATAAATAGAGACCCTGATCCCTTTTTTGCCAGAGTGTCGGCCTTCTCGTTGCTCTACACTCCTCGATGCCTCGGCACCCAGGTCAAAATGACTCTGTTTTCGTTGTCCAGTAATTCAATGGATTGTAGACAGTTGGATAGATGTGTAGCTAATATTTCAACTGAATGTAGTCAAATTCGGCTACCAATGTTAGAAAGTTCTTAGAGCTATCACAAACAGTTGGAAACTGGACGACTAATGAACAGAGACTCTATTTGAGCGGTTTTTATTCACTGCTCGTGAGTCGTCCAGTTTGTGATTGCTCTACGAAAAAACCTATTATCGCATCAGATGTGTTCCACTACAATACTTTCAGTCAGACGCATTTTAGTTCTTAAAGTTATACTCGAATAGTGCATCAATAACCAGAAGGTACCTGATGACGTTGTTAGTTTGTATCTAGTTATTCTATGTCTAGTTAATTAGAAAAAATTTCATTTTGTTATAGATTTCCACCAAATATATATTTTTTCAAGCAAAATAACCCAACTGCCAACTTTTGTTCACTGTTTAAAAATATTTAAAAATAGAGAATCTGAAGAGCGTTCAGCATGCAGCGTTTGATAAAGTGGGCGAGACATCAAAAGGTTCAAAAAACGCTGATTTAATACATACTACGTTTCAATGATTTTAAATATAATTGTTTACTTCAATATTATTAACTTCAAGATGTCTTCTTACATCAAAAGAGTTCGTACAATCGAGCTGGCAGATTCTGAAGTAATTTATATTTTTTCCTTTTCTTGAAGCTATATAGTTGAAAAGAGATAATTGTCAGAAGTGTCAAAGTAATATCAAGGATATGAATTATTCTCCAAAAAAGTTTCAATGCGATGTTTTCAGAACTATTATTTCAATATATACCGAATTGGCATTGACAAAAGTTTCAAAAGATCCATTACAACAAATATTGGGAACACAACTGGTACTCATCGGAAAAAGAAATTACTGAAATCGCTAGTGCGTGTCGATCCTGCAATAAAAAAATCTTAGAACAAAAATTTACGAGTTTTCAAAGTGAATTATGCTATTTGGCAATCCATTTTTTGCAAATTTACATTATTAATCTGAAACCGGTTCTGCTTCTGCCTATAGATATCTGTATCTCTCCGATTGTGAAACGGTGCAAATTAATTTTACTCACAACTATACTCTTAAACTTTTTCTGTTCAGCCGAGTGGATAGATACTATGTTAGAATAACAAACACTTTTGCGTTCTTGTCCACACTTCACTAGTGATACATTTTTGGCAAAAGAAAATTCGAAAATTGAAAAAATATTTCATTTAAAAAAACTAATTGATGTTGTTTGTATGCATAGTAATAAATAAATGAGTACTGTTTAGTACGTCTTTTCTTCTCCAAGTGTCAAATTCTAATTGACGGAAATAAATTATACAATTTAGAATGGTTCAATTAAGTGAAAAAGAGCGTATTGAAATTTTAATGATGATTGGCTATGGTGATCGTGTTAGAACTCATAAAGAAGTGTGTCATATTTTTAATAATTTGCATCCGCAGAGAAATCCTATATCCAGCTCAACAGTAACTAAAACATTACAACGTTTTAATACAACTGGGATGGTAAAAAATTTGCTAAAGCCTGGAAGACCGCGGACTGCAACGAACGAAACTGTTAAACAAAATATTGCAATCGATTTAGAAGAATCACCTCAAACTTCCACCACAAATTTGGCACTAAACCATGGTATCAGTCGACGTTCTGTAGGAAAGATATTAAAAAGTGAAAAGTATCATCCGTATAAGGTACAGTTGGTTCAAGAATTGTTAGACGATTATTTTGACCGACGGCTGGAATTCTGCGAACGGCTAATGGACATCTGTAGTGTCGACGACAATTTTGCTTCTAGCATAGTTTTTTCCGATGAGGCAACTTTTTGTTTAAATGGAACAGTTAATCGCAATAACTTAAGGTATTGGTCAAATGAGAATTCTCATTGGATTCATGAAGCACATACCCAGCATCCACAGAAGTTAAATGTTTGGGTGGGAATTGTCGAAAATAGGCTTATAGGCCCATTTTTTATCGACGGAAACTTGAATGGTGACAAGTATTTGGATCTACTAAATAACTAAATTATTCCTGCACTTCAACAGAATGGGCAATTACCACAAAATGTTTGGTTTTAACAAGATGAAGCTTCCCCACTATGATAGACGGGTTAGGGATTTTCTGGATGCGAATTTTCCAAATCGACGGAATGGACGTAGAGGAATCATAGAGTGGCCTACTCGTTCTCCGGATCTTAGCCCGTTAGATTTTTTTCTTTGGGGTTATCTAAAATCTCGTGTTTACGTTAGACGACCAACAAACTTACAGGAATTGAGACAAAGAATTATTGATGAATGTGAACTAATACGTGGAGAAGACTTGGAAAGAGTGACTCAAGAATTTGTTAATAGGATGGCATATTGTCAGCAAGTAAACGGCGAGCATTTTGAACATTCGAAGTAATTTTGTTTTTCATTATTCTAAAATAATGAAATGTACACCTATTGTACAACTAACAGTGAGTTATTCCTCGTTTTTACAAATTTTTTGACACTAAACTCACTATGTATGAATTCAAAATAACAAGCTCTTTCAAAATCTGTAAATATATATAGGGTGACCCATTTAAATTGAAGAAGTTGATGGCATTTTCGGTTAAACCGGAAGTATATTATTAACAAAAAAATGTACATCAGATGTATTTTGTTCCAGTTCCATTGCACTTACCTGCAAATTTTCATAAATATCGTTCTTTTCATTAAAAAGATATTTACTTGGTTCCATACTTTATATCAACCCCGTATATTTCAATATTATCAGTGATTAATGAGTTACATGTTTCATCGAAAAGTAATCATATTTTTCATATTAGTACGTACGATTTCATTAACGTCATCGTATAATAATGAGACACGTTTTCGTTCGTTTCGTTTTTATATTTCGTGTCAATATCAAGCAAGTTCATTGTGTGTGTAAGCCCGGCCTTATAAATTACTTCCAGTTTAAAAATCGGAGCCATTGTGAGATAGAACTTATATAGACGAACCTCCGCTGCGTAGCCCTTTTCAGTGTGATATAAATTGTAATACGTATTAGACTCTACTGGAAAAGTAAAAGCTCATCGAGCCAGCCTTTGCCTTTGACATTTTCTAAAATCTCTTTTCAAAGATCACTCTTTGAATACGGAGGCACACTGTAAAAAAATTGTTTTGTCGAAAATAAATGCCAATTTAAGTTTTTATTTGAAAGAATGTTTTTAAAGCAGTTGATTGATTGGTTGGTTAAGCACCACCAGTCAGAGAATTAGAGTCCTTGGCACCTCAGCCTTTAGGGTTTTCGTACGCATATATTTTTAAAGCAGTAGTAGGAACTTATTTTAACCGTATATGCAGTAAAAACTACCAAACTGAAATAGATTCCTATACTATGACATACAATTTTGGGTTTATTACGTAACAAGTGACAGTGACAGCTATCGTGACTACACACGTACGAACTCGTGCATTTTTTTTATGGAGAAGCACTTTTTGCGCCAAATGTGAATGACCCCCCCGTGCATCCACTGTGATCATGACATTGCTGAACCGAAGATCCACCTCAGCCTCTGTTGATAGACGTTCATCAGGAGAACCCCAGTGTCTATATCTAAATTGTTACTGGATCTGTGTTGTGATGGATCCAGTTTTTATCTACGGTAATGAAACGGCGAAAAAGTTTGTTCGCATTCCGCCTGATCATCACCAAACACTCCCTTGAAGTAGTTTACGATGGCGCTTCAACAACTTCTTTTGGGCAACGCGAATGATGGACGTCGCTTTTGCTACAACTACAACGAAACTCAGTGAACGTAACGGCGCAGAGTTCTCATAGTATTTGTCAATCCTTCCTTTAGCTTCGGTGAAAGTTTTTTCACGTAAAAATACTAGTTAACCAGCACACTTGCAGTTAACTTCTTTCTCTTCTCGATAAAATCCATGAGGTTGTCTGCTTCTAATGATTGTCAATGTATGAAACTCGTTTGGGATGGCTTGAAAATCCTGGAAGATTTGGGCAGTCAAAACAGCCTGGATATTAGGCCACTCAAATCATAAGGACAATAAGAAGGCGGATTTAATAGCACTATGTGCCCCTACTGTTCTTAAATATTTTTGTCGTATGGCAAAGAAAAAGTAGTATCCAGGATAAGGAATAAGATGGAGAGTTTATCAAAGAACCATTGCCAAAATTATCAAAGTACTGAATAAATAGAATATTGATATTAAGGGCGAAAGAGGGTGTTAAAGATGAAATGCATTTATCCAAATGTTTCATCTCAAATATCGTCATTGGATCAAAAAGCAATGCTGCTTTATTTACTTCTTGCCGAAATTCGTCGAGGGTAGATGACATTCTTGTGAACAAGTTGTTTCATTGTACCCCATACACCTTAATCGAGAGTATTAAATTCTGGGGTACGTGGCGGCTGTACTTCTATGTACAATTACTTAAGGACCACTCGTATAAGACCTGGTCACCGATTCTTGATGGCAACGTTCCTCGTGGATCATTCCTCGATGATACTCTGCAGCTGCTGCTCTCAAAATTATAATTACGTATTCTCGATCATAAAGGAGGCATGGAACAGGAAACAAAGCAATGGGCAATCCGCAAATTTGAATGTGTCGTGTAGGATTGTCATCAGTTTTCAATTAAAAGCCATTTACAAAAAACAATTTATAGTTATAATCGTATACTTGATAATTTAGGTTGAAATTACTACCATATGGTAAAAAAAGTTGATCATTGAATATTATGGAGCATGAAAGAAAAAACAATAAAATCTTATCCAATTACATCCAGAGCTGAAAGCCATGGTCTTGTTGGATATTAGGTAAAAAGAAGGCATTTTTTTTAAAGAAAATAATTGTCATTTGTTAAATTAGTAGATATATTTTAAATGTAGGTACTCCTATTGACATTCTATATAAAAAATACCGTTAACCGATTCTCACTAGAACTCTTTTCTTTCGGCTGATGTACTCACTAGGTCAAGAATTTCGGCACCTAGCATTTGATCTATGGAATGTAGTAACAGAGATAGGTCTAGACAAGATAATCTAGTAAACATGTAGGCACATACAACAAATCCACAGTGGTGGTAGTAAAGCTAGATATAGTCAAAAGCGCTCTTATCGTGCGGGTCCAAAGGTCACTAACCATATGTATTAAATCAGAAAACACAGAGGTTACCAAAATGTGGGATTACAAATATACCCTGAGAAAAGAATGATGGTTTTATTATTTTAACTAACATGAAGATAGCTACTTTTTCTTTCATTCTCGAAATAATCTATCAGATTAAGTACCATTTTTTTTGCTTGAGGATGCTTCTTATTATTCATATTGTCACTTTGAATGGTCAAAGTCACAAAACGGACATATTTAAATAAAAACTTAGCTGGTGAAAGACTTTTTAGAATCGCTGAAAACTATATACATACATATCCTTTTTTTCCTGTAAAAATTGCATAAGTCTGTCTTATTCATCTTACGGATTTTATTTGGAAGTTATGATTAAATGCAATAAAACTAAAACTGTGAGTATGTCTTTGTTCAATCGTATGACCTGCATGATAAAACTGCATTTGACTATATCAATCTCAATGACTATTAAATACATACTGTATGACGCAGCTTTCTCAACATTTTATAGTCTTTTAATAGATAGCAGTTGACGGAATCAGTGTTGCATCTGAAGTTGTTAGGCGGAAATTTCAAAAATAAATTGACTTAGCGAACTAGCCTAGTAGGAACAACCTTAACAATGTGAACTGTTGTAGCGTTTGATGTAAAGATCATAGAATATTGCAAGAGTGATAATCAATAATCGAGTGTTCCAATGACCAGAAATGTCCATTAATAATCTTATATCAGCTTTAATTGTATAACACTCGAGATCATTGAAAAAATTCGTCTATGTGTGATGAATTTCGGAAAGTGTGAAGCTGGCTATAAATACATGTATACTTGTTTGTGAGTGAACATTTGATAATGTTCTCCCTTCTCCTCATTTTTCGTATCCACCATTTACGATATTTGCAAGTCTTTATGTTTTATGTATGGATATTCACAAACATGCAAAGGGACTAAGGATATTTCAAACGTTCCCTTTATCTATTTTCTGTGTATTACGTCGTTTTTAAAAGGGTAGACACCCACGGTTTTTTTTTGTTGTTTCGTCTTTTCGTATAAAATCCTGAAATGTTTCACTTTCCGACCTGATGTGAAAACTCGACTAGTTTAGAATTTTCTTCTTGGAACGGATGAAGAGGAGGATAATTGGAGTTATTAGTATAGAAGGATTGCAAAATCACACGCACATACAGCAATTTTGATTTCGATTATGAATAGCTCTGATGAGGTCGACGTGATATCTCTACTGACACCATTTTCGTAGTTGGAATTTTACTGCATCCGTTTCATCCAGATTAAAATTATGGATCACTACACTGTTAAATATTTCAGACAAGGAACAGTGCTCATCAAAAATATATCGACATAAGTTTTTGAAAAAATTGAGGTTATAATCGAAAATGTTTAAAATATTGTTATGAAGTCACCAACTCAGAAGCCGGTCTTGTTACTAAATCATACATTTTAGTGAATGCGCATTCTAGGAGATTCTAAGAAGGTAGTTTTGTTTTGGTTTTGAGAACCGGCTTCGAGGAGCCGAAGGTGATAAATTAGGAAACGGCTTCTATTAATCCGAGAAGGCGACGTTTCTCGAAGGTGTTGGAATATATTGTAATGTTTTTCTTATTTATTGAAATAGTTTTCTTACGGTGGGATAAAATTATACACACACTATGGATAATTACTACTGATTTATTGAAGGAACGCTTACACACTATAATAAGCTTAATTTATATACACACTACTTAATGTCTACTAATTTATCTACACTCGGTATAATTATTGTCCTATTTATCTTTAACACTATTTATATTTCACTATTCGATTCACTGTAGTTCACCGATTCACTGTTCTCTGAAACTTGTCTATTAAGAACCGTCTATTAAGAACTGTCTATTAAGAACTGTCCGACTAACTCAAAAACTCGCGTATATATAGTCTTTCTCAATTCTCGAACGTTCTCGACTTTCCCATGCTTGTCTTTATAGTTCAGCGACAGGACCGGCTTCTGAATTACTGAGTTCGTAACAATATGAAAGACAATACCTGCGACAAGGGAACAGTTAGTACAAAGCTAGAAAAACCAAGTTCACAGAAAGAAAGGAAGTAAAAAACTGTCGATAATACGGATAATACCGATAATAGGTAGGTACCTCTACCTTATATTAAAATACTTAGAAAGATTTTCATGTTAGAGCAAAATTAAAACATACCTACTATGTATGCTATAGCATGTTATATTTCATATTTCTAGCATTGTATTGTATTTATTAGTTATACAAGACTCCTTAAAGACGATGTCAAGATGCTTTCGAACAAGTGTAGTTTCTGTAATATATACGACCAAGGTTGAAAATGCAGTGATTGATTTAGGCCTAGGCCCGTGAGGCGCTTGCCTAGGGCGGTATAATTTGATGGGCTGCATTTTCAAAATTGGGACAGATCAGTAAGATCACGTTCAGTTGAATCTGTATCAGAAGCAGTCGACTATTTTCCACTTTGCGAGTACTAATTTCTTCTCACATCGTTGGGAATTCCCAAATTTGACAGTTACGATTCTTTCTCAAACTCGTTGGTCCGCTCGATATGATGCATGTTACGCATTAGAAAAGTAGTAGTCTGGAATAATTGATGCCCTGGAATTCATTGCCGAGAGCATAAATCAGAAACCGACTACGTCATCTGAAGCTACAAGATTGCAGCGAAAACCACAGCATGTAGAAACAGCAATTCAAGTATTTGTTTGGAATGTAATTTAAGATTGTTTTGATACTGCTAGTAAGAAGCTTCCACTAAAAGGGCGGCCCATCAAACCGGGCGTAGGGCCGCAGTAAACCTAAATCCACCACTGAGTTTAGGGTTTTGAATGGTAAATGAGTCTATTGAGGAATTTTATTATTTTGAATGTGGAGTGGTGTATTATTACCAAGTTTTATTATAATTTATTCCTTTTTAATCTTAGAAACATATTAACAAAACCAGTATGCAGTGACAACCCATAAAGGAAAGTATCAATATGTAGAACTATTGACCAAGCTTGTAAGCCAGGCTTGGCCCGGTCTTGATAGAAGTCTGAAATTTTAACGATGGGCCAGGCACAGCTGTTAACACTGGGCTAGGCTCGGTTGCCAAGACTGGGCCATGGTTAAATGCCAGGACTGGACCCTGCCGAAAATATTTAGATTATTCAATGTCTAGCATCGAAGTGAAAAACTATATGCAGCATCACCTGGAAGTTGGTCATCATTATTATTTTTCAAACAATCACTGCTGCTACTTTTTTAATCATTATCACTACTACTGTCACTGTCAGAATCATCATCACTTGTACTGATAGAATCATTATTATTATCATTATCCAATAGATATTTACGATATAAGTGTCGTAAAGATTTATATTACGAAATGAGATGGGAAATTTGTCAAACGAGGCCGTTAGGCCGAGTTTGATAACCCATTGAATATCGTAATATGAATTTACGATACGAATATAGTACATTATTTTACCTACTACCAATAATGTTAATTATTTACTCAAAATTAGTCAATATTCCTGAAATTAATGATATTAGAATCATGTAACAAGCAAGCGTTGCGCTCATTGTTGATTTATTTTGCGAACTGTCAATTTTTACGCGTTCACTTCAGTTTGGTATAATTGTATCGACATGAGTTCCGACTATAGAAGTGTGGATTCTGATATAGAACTTGCTGCAAATAACGCAATACAAACTCTGGGGATTAACTTGACCTGAAAGAGTATGGCTGGCGATGGGGCGCTGAACGAAAATACTCGAATCACGCCGTATACAACCGAACGGCCTAATCTAGATGGGTCTCCATTAAACGGCCATGGTTGGGTTATCCAGTCTTGGCCAAAACTGGGTTACCCAGTCTTGGTCCAAGCTCGGATAATCATAGGCATGGCGAAGGCTGGGTCAAACAGTTTTGGTCCAAGCTGGGATTCCCAATAAATGGCCAAGGCTGGGCTACAGAGTCTTGGCCTAAGCTCGTATAATCATAGGTACGGCTGAAGTTGGGTTGAACAGCCTGGCCCATACATGTGCCAATACAGGTACGCCGAAGCTAGGTTTCCCAGTACTGACCCAGGCTTGGCCCCTTTGTCAAATCTGGGGGGTTTCCTACATGGCTCATATTTACAAATAGATATAAAAAGTAGCGTATAACAATAATTTCTTGGAATTTATAAATTTTGTGTTATATCTAATATTTCTGGCGTATTATATTGATCAGACGAAACCCATTAACAGAGATATCACATTACTTTATTCATTATAGATAAGACCCATCAACAAAGATGTCAGTTAACTTTTGAGCGGAGGTTTGATACTCTCATCTTTCGTATCACGTATGCAAATGGTCAAGGTTAAAAAGGCAGAAAGGGCAAGTTGAGGGTTCTAAAAAGTGAAGTGGTCTGTGTGGAATGGGATTATTTGGAAATTTTAGTCTACACATAACCATGGTATTCAAAAAAGAGTAAATTCGGATAGCTGTATTAGTACCGAGTTTTATTATAACTATCCTTTTTGGATTACACATTTGACATCGTCTTGTCTGGTTTTTTCTTGCAGAAAAGAAAATTGATTTTCTTATTGATACTCCTTTATCGTATATATTTCAGTGTCCTACTCATGCATAAATTTATTTCGATTGCTGAGGTATAAGGAAAGGAAGCTAAAGTTTCCTCAGCTAAACAGCCCGTTTTACAAATTATCACAAAACAAACACGACTAAACAACATTAATAACAGTAACATTAGTAGGTAATCACATTGCAAATGAACAAATTAACTCAAGTAAAATTAAAATTAAAACTAACATCACGTTGCGTTGATGAAAATAAAAGGAATTGGAAGAACGGTGAGAGGTGAGTGGAAATTTCTGATTCCCGCATGACGTAACTGCGCGGCTCGGACGCAATTTGAAGTGGAAATCAGCAATTCTAAAATTTTTGGGAGGAGAAATTTTGTGGAAAATGGGTGTGCTTCACTTTAAAGCGGTAATTGTCATATTATTGAAAATATTGAAAAAGTTATTGCGAAATGAATGCTCCCGGTAATTTTGATTCCTCCGGTTCTTACCCAAGAGAAAACGAATTTCTGCAGTGGTTTTTAACCTAAAAAATCAAAATTTGTTGTTTTGCCGATTATATGAGTATTTCACTGTTTTGTTTTCGTATTTGTTCCCAATTAAAATGGAAATGGATCATTTTAACAATATAATGTTGAATAATATTATTTAAGATATGGAAGATGCTGCATTCCCAATCATAACTTAAAAATGAAAAATAAATTAATGATAAATTTTTTTTAAATCTAGCTTTCATTTAATTGCCAAAAAAGAAGAAAATAATCTTCAAATTAAATCAAAGCTTGTTGTGAGATCTGCATATATTACACTTAACATTTTCTTCCATACTTATAATGGGTACTTATGTCAAGCAAGACTAGTTAGTACACAGGTAAATCTTGCGACCAGCTTTTATATCATTTAATAAATTGTGTAATACATGTACTAAATTGATTGGTTTTATTAAATTTAAAGTTTATTTTCTTCTTTTTAGTGCAATTAAATATAAGTTTGTTTTCAAAAAGCTTCTTTTACCAATAATTTATTAGTAAATGTGACAAAACCGCTCATATTGAATATTTACATGTTTTGACAGCTATTTGTTTTGATTTTTACTAAATATTATTCAACTGTGGTAGATATTGTGAAAACATTTTAATGTGGATCAATTAAGGATACTTTATTTATTGGATATATAATATATACAAGATGGCGAATCGTTGTGTACTATGCAAAAAATAGAGTATAAGTGATGTTAATACATCCTTTCACAGGTAAGCAGCAAGTTTTGAACAGTTTTACAGTTCTGAAACTTCCAGTATTTTATCATTCGATAAATATAAATACCATTTACCCGTTCTAATAAGAATACAAATTTATATTATTAATAGAAAATAAACAATGTGTAACTATACATGTTTATAATTCAACGTCTTTAAGAGATATTGTTAGCCTTGCCGACTCTCGTCACCCAAAACATGTTAAACTGTTATCAATCTCCATTATTGGTCTTCTGAAAATTTGGTCATTTATAATCAATGAATAAAAAACTCATTGGTAAAGCATCTTAAATTTTCATAGTTTGATTATTAATACACTGGTTAGGTTATTTTTTTTAGTGTATTTTGTGAATCGTATTGTGCTAAGCTAAGTGTAACAATTCAAACCCTTGCTATATGATGTGCTATCAATATCGACGTCAACTAAAATTCATTCTTCCAGTAATAAATAAATCTAAAATAAATTAAAATCTTCGTCCCGCACGGCACTATTAGTTGAATTGGTGACCTTTGCTGTGTGCATTGCTATCCTTGTTTTGAAACGAGAGAATCGACTCAGATGTTGGTTGTAAGCAAAGTGTGTTGTTAGTATAGCGGGTTATTCATTTAGTCTGCTCAATGATCAAAGGACACACAGCTACTTGATGACCTCAAATAATATATTTGCCTGTCAAATCTACCACTGCTCACTAAAATTTCCCATGAATATCACGAATTTAGTTCAAGAAAACGACATCTTTATCTCAGATCCCAGCTGCATCAATCAAATTGAGAGGTTCTCGAAGGAAATATCTGTTAATGTTTCAATAGTTGTAATAATAATGATTGTTTCTGAAATCGCGCCCCTGCAATAATTTTTTGTTTGTTCTAATAACTTCGTTATTGAATTTTCCTTGTTAAAACTGTTTTTTCTATCGATTGATAGTTTTTCTTGGTGCACGTACTGTAACTACTCAAACATTTTCAGTTTTCATCACTTCTCTCTCTCTCTTTGACTACGAATTATTTATTCTTGTAGCAATAAGTATTCAAAAATAATAACGGATATCAGAATACTGATACTGGAACGTACAAATCTTGTTAAAATATAATTGGATTATTTGTAAACATATAACGTGAGAACACGCTGTAGGTTTTCATCATGGAAATCACAATTTTAACTTTACTCACAAGGCGAATGGGGGAATAAACTGTGTTGCTGCCACCACATATTGGATTTTTCGTGTAATGGAATATCTTCAGGAATATCGAGAAATATAGCCGAGAGAGACTGTTGAAAAGGGGGTGGTTTTATGGAGTCATGATTGACAGCGCGGTTTCTATCGTGATAATGTTACCGATACGTTTGGAAACCCACTGTCAAAGTTTCAATCTATTCTGTTACATTTCACATTAGACATTTTTTATAAGAAGCGCTTTTTTAGTAGTAATAAGTTTCATTACCGCACATCCAAGGAGAAATGTTTTTTGATATAACCTGCATTGAAAGTGCGAGCTTCACTTAGCTGGAGTATCCTTCGATCTTTCTAGTGCTGTTGACTCTTTATTTTCGTTTTTCATTGAACAAGATGTTAAATCTAGGGTTTAAAACTATATTTCTGGACTCGATTACGTGTTCTCTTCACTATCTCGCTATTTTCTGACGATACGTCAACTCAGAGCCCTGATTAGCTCGCCAAAACTACATACTTGTTCAGTGATGTGAAGCCAATGATGTGATTATTGATATCAATGTAATAGTTTGTATTCACTTTCAAAAAAGCAGCTTAAATAAAAATTAATTCCAACTAAGTTGGGATGATATCCTAATACCCACCAGCTTATCCGGTGTTAGAAGTTGACTATTTACAGATATGGGTTACGGACTCGATCTCCATGCCACAAAGTCTGCAGCTGAGATATCCTGTATACAACATCATTTAATGCAGTTGGGCTTTTTCTAGAGCAGGACCCGTTAAATAAACTGTAATGGTTCATAGATTCCTACGGATATTTTTTAGTATTTCGGCCCGCTTAACACATGTATCACCTATAAAGGTCTTACTGTGTAACTGCTTTGGAGTGTTCCTATATTGGCTTCGTACCGATGTTTGTTTCTGTTTATGGATCACTTTCTTTGTGACGCCAAGGACTGGTTCTGGTCCAATATATATTGAACATCTTTTAGTGAGTTCATCTGCTCCTTCATTTCCAGAAATATCGTTATGTTCCGGCTCTCACATTAATATTACTTTAGAGCGGTTTGTCAGTTTTTTCTGGCATTCCTCTACCAATTATTTGTCCACTATTTGAACACGAACCACCTGGCTGTCAGTTGATATGTTTATCCTAAGTATTTGTTTATTCTGGCACATTGTGGGATAGCATGAAATAAATTCGGTAGCATATTTTCCTAGAGAGAAAAAACATCTTGTGTTCCAAGACACTATACGACCCTGCTCATGTCCCTTCCCCAGTCTTTGACTCGTTTGTGTACCAGGGTTCATCCCGGAGAAACTTCAGTCCGCTTTAGTGTTGCCAGTTCTTTGTGTAAGGTATCTCTACTTCCTATTCAGAGTCGGGGAGAATTTAAGTAGCCTTATAGTCTGTTTTGTGTCCTGTTCCCCTCCTCAATCTGCATTGTTATTTGTATACCTACTACAGCCTTGTGCGTTCCAGCGATACAACTTAACCCGCCTTGATACGACAACTACTTAGAACAATTATTTTCGAAATAAACAAATTTTAATGTTACAGACAGTTAAATATTATTACAGTTTCCTGTAATATTGTCGTATTTAATAAAGCGTTTTATCAACAGATGTCGTAGAATGATTATTTATATTCCACCACTTCATACGGTTTTGAAAAATGATATATTTTTCAAAAACAGTTACCGTTCAACTAAAAAGCAACAACTACTTCCCGTACTATATGCACCGACGGATATTGAATTACACTTAAAAGTCAAACGGGGTTTGTATGTCTACAAGATATTTTAAAACCAACCATTCTAGTTTGCAATTAGAAGGGACAACACAACTTGTAGAACGGTTTCGGCGTATTTGCGCCTCATCAGTACAAGGTATATGTTATCCGTTCGAGAATATTTAGTCCCGGACTGGATAATATAAGAATACAAGGAGTATTTCATCCGTCCAGAAGCTCTGCGAGCATAATCTTGGACTGAAGGAAACGTTAAAATCATACTAATACAAATGATTGTGAATAAACAAGCTCTGTTGTTACCTACTCGGAAATTAGCTTAAATTACGAGTATATTTCAACTTCTGGAATAGTTTTGATTGGGGTAGTATGTTTTTAATTGAATTTATACAGTGCCACACCAAACGCAGACGGATTTTTTGTTTTTATTAGTTCAACTCATTCCCTTTGACTATATTGCTTTCCCAGAGACGTCGATTATTTTAATTAAAGACTGTCGCTGTGGAAAATAAAGACTTATTTTATTTGAAGAGTCTTAGTTTGATTCTTCAATCGTCAAGATTGAAGGAATAATAGAAACATTAATATTTTTTATTGAAACTGTCTGTGACTCGACAGCACAGGTCATTGACACAGATACAGTTAGACAGGATAGCAGTACTAATGTCTACAGGTTTAGGAGATGCTGCTCAAGAATTAAATTATAGGCCTATACATACCTTGGAGAAGACTATTAATAATAACCTTCGATTGCTGGCTAGGAAGACTAATCATTCCTTCGAAAGCTATTACTAATTTTGTAGTCATATCGCTTATTCTGATAGTTTATGTAATTCATCGAGATTTACTTCACTGTCTTTAGACCTTCATGTCCAAGGCGAGTGTGTCCAATACGAATTCTCCTTACCAGGTTTCTATCTTTTATCTTTTGGCTGGGAATAATTATAGGGATGCATTACATATCCAATGAGTTAATTGATTTATTAGTTTAGTGCAACTAGTCAGAGGCTAGAAAACCTGGGCACCTCAGCCTTTTCGGCTTTTTATCTTGGTTGGTTGGCCGTTTATGTGGAGATACTAGTAACCCTTATAGGGATCAATAGTTTTTTCACTTGTTTTGCTGCCTGGTAAGCTACTTCATCACCTGAAATTTCGACTTGGGATGAAAATTTATTGAGTATTTAATTTATTGATTGAACAATTGTATGTGATGTGCATCTACGCATCGTTGGGGAATCTTAAATCTGTATTCCAGGCAGAAATCTACGCTATCGACATGTGTTTGCAATTGAATATCGAAAGGGGGTATAGAGGCCAAAACATCCTTATACTCTCTGATAGTCAGGAAGCATTAAAATCTTTAGCATGTCCTCAGTTCAGATCTAGACTGGTATGGGACTGTCTACAAAAACTAATAACCCTGGCTAACCATAATAGAGTTACTCTTAAGTGGGTCCCGGGGCACAAGGGCATTGTAGGAAATGGAAAGGAAGACATCCTAGCAAAGCGAGGGTCTGAGACTATGTTCACTGGTCCTGCACCAGTATTTGGGATATCTTAAACCACTGCACGTGGTTGTATATCTCGGTGGACTCAAACTAAGCATCAGTCGTACTGGAGACACGTGAGAAAACATGAACATAGCAAACTCCTGGTCAAAAAATCATCTGAGAAGCTGACTACTGAAAACTAAACCTTCGCAGGGGCCAGATACGGATAGTGACGGGTTTACTCACCGGTCACTGTACCCTAAGGAAGCACATGCATACAATCGGCATATATAGGGAGGAACCTATCTGTCGGTTGTGCATGGAAGAGGAGGAAACAGCCTCTCATATTAGTTACGATTGTGAAGCATTATCTCATTGGAGATATAGACTCCTAGGACTAGAACAGACTAGAACCAAGGGAGGATTTCTCCAAGAAAGACTGTTGAGCATGATAAGGGCTACTGGTCTCTTCACATAAACGGCACAACCAAGAGCACAAAAAGCTGAGGTGTCGAGGACTCTAAGCCTCTGACTGGTGGTACTGAACTAATCAATCAAATGTGATGTGCATAAACACCTGTCAAGCTTTGTGCCGATAATACCCAGAATGGTTTTTCTTAAGAGCTTTTGAGATGTTTTATATTTTGGGTATTGAGTTCAAGCTAGATTGATTACTTATATGGTTTTCTGTATAGTTTTCTTGTATAGTGTTTAGTATTCTAATAGTTAATTTTGAGGTTGTCCTATGAATGAAGATGAAATACTCTGATCAGTATTGAACTAGAGAAGCTACAGCATAAAGCTTTGAAAATCTAGTGATTAAAATCTGTTCATTAGAAGGTTTTTGAGACAATACTACAGAATAACCTCCCATACAGAAGGGACACCTTTCCACAAGAAATATATTGTTGCTAGAGTACGCGAATTTTATTTGACATTGATGTCAGTACCAGCACCTACAACACACTGAGAAAACTGTCGTAACCTTTTTCACTGCGAAAAACAGTATTAATAATATCTCAAAAAATAGATAGGTACTTTCCTATCTGGTGAACTTTTATTCAGAGGAAATTTGAAAACGAATATTTGGCAAGTGTAATATTCATGACGTTGTGACTACCTATTTCAATACAACAATGTTACTTTAAGTATGACAAAAAATACTAAGAACATTGAAATGTTTGTCTTTGATTACACTGAGAATGTTACAAAACATTTGAAGGTTTCATAAAAAATATGTCTCATGATATTTTTTCAATATATGAGCACTAACTTGTGAAAGGTAATATAAAAAATTAAGTATCCAAAGACGAAGCTGCTGCTAACTAATTGGATGTTTTATGTGTGTTTTAGTGAGCAGAAATACTACCTATATTTTCAGTATGTATCAGGCTGTACTTTTCTCATTTTCGCACTTCCCTCCGTCCACATACTTGCGAATTGCACCGCAATTCAGAATTCTAGGGCACAGCACCTAGGAGATTATTGGATAAGAGAGGGACATTTACCTAAGTTGAATCTTGCAGATATCCTCAAATTCCTCAGGGAAATAGGACTAAAGGAGCTACTAGTCTCTGAGATGTTCATCAGGAACTAAGTAGAAGTAAGGGTTACAATAGATCTTTTGGTTCTCGGTGAATGTCACCCAATCATACATACATACATGGTTCCCTTGTGTTCCGGCAATCATAGCAGAGCGTAAAAGTTTTGTTGAATAAATAAATAGTATCAACCGGTCAATTGAACTTCTCTTTCAGAATTCAAGTTCGTTCAATTTGTTACAAACCCCTTTTTTGACTTCACATTAAACTATACGTCAATCGATATTGTAAGTTGATTTGCATACTTAATTTTAAATTGATGTTGACGTCTTCCCTATAATTACCGCTAAGAGTTTATGAATATTCTATCCTGGTTAATTACAAATGCGACTTCGGAGGTTTAATTTTTACATACGATAAAGCAGCACATTTTATTGAACGTATTAACATAATTTTATGCAGATTTATACTGATGAAGGTACGTATACAGTGAGGTTCTAAAGTAATGGATACATTTTTTTCGTAACTATGACTTCAAATAAAAAACCGTGTAGGAGATCAATTTTGATATATGGGACTTTTTTGAATAAAGTGATTTACCTGCTCCTCAAGCCTTTTTGGGGTAATACCTATCAATAAAAAAATTTAAATGAAGAGGGGTTGCGTGCACCTCGTTTAAAAGGATTTTCAATTCATCATTCAGCAATATAGGACTTTTCACGTTCATGCTCCGGCAAAAAGTAATTTTATTTTATACAAATGAGTGGGCGCTTATAAACTGGTCACTTATCACTAGTTTATTATAGTCGGGCCCCTCTCAGTTTGCCACTTTCGGATTAGAAACCCATAGCAATAAGGTGTTCTGTTCGTGGGAAATTTCAGCAGTACTCAAAGTTATTTTTCATAACTAGTAAGATAGAGGGAGAAATTAATGTAACGGATTTTAGTTATATTCGTGGTATTTTTTTAATGGTACCCAATTTATATTGTAATGTTACTTTTAATCTGATTCGTTATTAAATGAATGTGTTAGGATATCTTGAGAAATTCCTTATCTATGTACTCACTTCACTTATAAAGCGAATAGTTTTATAAGTGAATC
Organism: Lochmaea capreae; assembly: GCA_949126875.1. Classification (NCBI taxonomy): domain Eukaryota; kingdom Metazoa; phylum Arthropoda; class Insecta; order Coleoptera; family Chrysomelidae; genus Lochmaea; species Lochmaea capreae. The sequence continues at coordinate 16,185,887 of OX421400.1, read as the reverse complement.
CGTTACTTCAGAACCTCACTGTATACACTATTTTATTGGATTTTGCTTTATCAATCTTTCCCATACAGATTCGACAAATTTATCTTCCATATGCAGAATCTCATATAGGAGCAACAGTGAGCACTATAAATTAAATTATATATGTCCAAGAGAGAACAGCAGACATTGTATCTCTGTTATTTTATATCTTCCTCTCTTCCGAATCTGTATATATGAAAAACGACAGTTCTGAGTGCAATAATTATTAATAAGAAAGTCTAAGATTTGCTTTAATTATGAATTAATGCCTTACAAATGAGGAACAACTACTCTGGATGTACCACTAAGTTGAAAAACTGCTATCTACCATGGCAAAAATTCATAATTTGAGCTACGAATTGCTACCTAATCCGGTATATTCTCCAGATTCAGCCCCCTGTGACTATTCTCTGTTTCAAAACTGTTAGAAACTGCTCGCCTGCTTCTTAACGACATTTTGAATAATTTGAAGGAGGTATTTCCAATTTTTTTCTAAATACAGTTGGTAATGATATTGAATTCACCGATAGAAATATAGTTAGCAATTTTGGAGTGTGAATCAACTTTCTGATGCCTGCAGAGTCGATTAACTTGACATTATAGTGTGTCATCGTTCCTCCATTAATACAGATTATAAATGACATTTTCAGAATGCCGTGAAGGACAGGCTTCTCATTCAACCAAGATTTTAAATATCGGTAAACCGTTGACTGACTGACATTAATCAGCTAACGTTGAGCTACTATCCTGAATCGTATAAATGGCCAATCCTAATGTACGTTGCACAAAAGCGATTATCCAGAGTAATTTGCTACAAACGGATAGCAATAATCGGTTGTATATCACGCACTTGGTATTGTTGATCGAACTCGATTATCCCTTTTTTTATTCAATTACTCTGTATCTTCATGCTCCAGGACAATTTTTCCCTGCGTTTATTATAATTGGTGGTTTTAATTTGATACAAATATCGCCAATCTACACTCAATACAGGGTGAAACAAGTACAACTTGCCATATTCACGTCGGCGCAGCTACTCTTTCAGAATCTACGCAGTGTTGCCATGATTTTCACAAGTGATTTATGTTAAAAAATACTAACTTCATCACTGTTTAATAACCGTACATAACTGGCTGGAAGCATGCGGTCAGAGTGCTTTTTCACTAACTCCAGAGAACTGTCGTCTGAGAGCTTACTCCTATGAGATCTCTCTCTCTCTCTCTCTCTCTCTGTCACTGCTCACATGCCAAGAAGGACCTGACGAAAAGACAGTTGAGCCTCTAGTCTGTTCACATGAACGGTACAATAAAGAGAACAAACAGCCTAAAGGATGAGGTGTCGAGGTCTTAAAGCCTCTGACTGGTGGTGCCGAATCGATCAATTAATCAATCAATAAATTCGATTGAGATCATGGTAGTGTCTGTTGAAGGCACTAACTTTTCTCGTTTTTATTTCCTGATGCTTGCTATTTAAAATACAAATGTAATTGTTAAATTCCACATATAAATAATTACAAAAGTACACAATAGGCATGATGCTAGGATAATGATTTGAAATAATTATGTAGGCTATAGAAATTCTAAGCAGATCACCTATTTTCACATTACATGTGTGTTTATATTTATTCCAATTGAAATATGAATACAACAAATGACAATCCGCTATATTGATTTAAACCGAATAGAAACGAGTGACGTCACGCTTTCGTGAACATCATTTGACATTTTTTATATCGTTCGAACTTCAATTGTATTCACTGGACTTGCATCGTATGTATGATACAAAACTGAGTGTTTTGTATCACCAAATTTTCAGAAATAAAATAGTTCTGCTACTCGTCATTCTTGATCTGCACAAAAAATCACACCATGCTGTTTCCCTCTGGTCCCATGGGATTTGAGACGATAATCTGATGTACAGAAGGGATTTTTATTACCTATTACCATGAGAAGGGTGAAATAATTTACTGACAGTATTATTATAAGAAACAAAAGGGTACATACTCGATAAGTATTTTCAATAGATTTGGTTTTAGCGATCTTGTCAGAAACGATAAATAATTCGTTCCTGGACTCTCATCACAGGGATTGATTGAAAATGTTAGGGGAGTGTTGAAATAGATATATTAGCTATCAGGACATTTGATGGCACCAACCTGTATGTATGGATGGGTCATTCGTCTTGTGTTCCTGAATTAGACACAAACGACTCCTAATTTTTTTTTTTTTTTTTTAATAAAAATAGCAATTTTCCGGTACACAAATTCAAAAATTGTATCATTTCAAAATAATGTTTGCGCACGACACTCGATAATCCATGCTTACATTGGTAAAGTCGCACATTGATATAAGCTCCAATGTTTATTTTCTTTTCCTCCATTTACCTTTCCGTTAAATTCCCATAATCACATTCACGCCTTTGATTTCCGTAATGGGATTATTGCTTGGCAATAAATTCCTATATAGCACATGTTGATAGTCATTCAGGAAGTAGAATGTATCTCATTTTAAATTATTGTATGCGTTTTATACAGAGTGGGCCACAGAAAACAGTCCACCCCATTGTTTGGCAGTATTCCTTAGATTTCAAGGAAATTAGGTAACACGTCGATTTTTGTTCCATTTTCACGATACAGGCATCTGTCATTTGTCAACCCCCTCCCTTTCACTTCACCAACCCCTTATTTTTAAAAAGGGAATATTTCATGTGCGGAACATCATTAGAAAGGCATTTAGATGGAGACTTCAAACGTAATGATCGTCAACGATTTTTTTCGATATTCACACCATCTGCAAAATTAATTTAAAGTACAACACCTCTTAAAAATGAAACGCAACGCCTATGGTGTCATTTTTTCTGTCACACTAAAAGTAAATTAAAATAAATATTGCAATATGATAATTAATTTATAATGATTTGGATTAGAATAATATTGAATTAATGAATTAGACGATGAAATAAAATAGTTTAATTTGAACTAAGTTCAGTATACAATTCGTGACGCGTTTCGCTAACACAGAGTTCAAATATAATGAAGATTTAAACAAATTAAACTGTTTTATTTCAGCGTTAAGTATGGATCTTCATCAAGTGAAAGCCTCATCTATTAAATTAATGAATTAGATGTTAACAATGGTGTCCATCGACTTCCATACAATTGTAGAGTCGCTGTTCGGAGTTACCTCGAACATTTTGAAGCATTTCAGGAGTTATTAGACTGCATTCATGTACTATTCGATGTCTTAGTTCTTTCAACGAAGCGGGTTCGGTTTTATAAATTTCGCTCTTTAAAAAACCCCACAATTTTGGGGTGGTAAATCGGGGGATCTTGCAGGCCGTTTAATACATTGCCTAGGAAATCGATCATGAAGATATTGTCTTACAGCTCTACTGTAATGTGGAGGTGCGCCGTCTTGTTGGAAAAAGAGATCGTCTTCTATTATCATTTTCGGTTATATCTGTGAGAGCAGGATAAATAGCATCTCCAATAATTCGAGATATGCTCCACCATTTAAGTTGCCATCAATGAAAAATGTCCCAACAATACGATCCCCATAAATTCCTGTCCACACGTTTAATTTAAGAGGATGTTGGGTATGTGTTCCGTGGAATACTCTAGGATTTTCGTCAGCCCAGTAGCGGCAATTGTGTCGATTTATGGTACCATTTACAAAAAAGGAACATTCATCCACAAAACAAATATTGAATAAAAAGTTTGCATTAGTATTTATTTTGTGAGTCATAATCTTACAAAACTGTAGTCGTCTGTCTGGGTCATCTTCATTAATTTCCTGTACCAAATGTATCTTGTAGGGATCAAATTTATGATGTTTCAAAACCCTACGAACGGTAGTGCGAGAAAACCAGATTCTTCGGCCAATTTTCTTGTACTTGTTGTAGGATCTAAATGAATATTTCCTAAGATTGCTACTTCTACCGTTTCAGTCCTATTTTCATAGTTCTTTTTTTGATCAGCTACTGACCCTGCTTGACGTAATTTTATCAATAGTTGTAATACGTATAAGCGATGAAGTTGCCTGTCTTCAGTAAGCTGATTAAATAAATTTGCTGTTCTTCTTGCACACTTCCCGTTTTCAAGAAATATGGAAATAATCTCAACTCGTTCTACAATAGAATATGCCATTTTGGAAGTATACAAAAACTAACTAATAACTATAACTAACTATAAAACATACATGCTGGTATGGGCACAAACAATGGTGTCCCCATACGAGTAGGTACTATGTCAGATTTGTTTCCTTTGTTCTTACCTACTGTAGAAGTTCCCTACTATCCTTGGCCTAGTTTTGTATGTGTGAGAAAAATGTCTTGATGGGTCCCTAGACAAGAAGCGAGTCTCCCTGTACATTTCCTTTTGTATCTGTTCAAATAAGTATCTGTGTTTGTTATAGGAATAGCGGCTGCGCGCGTTTTGACGGAACTTCATATTACAGATGCAACTGGCTGAATGGCGAGTGAATGCCAAAAAAAAAAACTAATAACAATGTTAAGCAAACTGTCTTAGTATCAAATTATTTTTTGCAATAACTGTTTTAATTTACTTTTGATGTGACACATTAGTAAACCATAGGCGTTGCGTTTAATTTTTAAAAGGCGGATACTTTAAATTAATTAAGACTTTTTTTTGTAAAGATGGTATAAAAATCGAAAAAAGTCGTAGACGATCATAATTTCTGAATACTCCTTCTAAATGCCTTTCTAATGATGTGCCGCACATGGAATACTCCCTATTTGAAAATAAGGGGTTGGTGAAGTGGAAGGGGGGTATTGACAAATGACAGATGCCTGTATCGTAAAAATGTGCCCCCCTTAGAACAAAAATCAACGTGTTACCTAATTTCCTTAAAATCCAAGGAAAACTGACAAATATCGGGGTAGATTGTTTTCTGAGGCCCACTCTGTATATCTGCTACAACTGAAAATATTTAATTTTTGTTCCATTATCAAGCTTCACCCGAGTTACATTGTTTTTTAAAAATCGTACAAAAGGCCGAGTATTCGGTAGTATACATAAAAATAAAACGCTTTTACTTCAATTTCTTGAAATAAACAGTTTCAAAACAGCTGACAAAGATGGAATTATTGTAAAAGCATTCATTTCACTTTTCTCTTTATATTGTTTGAACGTCAAGATAAATTCATTCAACTAAAATACACATGTTTATGTCTAGTTTGCATATAACAATACCTTAGTCTGCTTGATTAATTATCATATTTATCATAAATCATGCCAAATTATAAATAGGTATAAACCATATGAGAGTCCCATTAAACTCGCTATTGTAGTGAATACAATTTCCTTTGAATGCGCAACATAGGCGTGCAATTGGCTTCATTTATAGTCAAGAAATTTACTCACCGTTTAATTTGGATTTTGTCCTGTTTTGTAAATTACATCGAAAATTTTATTCAAGTTAATCTTAGCCAATCAGATGCCTGCATTTCGACATGTTGCTATGACAATAACCTAATTTCTTCGGAAATTTCCCTGTGTAGAAGGAAATTAATAAGTGAAATTTAACTCTGGCTTGACAGCTGTCATAAACACATAAAATTATCATTTATTTTTTATGCGTTATTATTTTTAATTCTTTTAATACTTTCCCTCGTTTCTAGTAGTATAAAATTGGAGAAGTATAAAGACTAATATTTATTTTAGATTATTATTTAAACCTTGTTTTACTAGATCACAAGGAAATTACAATATTTTACATCAAATCCGAGGTTAATAAATGAAGGATGGATAATAATATCTCCAATTTAATTTCTATTTTAAAAAAGTTTTGGTATAAAATTTTCTTACCGAATCTCCTAGGTCCTAGAGCATGAATTAATATTCCGAAAATTTTCCTCAGTTGCGAATTTTTTAAGAAAATTTGCACTTCGAGAAAATTTCCGGAAATAATTCGTGCTCTAGGGAGATTATAAGTGAAAATTGTAATAATTGGCACAAAAATCGCAACTATCTTTCTCCGTTACTACGGATTTAAATTACTCTGTCAACAAAAATGTCGAACAAATTTTACATTCTGGTTTTTGTGGAGTGTTCAGAATGTTTGCGTTTTATGTACGAAGTGGATACGAACTCTGTAACAGAATAGAAAGGAAATTTCTTTCTATGCTAGGAACATAAAACAGTCTAACCCACAAAACAGAATAAAGGTTGGACTGTTTTGTGGGTTAGACTGTTTTGTGTTCCTAGCATAGAAAGAAATTTCCTTTCTATTCTGTTACAGAGTTCACGTTCTGGGTCGCTATTCTTGACATCCTTCGCAATTGTACGAGTGCGCATGATTACGAATAGGCAACTTGCGAACAGTTTCTGAAAATGGTATTTTTGACCTCACTTTGTAGAGATGTGCGAACATTTTCATTTGCGTGGTAAAATGAATTTGACAACATCGCAATTTCTAGATTATTTAGTAGTTCCGTGTCATCACTGTCATCAGATTATGGTTAGATCGTAACTTAGGTTAAGTTTCTATTATTTTGATACAATGAATACATCTCAGATGAATCCCCTAATTAACATTAAAAGAACTACTAATGCGTCCATAGAACAAAAACAAATATTATTAGAATTGATGAAAAAACATCCAAACCCAGTTTCCGGGAAATTTTCAAATGAGTTCACCCAGAAAGACGCACAAGGGCTTTGGCAAGAGGTGACAAATAGTTGTGGTGCAAATAAGGAGTGGAAATCGTGGCGAAAAGTATTAAATGTATTCTGACAGTTTTTCTATTCAGTAAGATAACATTTTAAATTTCTTCCAGACATGGCAGCACATTAGGTCCACAAATTGATATCCACTTAAAATATGAAAAGGGTCAATAGGATTGAAACGATTATGTTGAATAATTGGTTTATCTTCAGGATTTTCCAAATTTGCAATGTATGGCAAATCATCCATTTCGTACAAAAATTTGATACAGTAATTTTGATTCCTAAATAAAAGTCAAAGAATACCTACACACAACTAAATATAACCTATAAATTCTTGAAAACGCATACGCAAGCCGTTTGCGATCAACAAATACCACTCGTTGTAAAACACGCATGCTCGCTGGTGTTTCGAATGGTCAAGAATACCAAACGCAAATGACATTCGCATAATTATGAGATGCGCACGACCTTGAGAAGTACGAACGGTCAAGAATAGCGCTACTGTACGGAAAAGAATTAACACAAGTAGAAGAAAACCTGCTATCAGATGTAGAAGATGCAGCGTTGCAGGCAGAAAGTTTATTACTGCCCCAAAAATCTAGGATGGTACGAGAAGGAATACCAGTCCTTGAAAAAGTGGAAAAGCATCAAGAATATCAATAGCGTAAATGAAAAAGTGCTTATGGTCGAAGAAAGCGAAGCCATCGTCATTATGGTCGTATTATTCGATGCTGAAGCATACGTTGTTGACATCAAATCCGAGGTTAATAAATGAAGGATGGATAATAATATATTTTTTTTATAATAATTGCAAATTTACAATCTACTCAGTAAATAACAAGTAATAAGTAAATGCTATGGTTTCTTGCTAAACGACCTGAGGCGGGCACCATCCACTGATGGGTCTCCGTTGATCACTCTATGAGGTCTTCTGGCCAGCGTCTTTTCAATCTTCTCTGTTCCATTGGATCAGTGTGGATATTAGTGGATTTTGGTGGTTTTCACTGCGATTTTTGTGTCTTATGGCTGATGCCTGAATAACTTAATTGATGGTTGGAATATCAAGATCAGTATGTAATGAGTGGTTGCTTATAAACCATGGAGCATTATCTATTATGCGAAGTGTTTTAGATTGGAACGTTTGTAATATCTTAGTGTTCGATGGCTTACTGCAGGCCCCATAGCTCTATGCCATGTGTCCATATTGGTTTTAGGATGATTTTGTACATTAGTATCTTATTTTCCATTGTTAACTGTGAACGTCTGCCGATTAACCAGTTTATATTTCATTTCATCTAAGTATGTCACCAATTTAATTTCTATTTTAAAAAAGTTTTGGTATAAAATTTTTTTACCGAATCTCCCTAGAGCATGAATTAATATTCCGGAAATTTTCCCCAGTTGCAAATTTTTTAAGAAAATTCGCACTTCGAGAAAATTTCCGAAAATAATTCGTGCTCTAGGGAGATTATAAGTGATTATCTACCTCATGTGTTAAAATCCCATATGAAGCGGGAATTTTGTAGAATCCGAAATTTTCCCGCTAGCTATCGAAAATTTCCCTGCAGGTCCGAAACTACAATAACGAGTGTTAACATTGCGCATTTGTCATTTTGACATATGCTAAATTTTAAAATTCGTTTAAATGTCGCGACTTGGACAAGATTCTTTAAGTTCTATTTAAGAAAAAGTGACAGAAAGTAAACCCAAAAATACAATATTATATACTTAATTCATTATAAAATTAGCCAATAGAAATTACGAATTTTTGTACACTTGTCAAGTACTGAATACAATATAGGGTGTTCCATTTACAACGCAAACTTTAAACTCGATTCTTACCCACTTTAAACGCTCTGATTAATTCGAAATTTTGCACAAAAGTAAAAAAGAAGTTATTAAACTATAAAACACGATTTATAGGTATTCCAACTGAAAACTAAAAAATAATTCTTAATCTATTTAAGAATAAAATGATTAACGAGAAAATTAATGTAATTATGGTAATAGCGTGGGGTGTTCGATATCAATTATTATAATTTATCACTAGTTCTATTCCGAAATGTAGAGTTAGTGTATAACACAGAGCACTCAACGCTTTTACCATAATAACATTCATTTTCCCGTCAATCATTTTATTTTTAAATGAAAAATTATTTCTCACTTTCCAGTTTGATTAACTAGATTAGATCAGATTGGAAATGGAGTGGCACTTTGTCCTATCCCACTGTGACCTTTGCAGATCTATTGTGGTCCTCCCTATCCTTAGAGATCGATATCTAGCTTTATTATTTTTGTTAGACCTATTAGCCTGGATACCGCCTCCCTTGCGTAGCTCTCTGCCTTCGGTTTTTCTTCTTCGAATAGGTGAAACCGCACCCTTACTAGGCCTTCGCTTTCACAAAGTATGTGCTCCGCGGTTTCGTCTTTTTCATGGCAAAACCTACATAGGCTGTCATCTGCTAGGCCAATTGTGTGCATATGCTTCCTCAGCCTACAATGTCCGGTCAGCATTCCCACCTTCATCCTCGTCGTTTCTCGACTTTGACATAGTAGGTCGCGTGACAGTTTGGCCGAATGGCTTTTAAGGAATAATTTAGCGTGCCTTTGTCCTGGGGTTTTATGCCACCCGCACAGCGCCTGATTATTTATCCATTGGTGGATGCTCTCCTTAGTGAGGTTTTTTGCAAGGTTCTGGCCCTAACATGACCTCAGTCGCTCCCTGCTTGGCTAATTCATCGGCCTTTTCATTGCCTTTTATTCCTTGGTGACCTGCTCCCAGGCTAGGGTCCCTCTATTATGACTACCTAGTCTGTTGAGGGCCTTGCGACACTCCCACACCAGATTTGACGATGTTCGACATGAGCTTATCGCCTTTAGTGCAGCTTGGCTGTCGGAGTAGAAATATAAAGCATGCTTTTTATTTTCTTTAACCTATAACTTAGTTATTTAAATTATATCTGTCTGTGAGCCCTAAGGTTTCGGGATAAAGTTATATACGGACATTATTGTTAATCCCAATTCTTTTATAACCAATTTTGACTTCAAAACAATTCAAAACTTGAACACGTGCTCACTAAGACATTTTTATGACTTTGTGTCACTTTCCTCTGTTTTCTCAAGTACAAAAATGTAATTGGGTTATCTGGGTGCAAATTGTGTGAGTGCTGCAAGATCTCATTTCAAACGCATCAGCGCTTTGTTCAACTCGTATATATGTTTCTTGACTATTATGTGAAATCGTTTCTAGTATGATCCACTTATTTGTTGTTGGCAACGTTTGAAGCTTCCATGAATCGCTATTATGGAAGTACATGTAGCAGTAGCGTTCACGTTGCACTTTTTGATTCACCAGTAAATCCTACCTCGTTGTATACAAAGATATTTATATACATTAGACAACCAGAATTTAAAATGGCTGCTCACGTAAGCAAGTACTTCATTATGCCGCCTACAAAAAACGTATCAATTTATTTGTTTTTATTTTAAGAGATATTAAGTTCTGTTTATATGAAATTAAGTAAAAATAAAATTTTTATTTTTGTATTTGATAGTAAATAGGTAACTTTGTGCAAATTATACTATCCTAAAGCTACGTCCACACCGAAAGCAACACATAGGAACAATATGTTTATGCTGCTTGTTCCTGGAAGTTGTTTCTGATTGTTGCCAAAAGTTTTTTTAAGTTCCTCATTGTTTACGGTTGCAACAACAAAAGTTTCTATAGGTTACTTGTTTCCATGTTTAGAAACATTAGTCAACATTTTTTGTTTCTCAACGGTATTTTTATAAGTGTGGACATTGGACTTGTTGTTGGTTGTTTCCAAAACTCGAAACTTGTGTCGTGAAGCCATTGCGTCGTTGCCGAAAACATCAGCTTAAGTTGATTTGTTAGTAGTATTAATAATAGTAACACTAAGTAATAATCAAAAACATTCCGTTTAAATGGACAACAGAAAATTTGATATGTTTAATTTGAATTATTGAACTATTCCCAGTGTTTGTGAAATCCACGGGATAAAAAGTATGAAGACCGTTACCAAAAATAGGATTTGTGGGTGGAGATATGATTAGTGTTGATGAAGTTGAAAGAAAAATAAAAAACTTAGTGGCACAAATCTATAGAGAAAGAAATCTAGTGATGCAGCGTATTTTGTTAGGAGATGGTTTGGCTACAAGCACCTGCAATATATGTATCCATTATCAATACATTCTGATGTGTCATCTTTGTTTAATGAGCCTGGAAGACTTGTTCTAGTCCAATATTTACGGACTAGTTTTTTCTGTTTTTGTAAAATAATTACAATTGCAGCTGTTGTTGCCTGTAAATTTTCGTCGTACCACATTGTTAGAACACACACTGCACTGGTGTAGACACAAAGTTTCCTGTTGCAGAAACACAAAGAAACATTCACAAGAATGAGTTACCTTGATTTGGACAGAATGTATACAGAACTTTTGTTGTTGTTTCTGTTTCCATCAACAGGCTCCGGTAACCAGCAACAAAATGTTCCTTTATGTTTATTTGGTGTGTACAGGGCTTAACCTAACCATCCCCACTTAAAAGTTTGATATAATTGTAATCAAGCCATGTCCACACCAAAGAAACGCAGAGGAACATTTTATTGCTGGTTGCCGCAACCTGTTTATTGAAACAACAGCAAAAGTTCCGTAAACATTCTGTCTACACCAAAGTAACTAATTCTTGAGAATGTTTCGTTGTGTTGCTGCAACAGGAGACGTTGTGTCTACACCAGTACAGTGTGTGATCCTAGTTTTTAAACAATGTGGTGCGACGAAGATTTACAGGCAGCAGCAGCTGCAATTGTAATTATTTTACAAAAACAGAAAAAATGAGTCCGTAAATATTGGACTAGACCAAGTCTTTTGGACAGAAATTCACATGGTGTCATACGTCTTCTAAGTTCATTGAAAAAAGATGGATATCGGAATGTATTGGAAATAGATATGTTAAAAAATTTTGTCGTATGAGTAGTACTGATTTGGAATGGTTACTGTGCCAAATTTCACCTTTAATTCAAAAAGAAGATAGGAACTGTAGAGCTGCTATATCTCCATTGGGACGCTTCCTTTTAACACTTAGATTTCTTGCAACGGGAGATTCATATACTTCTCTGATGTACTTATTTCGAATTTAAAAACAAGCAATTTTCTTAATTGTACCAGAAGTCTGTGATGCTATTATATCAGTTCTTCAGGATCAAATAAAGGTAAGTAATACAAGTTTCGAGTGAAGAGCAAGCAACAACACGTCCACGCTTATGAAAATACCGTTGAGAAACAAAAAATGGAAACAAGCAACTTATAGGAGCTTTTGTTGCTGCAACAGTAAACAACTAGGAACTTAAATAAACTTTTGGCAACATTCAGAAACAAGTTCCAGGAACAAGCAACATAAACATAATGTTGCTAAGTGTTGCTTTCGGTGTGGACGTGGCTACCATACAAGTTCATGGACCCAGCACTGTAGTGGAACGCTTCTGATGCGATAATTACACGGTCAAAACTTGGATGGGAGCCTGAACACTTCAGACTACTAGGCCTAATAGCATATCACAGCTGGCAGGTATTATACCAATGAGCACGAGATATAATGTAGCTATGTCGTCTTTTGGAGGAGACCTAAAATGAAGACTCCGAGTCCATGGATGTTCGGCTCGATAAAGATCCCTACCACTGGTTGGATACTAGCGGGTTCGATAAAATTTCCAGTTAGGGTTAGTGTGCTGCCGACATTAAATAACAAGGGAAAAAAATCATAGAAATGGTTAGGAGCCATCAAAACTATTTTTTTCATACTACGCATGCGGTAAAGTTGTACTACCATCAACTATGTATCTTTATATTTTGATTAGCCTGATTGTGATTTTTGTTAAAATAAACTGTTTTATGTACCTGCAACGTTTGGAGTATAAGTTGCAGCTGTGGCAAGTAGATCTCTTTTTGGTGCCTTATTCTTAGTTCTGAAATAGACTAAGAATAACATTAAGAGAAAAGTTAAGCAAAACCCAAGAAGTTTGTTGCTTGAGTCTATGTGTTTTTTGTACTAGTCAAAAAATGGATAGTGAATAATATAGTTGTTGAAAACGTTGCACAATCTGAGTATTTGTGTATATTTATATTTTTTGTTCGATTGCTATTTTTCAAAAATGCATGAAGTGTGAAAATAAATAATTATTCTTCGACATCTGTTGCTACATCACTTTATTAAATACGACAATATTACAGGAAACTGTAATAAGCTTTAAGAAATTAATTATCACTTCGGTAGTGCAACGTTGGGATGTAGGTACGCGACCAATGACAAAAGATGCTACTGCTGACTATTGGTTTGGCATAATTTAACCTGTGACCCTGAAAATACCTAGGATTTTCTTTATATGAATATTTTCTCATTCTTTATGCTCCTTATGACGAAACTCTTTCAAATGAACTACTTTGTTTTCAGCACAAACTTGTTTTCCTACTTTTATCATATTTCGCTTGTTTCACGTGATGCAGTGGATATAGCAAAGGATGTAAATAATTTACAATAAACTCTCCCATGTGTCTGTACACAAACAATGTAAAACTACAATTCAATAACTATCTAACATCTTAAATTTGTTTCAGACTTTGCCGTAGACGAGACTGATAACAACGATATTTTTCTGGTAAGACTTCGTTATTAGTTTGAATAACCGGTATTAGTGTCGAAAAAGAAAATTTGACGTATTGTTTGCATTCAAAACCAGAGATGTTTAATTATTACGAACTTCATTCGATCGCAGTGATTATAATTGATATTTTATTAGACATTTGGAGGTTTACCAAATTAATACCTTGTTAATGTTTGGCAATGGTAGCGGAAGATGTGCTGTTTTGAATTATTGAGTGATAGTAAAGTTGAGGATAGTTAAATTGTATGTTTTTTATGGTCTGTTGCACCGACTTTAATTGAACCAAGTTTGAGCTAAAGCCCGGTTTAAATGTGAATTTTGCATTGCTCGAGTTTGTTGAACCGGTAGTGTTTATTAAAGTTGTACCTATTATCAAAAAATATTGAAAGGTGTCAAATCAACGGACTAAAATTATTTTTCAATATTTTAAACACCTTAGTTTCAGGCTAAATCTCCATATTATATGTTGAGGTTTATCCAGTTATTACATGGAGAAATCCTAATGAAACATCATAATATCTCCCTCAATGACATTCGTAAATAAGTCTTGTATTCAGTCAATTTACCTATATATAATCATATACCCTAAGGTGTCGGGTTGGTATATACATTTTTTCCAGTATTTCCTGTTTCTTGCCATTATTCTCGCCTCTTCCCATGACTTACCTCTCTCTTTTAGTATATTGCCCATGTTTGTCTTGGTCTTCCTTTTTTTTTTTATTTGTATTTTTGGCTCATATGTCCTTTTAACTTGTCTTTTGTTATCCATTCTCTAAATATGTCCCCACCAACTGAGTTGTCTTTGTTCTATAAGTTTTAATATGAGCTGGACTCCTAATTCATCTCTTATTTTTGTGTTTCTAATTCTGTCCTTTCTTGTTGCTCCAAATGTTCTTCTCAGGTATTTCATTTCTGCTTTTTTGTTTACTTGTAAGAGTAAACCCCATAAGTTAGAACTGGTCGATATATTGTGTTATACACTTTTACTTTTGTTTCTTTGGTGATTTCTTGTTTTGTTCATAAATTTTTGGTTCATGGCATAGAATAGCTTAATAATTGTTTTCTCTATTCTTTTATTTACCTATCTCTGCATCTTGTTTTTCTGTTTCGTTAAAAGTTATTCCTCAGTACCTACTCGTATTTCATTTCTTTTACTTGTTCTATTTGTACATTATCTATTTTAATTTCTGTGTTGATCTTCTGATTTCCTATTACAAGTATTTTGGTTTCATTTTTGTTGATTTTCATGGCTTCTTCCATAACGTCTTTCCATATATTCAGGTTTTCTTGTAATCGGTTTTCGCTTCCTGCCATTAGCACCACATCATCTGCAAAAACTCCTTTGGATATCTCTACTCTTTCTAAATCTGTATACCCAACGAACATTTCCTTCACCTTCTGTTCGCTTTTTTTAATAATATTGTCCATATGTATATTAAATAATGTTGGGCTCAGTCCCCCTTCTTGTCTTAATCTTTTGTTGGTTCTAAATCCCGCTGATTTCATGTTGTTTTTTATGATAAAATTTATGTTTGTCTTAGACTCCGTTTCACATAAGAACTTGACTTGCGCAGAAATGTCGCCTCGGAACGAACGTTTCATGCCATTGGCATACAAACGATGTTTCATACCGACTGCTATTTTATTATTGACGTTTGAAGTTGTGTTTAAAACAATCATTTACTACCGAATATTTTTGGTTTTTGAATATTTTAAAACGTTTAGCTAGTTTATCTGTGAGTGTTGTATGTTTTATGTGATCAATTTTATTTAAAATATACATATAATAAATACATTTGTAATATTCTAATTTTGTATGAACCTACGATATGTGAAAACGCTAGCTACTGATTTGAAATCGAATATCAATTTTACAATATAGGTTTTGACAACAGGTTCCGCATACGACTGCAACTTACGTGAAACGGAGTCTACAGTCTACGTCTGAATGATATTTCGTGATTTACAGTGTAATAAAATGAACATTCGGTCTTATTTTAAATTCAAAAGCTCACAGGAGATTTTCTTAACAAGGGCCTAGTGAGCCACCCAGCTATAAGTACGTTCAGACTCCACGGATATGAATTTGATGTTGTACGAATATTCACATACATCACTCCGAATTATATTCATTTGAAGTTCCATGAAACATCACGTAGCTGGACAAAATGTGGATATCAATTTCGATAAAATTGATGAATACAGCGACTAGCTTTTTAGCAATTTTTCTGAGGAAACCGAGGTATTTCCCTGAATATTTATAACCGTATACGGAACAAGAGCATTCTATATAAAGTCCAGACAAGTTTGTGGTCGACTTACAAGATAATGACGATGACCGAAATGCATCAAGGTTTGACTTTTCTAATGACATTGAAGTTGAAGAAGGAAATACTATTACCTAAGGCAGCGCCCGACTTCTTTTCGTTCGTGTATCTCCCAAGTTTCTTGAGTAAAAGAAGGATTTAACACTTCCCACATTATGCTTTCGTAGCAAAGCAAGCAGTCGTTTACCTATTTTACAACATACATAGCTTTTCGCACATAAATTATTCCCTATCATCTAATTTT
This sequence comes from Lochmaea capreae, assembly GCA_949126875.1. Lineage (NCBI taxonomy): Eukaryota > Metazoa > Arthropoda > Insecta > Coleoptera > Chrysomelidae > Lochmaea > Lochmaea capreae. Next base: position 16,169,933 of record OX421400.1, on the reverse strand, counting down.
TTGCTTACTTATTCTACTTTTGAACCCATTCATAAAAAAAGTCAAGTTTTGTACAATAATATTTCACAAGGGGAAAATTACACCAAAGAGGAGACATACATATGAATAAACATTCTGTCATGCATAAAATTCACTTAGGATATTCCATCTCACTTTTTATATACGAGAAGATTGAGGAGGGGATGGCTTTAGGCAACAAAACAACCATAGATATACGCGCTATTGAAAGATAAGTTCAAAAGAAAATCTCTTGTAACGAATTTTCGTTTTTATCATCACGCTCAGAAAAAGGAAAACCACTTTTTAAGGATTTATTCGCACATTATGAAATAAGTAGAGACCATAAATCTCATTAGACCAGGCAAATTTATTTAAGGTAACATCAGAACGGTTTTAGAAAAGAGTGCTTGGGAACAGTCGAAAGTTATGGCTGTTTGAAATGATCTATTGCAGCTGAAAGAATTTTTTCACGATATTACTGTTAAATTATTAAGATGTATGGCAGTGTACACCACTTGCTGCGCAATTGGATGTTTTTTTTTTCAAAAACTTGCTTCAATTGACTTGCTTATTTAACATCTGACAATAATTCAAAGTATAATTGGGTGACACAAGTCAAAAGAATGGTTTATTCATGCGCAATGTGGGAGTTTAAGAAATAATTATTTAAGAAGCTACACATGTACGCATTTCAGATTTAAGACAAACTGCTTGATAGTGACATAAACAGTTAGGTTATTTCCAGTTACTCTTTACTATACTCACACTTCTTATTAGTTGGCGAAAGAACAATTCTGTGGTCGGCGCTTAAAAGGTCATAAGTCGTTTTTTTTACGAAAATAGAATTTTTATTCATAAGTACTCACAAGACTGTATATTTTGAACAGGTAAAATGGTATAAGTCTACATGTGCTCTAAGATATTAAAAGTAAGGCACGAAAAAACTTAAATACTTACATTTACATTGATAATGTGCGAGAGTTTCAGGCGCCATTTTCCAAACTTAATCAATATCAACTTATTACCTTTTAAGCGCCGACCACAGATTTATTCGAAACAACCTGTACACGTCTATATAACCAGAATAATAGCGCCAGTTATAACCTGTAGCAAAACATTTTTAAAATTGTCTTCTAAAGGAAATATTTATATTATTAACAGCACTGAAAATTGGATTCCCCGGTGTTATTACATCATATATTATGCTTTTCAAAATATAGTTTTTTCCAGAATGTTCAGAATATTGATGATCTGGTACACTATCGTAATATTAATAATATACAACTGAGCTTACTAAATTAGCTCATAGTATTATTAGTGTCTTGAAGCTACAAGCATTTGCACATGGTTTCATCGTTAGAAATGCGAAATGTTTCAAATTTCAAATTAACACATTGAATATTTTGTTTTCCGCATTTGTAAGATCGCAATTGGAGTATGCATGTGTTATTTGGAGCCCGAATTATAATATTCATGTTTCCGCTTTGGAACGAGTACAAAGAATATACTTTAAGTCGGCTTCTTATATCTTGGACGGTCTTTATCCTGTTAGAGGCACACCTTAAGAACACTTTTATTCTCGTTTTAATAGCTGTAGTTTACTTTGTCGTCGCTCAATGCATTCAGTTATGTTTTTATATAAAATTGTTAATTATATTTTTAAATGTGATAATATTGTATCGTTACTAAATTTCAGAGTTCCTAGAACAAATTCTAGAACCAATAGCATTTTCTATGAATTACCACATAGGACAAACGTTTACAAATTTTCACCATTAAACCAGCTTATCATTGAGTACTCCTCGATTGAGTCAAACATAGATATTTTCTGCACAAATAATAGACAAATAAAATGAATCTTTTTCCGGGGTAATTCATAGGAAAGACTTCACTTTGCATATAATGTTTGTGTAATTTTCTTTTTGTGAATGCCTAGCTGTATATGAGTGCTTACTTTTGTTTTCCCTAAAAGGTTTTTTTTCAGTGAGCATTCATAAATAGCTTTATTAGAAATACTGCATTGTATTATTTTTTTCTTTTGTCTTTATTATCCTGTGTTTGTCCTTATCCTGTAATTGGGCTTGCCCGAGGATATTGTAATTAAATAAATAAATAAATGACCGGCTTTAGCATGAACTACACACGTATTGCATACTTTAGTTTTTATTCAAACTTTTTCATTTATTAACAGAAATATCTGTAAACTTAACTAGTTGTATGTCACTAGGAAGCAACATCTACTTCTCGGGCTATATGCCCCGCAGACAATGAATAACACTTCCAGGTTAAACGGGGTTGGTATATATTAAAATATAGAACCAACCATTCTGGTTTATAATTGGAAGGGATATTGTGAACGGTCTACCCTTTGGAAAGTAATTTTCTAGTTTGTAAGGCGCTTTAATAGTTTCATACTATTATTTTGACTTCTATTGATAACACGCAATAGTATGACAATTGGTACAGGAAACTGTAATCAAGTAAATAACTACAAAACCGAGATGGTTTTTTGTCAATATAGAATTTTGGTTAATAGTTAGTTGTGGAGATGTCGCTATTATCGCATTTTTGGCATAGGGTTTAATGTATTAATGTTGTAACACTGTTCTCTCCTCTCGAGACAGATCCCGGCTAGAGACTCTCTCAAGGGTGGATCGACTCCATGTTAGTGTTCCACTAGGTATGCCAGAGGGTTGACAGGCTATAAGAACTTAGGGCGCCACTACCTTTTTAGACATCGACGAAAGAAAATGAAATTAAATTAATAAGAAAAGAAACTGAAGTGAGAAAGGTAGAAACACCTTGTAGAGTTTTATAAAAAGTTACAAACTTACATAAACCCGGACACGATCCCCTACAGCTCTTACAGCCGGGTAGTTAAAGAATTAAAAAAAAGAAGTTCAAAATATTAACTTTATTCTGCCATCTAGGAAGGATAACAGAAAAGAATGAGGCCTGTACTTTATGGTAGGTACTTAGCTTATTTGAGAAGCAGATGTCTGGTAGAAACAGATGCTAGAGGTGTCTTGTAATTGATGCGAAAGATGTCCTGTTGTAGTTGCTGTTAGAGATGTCTTGTTGTAATTTGGGGCTAGAGATGTCTTGTAGGTAATGGCAGCTAATACCCTAAGTATATCCTAGTATTGTAACTGTAACCGTGCAGTGCACCGGTATCCTAGCAAGATAACAGTAACCTTGCAGATGTGCTTACCTAGAATTTCAGGTGGACTAGGGATATGTAGGAACTTGAATGTAATGGGGCACATAGTGTTGGTTTAGCTTTTCAGGTAAAAAAAAGGAAGGCAGTTGTTTGAAATGGCGAAATTTTAAATTTACTGAAAGCTTTCCAACATATATGTCCCATATTGAAACAGTAAAAAACAGTAAAAATTATCGGCTAAATTAAAAAAAGTACTAATGAGCTGAAAGAATTATATATAGCAAAAAGTTAGGCTTATGAATAAACCATTTCTAAAAAATAAAATGTATAATGATATGTGAGGCCGGCACTGGCAGGTTTTTTAAGAAAGGAATATTTTTTAGGTTAAAATGAAAATGTTATCTATCTTTGAAAATAATTATTCTGCAACATAAAAAGCTAGCGAGTGTTTGCATTAAAAATGTAACAATAATTTATAATAAAATATTTAGTTTAAAAGTAATGTACAAGTATGGAAGAAACATAGATGACCATGTGGTATGTGTAAATTCGTCTACCTCTATAAAAAAATAAGAAATGCATAAAAAAATGATCTCAGCCACTAATTTGGAGAAAGCTTAATAATTATAAATTATAATTTTGGACTTACCACAGCAATTGAAGGTAAAATTTGAGATACGATAAGGTATGTCTTTACTATTAGACGGTCGATAGCGGAAAGGAAGGGCGATGGTTTTCAAAATGGAATCGGCCATTGACATAATATATGTCAATTGTCTTAGCGGTCAGAGTAGGGGAATTTGAGATCACAGAACTATAATTGGAAGTGGCTAGTGTGACGGCGAGCGGAAAATAGAGGATATATTTCATAAAATCGAAACAGGTCGATAGACATGTTACAATGTGATTCAAGCGTTGTCTTTAGTCCAGGATTATGGTCTTAGAGCTTCTGCACGTATAATATCTACGTACTGATGAGGCGCAAATACACCGAAACCGGTCTGGAAGTGATATTGTCCCTTCTAATTATAAACGAGAATTGTTGGTTCTATATTTCCATATATACCAACCCCGTTTAACCTGGAAGTGTAACTCATATAGCCCGAGAAGTAGTTGTTGCTTTCTAATGAACAGTCTAACCTTTTGAAAGTAAGTTTCTAATTTGTAAGGCGCTTTAATAGTTTTATACTATTATTTTGACTTCTACTTCATGTTTGTCGTTATTATGGTATTTTTGCTCGTGCTTTTTCATCGCGTCTAGTTCAGCACCTCTGTCCCCTGCACTACTTTACACAAGTTATCACCTAGGTGTTCGCTATGTAGTTCAGCATTGCCTTGTTGTTTGCCAAGAAGTAACTACCTATTATATCAAGTATCTTGCATGTGTATAGTATGTTTCCTTACCGCATGTGAGTTTGAAATATTAAAAACTTCATTTTAAGGGTGAAATTCATAGTCGACACTTGAGGGTCACTCATACTTCACTCATTTTGATTGTATGCAGAGATACTTGACAAGCGAAAAGTGAGGTTGAATTTGAGTGTAACTTGAGTGAAATATATGAGTACAGGTTTCAGCTCCCTTGAGTGAAGATTTATAACCTAAAAACCACGTTTGTACCTTGCACTGTCATTTAACGATATCGAAATGTTGTTAGGTTATTATTTGTCAGTGGTTATAGTTTCAAATTTTTCAAGGAAATTAGTATGATGGATGATTTTATGGATTTTGTAGAATATATAGATGATGATAATACTTACGTTTATCGTTTACCTAGGTTAGTATTCACATTGGTGTAGTAGAAAGCAAAATTGAAAATACGAATCTGAAATTACCTATTAAATAACTAGCTTGAAAAATAAACTTACGCAGCAAATAAGAAATATATGTAAACAGTAAAGAACTGAACTGAAAATTGATGCGAAACTTTCTTCCATGGAGAATGCTTTCTTCACTCAATTTGAAGTATTACTTGAGTAATGGCTGTGGATATGAAAAGTCGCCTCGAGCTAAACTCAAACTAAATTGAGTTTGAGTATGAGTGCCCTCAAGTGTCGACTATGAATTTCACCATAAATAACCACTCAAAAAATACAACTTACAGCTTTTCGAGTCACCCTGTGTGAAGTATTCAAAAATTTCCAATTTTGACATGAGCATATGATAATGGTTAGAAAACAATAAAAAAGAAGAAGTAATAAGAATTCTTCGCCTAACCCTGTAACGATCCATATTTTGGGTCAAAAATGAATCTATACCTTGTTTTTAAACTAAAAGGAGCGATTTGAATTTAAGTTAGCATTTCTGCTCCTGAGTGATTGGTCAGATTGCCACCAGTTTCACACAGCTCTTTTAATACCACTGACACTGACGTTTGTCAGTTTTGTGTTTATTCAAATATAAAAATAGTCATTAGTTCAATCATCACTACCACGTTCGTTGTTTATTGTTTATTTTTAACAAAGTATTATATTTTATCCACGGTATTTGCTATTTTTATTTTTTATTCCCTTTAATAAAAAGAGTTGTTAATAATATAAGTTTCACATCAAGTTTTACATACATTGCAGTACTATATTATGGTATTATTCGATAACAAATCTTCTGTTCACTTTTAGTTTTGCTACAGCAAAGCCTCAAATGTTGAAAAAAAACTTAATCATACAATTGCTTTTCTATATTCTCATTAATCGTCAAATTCTTAAAACATTTTACATAAACTACTTATTATAACCTTACATCTTTTCACAATAATGTGAAATTTGGTTACTACTTTCGCAATGACCTGTGATGCCTTGATCCCTCATTGGCCACGACAACAGCGAGCAGTACACCACTATTTTCCAGCTTGACCGACCTGTATCTCAATAACTAGTCATAGGACATCGGATCATGTTAGGGAGGCCAAACTTCACATCATAAAATCCAAAATTCATGAGCACGTTGTCGAGTTGTTTAATTAAAAAACTAAAAAAATGGCCTGATTCAGATGTTCTGAGTGAAGTTTTTTTCCAAATTAATAATACAAGAAAGATATTATTGTTTTTCAATAAAAAAATGAGCTTATCTACATTTTGGAGTGTTGTTGATAGCACTAATCCTAGAAATAATTAGTAGCCTCGTTCCAATCAAAACACTCGTGATGGATATATTTGTTTCCATCACAGTAGGATTTACAATGTCGTACAAATATTGGAAATAATTACTAATTTAACTGATAACTATTCCGGGAATAAGGACCATCGAATTATTTTTGTTGTTTTTGATTAATTAATATTATAGAAGTGAAAAAAAATGTTTTTACTTATGTTCCACCTGACGTTATTTTTATTTACAGGTGATTGTTTGATAACTAGTTGACTGACAGATTCTTTTTCATAATAGGACTGTAATAACTAGAATACCTCCACAAAACCAGTAATGAAACATTTTACTTCACTGAAGTCATTATAGGTTATATTTTTTTTAATATTAATAAATAGTTTGAAAAAAAATTTAATAAATAAATCATTAGGTAATATTAAATACAATAAAAAAAATTGAGGCGAGATGAGATATGGCTGAATATCACTGGAAAAGACAAAAAAAGGAACATTTTTATAACTTGTTACAGATTTAAATTGGCTTCCCTTTTTTATTTGAGAAAGTAATTGAACAGAATGAAAGTCAGGTTTGTTATTGAATATTTTATTCACCGGAAATAAAATCACGCCAGTAGGTCGTCAGTTCTATTAATTCGAAAAAGTAACTTTTGATCTTCACATTTCTTCATTTGTTCCATTTTCTGGAAAACAAATCGATATAAGTATCACGTATTATGACAGAAAAATATTCCACAATAATAAATATAACCTTGGAATAATTTGACCGTCTGCCAGCAATGGATGATTCCAGTAGTTCATTCAGTATTGCCACTACACAATTTTCAGGCCTTTTTGGGAACGATTCAAAGTCGAGACAAAAATAATCTTTGATTTCAAAGATTTCTAGATGTTCCCGAATATTTGAACCGAGCTATTAATGTTGTTTTTGAAAAAAACTAAAATAACCTAGGGGACTTGAATATTTACGTGTTTGCTGCATGAACGAAACCTGTCAATTCAATGTCACATGTCTCGTTTTTGACATTTGACAACAATTATCCACAAAATATACTAGATTAGATCACAAATTACTTTGAATTACTTAGATTAGGTGCACGTTTGAGCAAAAACGAAGTTAATTTCAAATGTAAAAAACAAGACATGTGACATTGAATTGACAGGTTTCGTCCATGCAACAAACGTAAAAATTTAATTCCTCTGGGTTATTTTATTTTTTTCAATAACAACGTTAATAGTCCAGTTCAGATATTCGGAAACATCTAGAAATCTTTGAAATCAAAAATTATTTCTGTCTCGACTTTGAATCGTTCCCAAAAAGCCTAAGAAAATGTCAGTCGTTTTAGACCCGAAAACTTTGTAGTGGCAATACTGAATGGACTACTGGAATCATCCATTGTATGACAAAGTGACAGACCACCTTGACCTCTGCAGTATTACAATTAGTGAATATTAGATTAGATTTACCCAGCAGAACGCGGTATTTATGGGCACAAAAAAAATGACCTTTGGATTACGATGAAAGCTTGCTGAAAGACGCATTTCGCGAATTTAGTACCAGATTGTTGAATTTTGTAAAAATTCAATCCAATTGCGGAGCCATCGACAATCAACACCTTGGTGGATATTCAATTTAACTAGAACCAAAATATTTTGGATTGAAAATTTCCTGCGGTTGAAGCCACTTTCAGGCTCCCCACTATTTGTGTAATTTTAAGTTGATACTAACGTGGTTTCATTTTTTCAGGCCTTTTATTTTCCCTTTTTTATCTTGTTTTACTTCTTACTTAAATTTTATATATAGTAACCTTACTGTGGATTCCAGGACATACTGGAATAAAAGAAAATGAAATAGCAGATGGACTAGCAAAGAGGAGGACTGAAAGACCCTTTTGGGGGCCGGAACCCTTTTGCGCTATCAGCCTCAATGTATAATATTGTAAGAAATAGGCAAAGTCGGAGAAAAGAGATGATCTGACCATTGGAAAATTCTTGTAGGGCTTTGACAATCAAAGATTCTGATGAGTGGCTACAACCCGTTGAGATCAAATGAATGCATAAGTCAAAGTAAAACTGCACTAAGAGTTTTAACAGGGATCCTAACGGGACATTGCCGCCTGAACGGGAACCTGAAAAAGCTCAAAATAGTGGAGGAAAAAGAATGTAGATTTTGTGTCATGGAAGAAGAAACCTCCATCCACATACTATAATAAAATATATTTGTTAAGTCAGTCACTCAGTATTGGAAGCATCTTACATTTTCGAATATACCTATATTCTGGAAAAGGAAGTGGTGCCTATTTTCAACCCATCTATGAGATTTATATTTGAGTTAGCTTATGGTTTACTCTTGCTGCTGATAAACGTAGCGAGCCGGCGATAGTCCTTCATGACTCCTACTCACTGTTTAACCTAGCCACGTGCTAATTTTGTACCTTTGTTATTGGAGTACCAAACAAAATGGTATTATCACATAATTATCGCTACCCGTACACCAAAAACGGCTTAACAAATGTTCAAACCCATTGCTATGAAAAAACAGCATAAAAATTGATGATATTTTTAGAAAAATTAACACTGGGAAAAGAATCAATCAAATGTCTTTCATACATTGGTTATTGTTTCTCCAAACTGCACATTGCTTTACAGCGACAAAAGTAATTGCGAATCTGGAAAGATTTTTAATCGCAAATATTGTCAACAGTGATATATTAAGTGCATATAAAATTCCTGAAAATCATAAATGTTCTTCAACAAAGCAGTTATAAAGCTGTTGAGGAATGGATTTGTTGGTTTTTTACTAATATTCTTCACCAAAGCAGTTAAAGCTCTTGAGGAATGGATTTGTTGGTTTTTTACTAAATATGATTCCATAGTTTCTACTGCTTCCCAGATTGTATTCCAACCAACTGGAATATTTTTGTATGCAGCAACATTATTGAAAGAGTTTTAAGTTCAAAAGAAACGCTCACAATTGACGTTCCTTCATTTATCTTGAAAATATGAAATGGTTTCATTTCTTTTTGAGGGGACACTTCCATGACCCCAGAACATTTATGTTTATTGACACATTCCACCCAGTTGACAACAGCTGCTCACCAATAATGATAGGAGGCTTGAAACATGAAGTTTTGATAAAGAGGTTATAATACTAGGAAAGATAGATTTTTTTTGTTATCAAGTGTCTTATCGGCTGAACACATTTGATATAGCTGTCAATAGCGTTTATTTAGAGAGTCCACTTTGAAATTTTCAGTACTTTGTTGTCTCCTTGTGATGTAGAATATAAGTATACATATGTCATCAGTACCTAATGTTTGAGACAAAAATATAAAAGAAGGAAGCTTATTATATCAAAGAAACTTAGTAATCGCAAATCAAAGTTTAAAAAGTTTTCACGAAATGTACGCCCGATTTTAGCCAGTTTATCTTAGCGAGTTTTACAAATCTTCTAGAACTATTTTCCCAAGTTCTTTACATATTTCTTAATCAAATATTTAGTTAATGCATACAAATCAAGTTTATTTAAGCTCGCGCATATTACAGATCGCATCCAATCAAACTTTGGGGAACTCCGAGTGTCTACAGAATTATTTTGGTTCTCAAGTTCTTTCCGCTCTAGAAAAAGTAAACCCAGACTGTCAAATATTATTTTTGAATCGAAAAGTAAGGCATTCGAAATCGATAGAAGTAAGAAATATCCATTTTTTCACTTATAATTATACGAGAGCTTTTTTTTGTCGTAGTAAACTTGACATGTATCAATAAGAATTTTGTTGCCTGGCAATTTAACGAAAAAAACTGCATCTGAAAAAATTAAGAGTCCGTAGGACGAGTGATTTTTTTTGGCAGTACTGCATAACTGTGCAGAAATACGTGACACAATTCGAAGTTTGTTGCTTCAATTTGTTTGTTACTTCCATACCTGCAGTTTTGACGCAAAATAAAAAGCAGCCCACAAGAACGTGAAAAGTTGAACAGCAACATACTTACGCCTTATGCACGAGCTGTCACTTTCGCTCCAATATACGCTTGGCTGAAAACGAGCGACTACCTGCTACATAACTTTTCTGCGTACGAGCTAAAATCCGCATTGAAATAGTCATCGGCAAATATTATTCAGAGTTTCTGAGCAGATTCGATATTGATTTGAAGTAGAAACAATGGAAAATATTCTGTATTCTATCAAGATAATCCTCGAGTGTGTGTATGTAGTGTGTGTGGCAAAATCCATAAATTGGGTTACTTCATCCAGCGTATTCTCCAGACTTAGCCAAGCCTTTATCACATTCTCATTTAAATCCACGAGGTCCGTTGTTTTTGATGGTTGTCAAACAAAAACTAAACGGTACAGCTCGCTCAAATATGTTACAGATTATTCAACAGTTGACAGTTGACGTGAGCACATTAAATTCTGTCCTCTTAACTTCAGTAGTGATAGCGTGAGTTTAATTTTTGGAAAAGTGCTACCAGCATAAAAAAGTTAAGTGATCAATTACACCAAAAAGGCTTCAGTGAGTAAAAGAATATAAATAATAAATTTGGCTTGGTGAAGAATCTGTTGATGTAAGCAACTACTGGTTTAATAGAAATCGCATTCTCCACCCGCGAATGTTTTTCCTAGATTATTGTTTCAACTTTCAGGATAATCTTACTATAGGAGCTATGGAGTAGGACATACATCGAGAAAGTGAGCAGATATAACAGAACTCTTTAAAATTAAATAACGAAAATTGGCTTTAAATTTAAAATAATAAATTTACCCAAATCAACGTACAAAAATGTAGCTCGGAAATTTACTCAAAACATGGGAAAAGTGTATGGATATTCATGAAGAATCCTTTCACAAACAGAAATGCTGTTTTTAGGGATGAATATTTATCTACCTCACTACGACATAGCAGAAAGGACGTCGCGTTGTAGCTCGGAAGGTTAACCTACTGGTGATAGGACCAGTGGCTGAACTATGATTAGCCACTATTCAGTAATTGACCCATTTGCCGTTGAAATACGAGTTATTGATCAAGGATCACGTATCGAATGAATTTCCAGTGGCGGAGTTTAGCCAAAAAGTTCAAAAGTTATTCGTATATACTTTCGTATACGTTACGCGTATGTGTCGCTGTGTGATCTGGCAACAATCAAAACACTTTAAAAGAGGATACCCTGCGCAAGAATGGGGCTTATTTATTTTTTTCCAATATTTCATTAACAATAAAACTTTGCTACTGTGAGAACTCGTAATAACTTATACGGAAACACTTTGAAGAGTTAATAAAACAACCATTATAACAACTGAAAATCCCCCCGGTTATAGTAGTCTGTATAGAAGACACTAAGCTTCTGGAATGGAATGGGAAATGGTACAAAGATTTGGTTCAAGTTCAAAATTTTGAAGAGTCGGTAATATAGATGCAGGTGCACTCAAGACTTCCGAACAATTCAATCATCAACTACAGTATTTACCGTAATATAACGAAATAACCGAAGTATACTCCCTTTGACTACTTTCTCAGAAAAAATTCTACGGTCTTGATGGTTCGGCTTATAATCCAGTGTCGGGTGTGAATTTTGTTTTAAAGAAATATTTAATATAATATCTATTTCTTGGTTGAGTGAGTTTGGTGAATTGTTATAGGTATTTATTCATAGGAAAGTGTAGGTGATCTAGTGTAGAAAATTATCATTAATATAATACCTATTTGATGGTGTAGTGGTTAAGTGGCGTAAGTGAATATTAATATAATTTTTATTTGTTCGTAGACGTTAGGGTAAGTTTTATAATATAATTAATTAGAATGGCATTTTGGAGACCATTTGAAACGACAGTCCAAGAGGATTCGCGGGATGATTAAATTGTGGATTTAAATATAAGAAGTTAGATAATCGAATGGTAATAATGGAATCTCGGCGTATCGCTGAACTTAGACAGGTGTATTTGCGCAAAATAAAAGGGTACCGTGATTCAAATAGATCTATAATTTATTTAGACGAAACTTGGTTTGATACGCATGATGTTGTCAAGTATGGTTGGGTTGACGATACAGAAAACTATTCTTTAGATACTCCGTGTTCTAGAGGAAAACGCGTTATTATTGTATTACAAATTTTATGAATTTTGTATGCAGGTTAATTTTTTTCATTCAAATTGATATAGTAGTTTAACATTATTTCACAATATTCGAATTTATAAAAAATTTATATGCACGCCATTGGGCGACTTTTTCCTTCAAAGGTATTAAAAATATGAGTCATTACATTAACTTTGGAAGAACTACAACAATGGTCTAACTTACCGATTCACAACACACCCAATGAGTTATGATTCTAATTTATTGGCTAAGTCATGCAACTTCTAAACTGGTTATCGTAATTTTGACTAATGAGGTATCGTTTGAAGTGACTTTGATCGTCCGCTGGGTGAGGGCTAAGTATATGAAGCCCAAATAAATTGAAAATGGTGCCCTCTATAGGACATGGTAATGTTCTTTTTTCAGTAAACTCACTTTTCGTTCAATTCTTTATTTCCAAAATATAAATATGTTATATAAAACTATTTTGTAACAAAACAACTGATCTTCTTTTTTATTATGAACGCCACTGGTAATTTCTTTTACAACTGTTATTAGCACCTCACACAAAAGTAGCTACAGAAAAATGATACTGGAGATTGTCATAACACCATTTTGTTGTTATGTCGTAAATAATTTCGATAATAGTCTCGAGTTTATCTTTTGTGACGTTAGGTTAAAAAGGAAATGTGTGAAAATATATATAAATGTGTTTTGATAAAAGGTGGAGTCCATAGAATGAAGCGGAAGGAAGTATATAAAGAATGTTCATGTTTGTTGGTTAGTTTTAAATTTATCGGTTATGAAGGAATTATCTGAGCGTTGGAAAATAATGGCCACGATAGCTATGCGATGCAAAAGATTTTTTTAAAATTCTACTATTATTGGATGGTTTTATGGGTGTCCGGAATTTTGTTCGACAACATTTGTTTGACAGAAATTTGTTCGACAGCATTTGTACGAGCGGAAGTTTGTTCGACCAGCCCTTATTTTTGAGAATTTTATTTTAAATACACAAACTAGACGAAAGCTATAATAATGCATGTTACAATATGTAGAGATGTAATATTGTTATGCGGTCATTTAACCCCTAATTTCTAGGAATAATTTATTCTCTTAGTTATGTTTGCGTCTTACAACGACATAATCATGCCGGTGAAGGTGCACAGATTGAAGCAAATAAAATATTGAATAGAATAAGAGAATATGCTGTAGGTACTCGCGATGTCCAGTGCATCGACGAATATTAGTCAAGCCGTAGGTGCCAAGCTGTCTTCAGTAGATTCAATGAAAAGTACAATAAGAAATATTAGAAATTAAATCATTTTGTATCTTGCTGTTTATTTTTTTCATATATATTTAAAAATTCGTCGAACAAATTTATGTTCGAATAAATGCGAGTCGATTAACTTTCCTCTCGAACAAATTACCAGGGTGCCAAATTTCCGTTCGAACAAATTTCCGTCGAACAAATGATGTCGAATAAATTACACCAAACCGGTTTTATGAATATAAATAATTAAATAATTGAAAAGTGATGTTTATGAAAATACATTGATAGTATATGACATAACGAGAGTTGTAAGAAGCTTATTACATGCGAGTGAAACAGTTATTTTACAAGCATTTAATAAGCTTACAGCGGACAGATCGAGACGTGAACGGTGGGAGAGCTTCGAGCTGCGTGAAGTCAGAGTCAGTGTTAGACAGAGAAAGTATTCGGAAAACAGAAAGGCAAACTGTTTATACGAGTCGGGTGATAATGCTAGCGACGATCGAATTTCGTGCGCATTTCGTGTGCGGTACTTCTGACCGTTCACGTCTCTATCTGTCCGCTGTACATCTCAAGTTGTGTACTATACTTTTTCAACAATTATTTTTCCCTTAATAAGGATGGTTTACATTTCTTAACAATTGCCAAGAGTGAGTTTCCAAAAATGAATTCACATTATTTGTTGTAAACCAATCTATAATTTGCTGACATATCTTTTCACATCACCTTCCTAATTTTTCTGCTAATAGGTGCTTGGTAGTGTTCGCAGCTAACTACATAATATTGGGTGGTGTGCTACTAAATTAATCTTTACTATTCGATAAACTCATTTGTCCACGACCACTTAATATTAAGTCAATATTTTACCTCCTACCAAAAGGTATATGGTACCCACATATCTACTAGAATGAATTATGGTTCAAAATTCACGCTTTTGCATTTAAATAGCATGCCGTGACAACTCAACACTCACAACACTTCGGTAGATAGGAGACTAGAAATGGGGGTACAATATGAAATAAACTATTAAATCTGCGTATTTTGGAAATTTGTTTCTGAAATTTATATCGTTTTCATGAAATTTCAAAATTTTCAGGAAATATTGATACTTTTCATAACGATATTTTCTAATATCGATATTTTTAAAACAATATATTTATAACGGTACGGTGTATCGATACTTTACACAGTATTACCATTTTAATGTTAGAATTGTCAATAATACCAAATACCAAATTATTACTTTCCGTTCTTCACTCGCATTATTTGCTTGACTTTTATTTAATAAAGAAATCAAGGGTCGTGGACAAAGTATAGTACTCTACTCGCAATTTATAGCCATTATTCACGCAAACGTCACCCTGCGTGAATAATGGCTATAAATTGCATCGTTTGCGTCCCGAGCCGTAGGCGGGGGGCGCAAGTCACCCTGCGTGAATAATGGCTATCATAAATTGCTCGTTTAATAAAATACTATTGATCTTTTTTTAAATTTAAATTCACTACCTTCATTTACACTGGCACATTATTAATTTAAATATGTCAAAATAACGTCTATTGATTCGTTTCCACGGTAATTCGACCAACTGACTTCTTACAAGGCTTAAATGATATAATTACACTTTTTTATGGAACTGAAACAATTTTTTATCACGATATTTTATTTCTTATTTTGTTATATAGCTAACGTTTAATTTGATAAATAAAATCATCAGAATCGTATTCAGCCAAATTCGAAAAGACTATGAAATTAATAATACCTACTTGGGATATCTAAACACTGCAAAATAAAACAAATTGTATATTCAATTTACATATTGAAATCATTTTTCATTAGTAAATATAGTCCTGCTAAAGAATTATACAGCGTGTTCAATTAAGTCTGCACCATATACTTAAGACCCTATTTTATTCATAAGTTTTATGGAAAAAGTTATTCTTCACTTATAATTCTTATTATTAGTGAATTTTATTGTTTGATTTGTATAAATGAGGCCACTGTCTCTTTGGCGACCGGCGAGTTGCATCCCAAAAAGTAAAATTTTACCTGAACGAAAAAAGGAAAACCGTCGAATTGCATCCGTAATCCAAAAAGGTCTGTTAATTAATAATCGCCTAACATGGTCAAAGGCTGGTTGAATTTTACAGCGATGTTGCCGATATATTATTTGAATCGTAAATATTTTTATAAAAATTGGAATTGTTCAAGTTAAATTAATACAATATTCATTTTATTGTTATAAAACTGTATTAAATTATATTAAATTTGTTAATGGGATGCAACTCAGCGGTTGGACGGATGCAATTCAGCGGTCAAAAGTTTGGCCTGCTCAAATGGGATGCAACTCATAGGTCCCGTCTCATTGATGTTTTCACTGACCCCATGTATTTGATGTTCATAACTATAAACTTTAAACATAATAGATAAAAATGAAATATTCAAGCAATCCCAATGAAATACATAGGATTAACTTATTTTATATTAATTTCACTCATTTTTATATAAAAAAATACTAACTTGGTGCACTGAAGTTAAAGGTATCAATGGTTCACAAGCTTCTTTTCCCAACTGAAAATACTTGAGAACCTTCAAAATAAGATGCTGCCCTTTTTCCGTATATTTAGGCATATTTATGTATTATCTAAATAAATAAAATGCTAACAATAAGATTAATATTCACTTTTCATAAATAACACTTGACCGTAAACAACAAAGATCTGACGAGAACTGTCAGTGGGACATTGCCGCTACGAAAGGTACGTCTGCATCGTAAATTGAACCAATCAAATTTTAGGGTTAACGTTTGTAATACGTCTAAACGGTTCATTATTGTGATATTTTGATGAGGATTAATCACAGACCTCCATTTGTTTCTATTTCTTCCAACGTAATGTGTTAGAAGGACATAAACAATCACACGCACGCACACCAAAAAAGGTAGTATATGAACTATATTTAAATATTATATCAATGCGAGAAATTAATGTACACAATTTTTAATACACATTAACCTAATATTACTATGTCGTTTTTTTGGAAATTAATGAATACTGAACCACTGAGAGGAATTCACATCATTTAAGATTTCACTGTAGATTAAAATGAAAGAAAAGAAAGTAAGGGGGAAAAATTTAAGATTAAAAATCGAAAAACAAGTTACTGCAAAGAGAGAGATTTAACACCTTATTCCAGCATTTATCCATAGCGTTTCGCCTAAAGTTTTTCCATTTATATTATAAAAACGTTCCAGAATGCTGAGCTACACTTCTGCTTATTACATCAACGTAACAGGTGAAGCAATCAGAAGAAATAAAATATAGAACGAATGAAGTTAAACAAAAATAAATCTCTGTAAGTGAGTGGAACAATGTGTTAGTACCACTTTATCCCACAGCGATTCGAGACATTTTGTAGCTCGAGTTACCAGCTGACGCAATTTGTGAATTACGGCAGTTTTATATGTGCCATATCAAATAGACTGCGGTTTGAATTGCGTGAAATATTTTCTTACAGCTACGAAGAATTCCAATGAGGTCTAAAAAAGCTAGTCACATAATATTTTACGCAGATTTTGGAGTACAAAAAAATGTGAAATAGTTACAACAGAGACAATGATGGGAGTAAATTTAAATTGTGGATTGATAAAGGCGGAAAATAGGGTTAGGCGGTTCAAGAAATCGCCCTTTTCTCAATCCATAATTTGTTGATTGATTGATTTGTTCAGCACACCAGTCAAAGGCTTAGAGTCCTCGGCACGTCAGCCTTTAGACTTTTTGTGCTCTTGGTTGTGACGTTTATGTGAAGAGACCAGTGGCCCTTATTAGGCTCAACAGTCTTTTCACTAGGTTCTTTCTAGAGAAATCCTTCCTTGGATGTTCTAGTCATAAGAGTCTATATCTCCAATGAAATAATGCTTCACAATCTAAAATAATATGAGAGGCTGTTTCCCCCTCTTCCATGCACAACCGACAGATATGATCCTCCCCATGTATGCCCATTGTATGCATGTGCTTCCTTAGGGTACAGTGACCGGTGAGTAAACCCGTCACTATTCTCATCTGACCCCTGCTAAGGATTAGCATTTCATTAGTCAACGTCTCCAAGGGTTTTTTGACCAGGAGTTTGCTGTGTTCCTGTTTTGGCACGTGTCTTCAGCACGACTGATGTTTAGTTTGGGTACAACCCCTGCAGCAGCTTTAGATATCCCAAATACTGGTTCAGGACCAGTGAATGCAGTTTCATACCCTAGCTTTGCTAAGATGTCTGCCTTTTCATTCCCTACAATGCTCTTGAGCCACGGGACCCACTTAAAAGAGTAACTCTATTATGGTTAGCCAGGGTTATTAGTTTTTGTAGACAGTCCCATACCAGTCTAAATCTGATCTGAGGACATGCTAAAGATTTTAGTGCTGCCTGACTATCAGAGAGTATAAGGATCTTTTGGCCTTCATACCCCCTTTCGATATACATTCGCAAACACATGACGATGGCGTAGATTTCTGCCTGGAATACAGAAGCAGAATTCCCCAACTATGCTTGGATATTGCACCTGGGTCTTGCACCATGGACTCCAGCACCTGTTCCAATAGTCAGTCTTAGATCTGTCTGTGTACCACACCAACGTTCCTTCCTGACTGTATGCTTCCAACCCATCCCAGTTTAGCTGGATATGGTATGGTTGGGTGTCGTTAATTGTGGCCAGCATGTTGTTAGTGAAACTATTGAAAAATATGCTCCCAAAATTTTAAATGAAAATTACGACTCGTTCTATTGTTATGAGCCATTAAAGTGAGTAGCTTTACGACTGCCTTGACTTTGTTTTTATTGGTACTAACACGTTTTTCTCAAAACGAAGATTCAGTGGAAGGCATTGAAATATATAAAAATTTTGTTTTACTAAAGTGTTTCTTTGTACGGTTTAGTGTTTTTTTTAATTTTAGTTATTGGATAGTTAAATTTTAATAGTTCTATTAGTTTTTATGTCACTTGAGTGGAAGAATTGTTTTTCATTACTCTGTTCAATTAGAAATGAAATAGTTTTGTCGCTATACATTTTGGCGATACCACTTTTAGTTTATATGAATTCAGTGGTGTGGACAGAAGTTTCAATGAAAACATTGCGTGAAAATATAATGTGATAGTGATTTTTTTTGGTAGAGTATATTTATTTTTAAATATTCTTTATAACTTACCAGCTCTGGGTTACCTTTTTCACACAATTTTGTCTTGCCAACATAGCAATCCTATCCTTTTAATTATTTTAAAAGTTTTGGTTAGAGTTTTACATAACTGGCTATTCGGTAATTTTGTCGAAGACGTGTCTGTATGGGTTTATCAATATCTGGGGAATTCTCCCTTTCTACACTGTCTTCTCACTTAATAATATAAAGGAAATAAAATTCAAGTTTTTCAAAACCCGTCTCATTTTATAGCCAGTTTTATGAACACCGTAGGAATTTTTGCACTAAGGGTATCGGGGCGGAAAAAATATTGGTCCATAACGTCCCATCCATCGGCCAGGAAAATATTCATCCAGCCAGCCTCTAGTTAGTAAAATCGAATGTGACAAATATCCATCATGTTGAAAGTACATTTTACGCCTTTGCTCCAAGGGAATATTTTCTAATTCAGGTATTAAGAAGTTGTCCAGCAAATACAAATATACCTCCTGATCTAATGTATCTTCCAGAAAATACGGTACGATTATTCTATCCGGTAAAACCGCACACCAAACATGAACTTTTTTAGAAAATTGACTATTACAGTTAATCCTGTAGCTCGGGTTTTCACTAGCCCAATATCGACAATTTTGGGAAGAAACGACTCCGTTTGTTGTAAACGTAGCTTCATCAGAAAACAAAATATTATTGTCAAAGAATCGGTCATGCATAAGTTTTTCACCAATCATCGCACAAAAGTCTAACCTTGTGTCATAATTTCGGTTTGAATAGATGAATTTTGTTTTTCTCAAACATTTTCTGTAAGTGACTCTTGCAAAAACCAACCTCCACTGCTCTTTTTCGTAGACTCAACTTGGGATTTTCCCTTAACGAATGCATAGCTAGTGCACTAGCTGCATCATCCTCCTCAACGTACGCCTTTTTCAATTTCTTTTTGTGTTGAACAGATCCTGTCTCATCAAACTTCTTTATTAGTTTTTTAATCCAAAGCGAGTAATGGATACTTCTGGATATTTTTCATGAAATTTTGCAATTGCACGAAACTTCTCCAATACCATAACACTTAATAAGATATACACTTTTTATTGAATAGTTAACACTGTTGTCAAATATTCCTTAAAGAAGGACAATTTAAAAATTATTTATAAAAGTTGACAGTTACTTGGTACATCGTAAACGTCACTCACGGTTTTCATAAAACTGGCTATAGAATGGGACGGGTTTTGGAAAGCTTGGATTTTAATTCATTTTATGGGGTTTCAGAACAAGCAAAACTTTTTATCAAGAATTACATTTTTCACTACGACTAATATTTAAACATTTTTCACCTATAGGATACCCCATCCGTGGAAACGCTGTATATTGTAACTTATAGCTGTCATGTGAAATTGTATATCCTGTTTTCTCGAAAATATGTAACTATTCAGTTAAACGGAACGTTGACTTTTATTGGGAAAGTGTTTTAATTCGTGCATAAGTATAGTCAGTTGGAGCATACCATTTTATAAATGCTTGCATAAAAAGGTATATGAAACAAGCCAAAAAAAAGTTCAAAGGACCGTTTGTCAATCACTTGAATCACCTTCACCATACAATTTAACACTTTTGGATTTCTTTTATAGAGCCACATGAAGCATAAAGTCTACAAAAAAAATGCAAACCATTATATTGGGGATCTGAAACAAGCAATGCCCATTTCATTGGTATTTTCATTTTTTCATAAAACTCACTATAAAACGGAGCAGGTTTGGGAAAACTTGAATATTATTACATTTTATGGGTTTTTAGAACATGCAAAACTTTTTATCAAGCATGACATTTTTCGATAAAACTGAAAATAAAAATGTTTCCCCTCCTGCATTAACTGAGTAGCTAAAAATTGTGGAGTGAAATGAATGAATAAAAAAACGTCAACGCTGTCGGGGATATTTGAAAATAACTTTTTATTACATACCAATTATTGTAGAGCTCATTAATGTTCACCTGTTTTTACAAGTTTAAAATATATACTGTGGAATTTCATATTTATTTGCTTTGCTACAAAACACGTTTAGTGAAGTTTTTTTAAATATCGACTTCCATTTATCATTTAAACGAGTTGTAAAAGAAGCGAAATAACTCAGACGCAGATTGTATAGGATAAAAATGTTTGGACACAAAATATACCATTCCTCAATATTTATTTTGATACAGAAATAGCTCGTACTAATTTATTTCGGCCACTTAGTTCGACATAAATTTCACGAATTATACCAATATCGATAGATTTGTTTCACAAACGAAAATAAAATTGTTGAAAATTACGTCGAGGCTTCCGTTGACATATAAATTTTTGTTTAAAACTTTTATGACAAATGCATAAACAAAGTGGAACGTCATAAACTTTATTGTCAGTATGTTTTACTATAAAATTAGATCTTCAATCGATTAGAAAAAAAAAAGGTTCCATTTTATGTAGTTAAGACAAAAGTTGGCAGGGTGAAAGCAATTTTTTATTTAAAAATTTTAAATAATAAACGTTTCGTTAAATTTATTGAGATCTAGTTTGGCAAGTTTATCTGAAGCTATGCGGCATCGGTAAGGGGGCGAGGAAGCATGGCGGATATCTGTCATAACCGTACCAATGGTGTTCGGTACCTATTTTTATAAAAGTATTAAAAATAATAATTATTATTATATAATAATTATAAATAGAAACTGATTTTTGCTTTTCTTTGAAGGTGAGGTATTTTTCAAAACACGGTATTCGTTGAAAACAAATAATGTTAAGAATCGTCCTTGAATTCAATATGGATACGAAATAGTTCAAAATCTGACACTGACAATACCACTGAGAATACCAATGCCACTGGATAATCAATGTCAGTCAATTGACAAAGTGAGGGGGAAGAACACACGCACGCGCTTGTCAATAGGAAGTCAGCTGGTCGCTAAGCAACCAATGCCTTTCGATAAATTTCACCAATTGAGTTAGTTCGGAGGGCGTGAAAATTATGGTTTTCGCACAACGCTGCCAGAGCTTGAAGAAGCCCATAACCAATTTGGAAAAGTGTTAATCTTTTAATATCCATAAATTGAAAAAATAATGTTAAAAAAGAGAATCCAAGAAAACAAGCACACTAGAGAATTAACGTTTAATCATATTGTTAATAATAAGAAGTCCATTTTCTAATTATTATCACTACATACTTAGCACTTTATCTTTTTCATAGTTAAACGTGGCAATATCGAATGTTTTCGACTGCATTCCTTTCACGGCTTCAAATAAACTTGCCAAACTATACACTGTAATCAGGATGTCCCAGGACATTGTACCAAAACCTTAGGAGTTGATAAAGATCTAAAAATATATTTTTCTACACTACTATGAAAAGTGACGTATTTTTCATACCTTACTTAATTACAAAACCAAATATTGCTCATACTGTGAGAAGTATTATTTCTCACGGCACTTTGCCCACTACACGTACATTTATATGGAGAATAAAATCAAATCGACAAAAACTAGTAGGCTTCTGTCATCTTTAAATATTCAGTATTCTCTAAATATGTGCAGGTGTAGAAAAAGTATAGTGTGCAACATGTGGGGAAAGTACTTTTATCACTCGTGTGTTTGCGGCACTCGCCCTCCGGGCTCGTGCTACAAACTTGTTGAACTTTCCCCACTTGTTGCAAAATATACTATTTTCTACTACCGTGCCTAAAGTACGTACCTTACGCACGCTACGAAATGTGTGAAGTTTTACTTTCTTGCTCTAGTGCGTTAGTAAAACTCTTTACACACCAGTGAAGAAAGTAAATTTTATCAAAAATTTTAAAACAATTATATATATAATTATATAAATAATTTTTGCTTATAATAGTATATTATTAAACGAGCAATTTATGATAGCCATTATTCACGCAGGGTGACGTTTGCATCCCGAGTCGTAGGCGAGGGGCGCAAGTCACCCGAGAGAATAATGGCTATCGTAAATTGCGAGTTTAATGATATACTTTGTCCACGACTCTTGATTTCTTTATTAAATAAAAGTTAAGTAAGTAATGCGAGTGTAGAACGGAAAGTAATAATTTTATATTTGGTATTGTTGACAATTCTAACGTAAAAATTAATAAATTTCTGGAGTACGTCAAATAATGTGACATATAGTGTAAAGTATCGCCGAACATGCTGGACTCGGGATCTCGATTATACGTCTTATCCGAAAAACGGTATATGTACATTATATCTCGTGCTCATTGGTATAATGCCTACGATCTGTAATATGCTTCTCAACCTAGTAGTCTAAAGTGCGCCCAAGTAGTCTAAAGTACAATTTAGTAATCTAAGGTGCTTCGCTGCAGACTGTACGGGCCTAAGACGTTGTTACCCAGTTGTCACCCATCCAAGTACTAACAGCGTTCGATACTGCTTCAATGTAATTATCGCATCAGAGGCGTTCCACTACAGTGCTGGGTCGACGCCACATTGAACTTAGTCCGTACCTGAGTTCACAAGTGTATCGTTGATTTGTCTATGACGCCAAAAAGTGTACAATTATAATGTTCAAACAATTGAAATTTTACTAATTTCCACTAAGCTGTGAAATAATTATAAATCAAAATTCTCAAATTTAGAGCCCCGTGTTCGTTCGGAGGGCGTAAGAAAAAAAATGTGTATGCAGTACTGAATTTATTTTTAGTCTCTTTATCTATGGAAATATAAGTTTGGGCTTCATTGCTGTACTTTCTTTTTATATCCAAGAAAAGAATGAACATACCACAATTTTTTGAAATAAAGAAGATTGTCACTTATAAAATCACAAGAGTTTGAATACTTTCCGGAAATTTTCTTAATATATTCGTGCCCGAAAGAAAATTTCCGGAAATAATTTAAACCTGCGTGGTATTCGGTAAGAAAACTTTACACCTCAATTTGGAAAAAAAAATAATTAATCCAACCTGACATTTTAAATTAATTTCACTGCTTGTCAAGTTGGACAGGGTATTGTTGTTTATGACATAATATGTTAATTTGTCATTTTTTTTAACCGGCTCTATCACAAAGCTTAATAATTTCTAGTTTAAAACGTCTGTATATTGTGTTTGAAAAGTGAATATCGAAATGTCGCAATTTGATAAAGAAAATCAACAAGTAATAAGACAAGAAGTTTTGCATTATTCACAGGTATATCTACATTATTTAATGGTTGCAGATCATATATGTTCACCTTTTCAACTGTCAAAAAATTTCCACTTAAATATCGTTGCCGGAAATTTTTTTAGTTGGCATGAAACTAGTCAAAATTTAGGCATCCTATTGGTTGAAAAGTTGTGGTGTGAAATTTTCCAGAATAAACACAAAAAATCGACACAAGACAGAAATATTTGACAAAATGAACAATAAACCGGTTCTGGCAACTCCACAATGCTGAAAATTAATGGCCTGTGAAAAAGTTTGTATTGAATATGACTAAAACATTTCCAAAATTTTGGGGAAAACATGGGAATCTGTCTAATATGTAATTTGTAACAAAAGAGATGAAATTTAAAGACAGAATGATGATTGATTACTTCAAAATGTGAATAATTTAGTGCCCTTTATTCAAATGTCTTCGAATACGTAACAAGCAGAGTAAACATTTATAAAGGATGACACCACATTCATCTGTCGTTGATCCTTTAAATTAACACGTTGATGAACGGTCTTTCGATCTCTGTATCATTAATCGGTTGCACAGTACTTGGATCTTGTGGATGTTTTTAATGTGATCCAAGAATATCTTTGTCAAATGAATACATATAGTCGAAGGTATGCTATAAAGGTTTAAAAAAGTTTGAACAAAGTGAAAATGATACAAAATATGCTTCAGCACAGCCTCTGAAATACATTACTCACAGTTAAGTTGTTATATATAATCCTCAAGTTCTCTTACAGCGGCTGGTCAATTTTCTGTAAAAGACGTTAGTTATCAACTCAATTCAGCTTTTTTTATATCCAACACATCCAACACGTGAGGATGGGAAGAGCTACAAATAGGAAATAAACCAATACCATCCTATTCCTATAATTGCCAGGGTTTCCATCACTAACAGTCGACAAATTCAGTAAACACCAAGTGGGCCAGTTGAAAAGGACCACACCGTTCCAACGAGTGCCCAAAAACGAGAGAAAAACCAATCCATGCTCGAACTGTTAGAGAGGAAACCCAGTGAACTACAGAGAACACCCACAAGCCCCAAACAACAAAAAGGCAGCCACGACAAAACAGTGTTAGTGGACTGAGGTTACCAGGTAGATAACTCGAGAAAAGGCTCACCAAGGCGAAAACCAAGAACAGAATGATGAGTCGGGATTTCAACCAGAAATACTAGGATCAACTGTAACAACTTTAACCAGTCTGTAGGGTCGTTTCAAGTCGTAGTTCGTCTAGGAACTTGTCAGATGTAGGAGCAGCTCAAAACACACACAAAAAAAGGACAAATAAGTTTAGAAAAGATGTAGACAAAACATACGTGTTTGAAGGAAGACCACTTGGACCGGCCACTAACCATTTAGGCCGGAGACGAGCACGACGCGGACGATCAGGCCCCTTCGGATAAGATTAGGGGTGATGGTACTCTTCTTGGAATACATCGCACTCGAGTGGTGTATTCTAGAAGACACGGGCCCACCACAGACGTTCCCTTTTTTATCAATAATTTTGAATTTAGTCTTTAGATTAACAGAAAAAAATGAAAACAAAAATTTACTAAAATTATGCAACTTAGTCATGTGTGTTTGTGTTTTGTGGATGCACTGCAGCCTGGTGAACTTCGTGCTGATTGGTGCTGGAGGTGTTTATTCAATTGAAAAAAATGAGAAAAAAACGTAAAGATATTACAATTTGTAAATGCACTTTCAAATGTTGATTTTTCTAGCTGGTAAGTGCTACGAAAATTAAAATATAAACGGTTGACGCACAAAAGTATGAGATATGTTGTTGTCATTAACGGACTTTTTCCACATAAACGTCATAACATGTTGGAATTCTCTAAACAATATACGAGAGATATACAATTTGAACATTTAAGTGATTTCAAGCATGTCATTAGAAGTCAAAATAAAGGAAAAATATGTTTTTTGCGTGTTGTGATGTGAATTGAAGACAGTGGTACATTATATTCACCAACGTGAACAATAGAAAATTGTGTGTAATCGCTCGAGCTAAAGGATTCCGTTTTTAGGTCAAATCCCCGAGAGAGCGAAAGCAATTAATTATTTGTTACTATACATATGTTCAATTGGAGAAAAACTCGTCAAAAGATCAGAGTCTGTATATTGATAAATTTTTAAAAAATGAACACACACGAAGTTACAAAAAAGTTTATTAATACTAAACACAAAATACAGACGTTCAAGATGTCAAATAAAACTGAAATTACAATGATAAACACTGACTATACCAACGCCACTGGATAATGAATATCAGTCAATAGTCGAAGTGAGAGACAAGAGCACACGCATGCGCTTTCCAATAGCAATAGGTGGTGGCATAGCAGCGGGCTCTTCGATGAATATTCACCAATTGAATTTGTTCGGAGTACGGGGTAATATGATTTTGTCGGGTTGGAGGAAACCCTTAACATAATTTTAATATTCAAGAATTAAAAATATAATATTAATAGACAAAATCCAAGAAAGAAGCACATTGAAGAACCAACGTTAAATCATTATTTATATATTGTTTATAAGTAAAAATCAATTTTCTGTTTCTGTTTTCGGCCGTATTTTTTCCACAGCTTCAGCTTTCAGCTCACCAAACTATAGACCTCTGTTACTCAGGTTCTCATCATGAAGAATATGTAAAACCAAGGCCTCATCAATACGTTCACGTATATGTGCTGCCTTAAGTGTCTATTGACATAAGTTACTCAAGTGTCAAAAATAACACTTTCAAGTTAAGTTTAACCTGGTTTAATCGACAGGTCATACCAACAAAAAAAACTTAATGCTCAAACGAGTTTAAGTGTAAACGGTGCATACTTCAATACATGTGGTTATCAACAAAACTTAGCAAATTTATTTGGTTCTTGTGTATTTTATGCAAATAAACGTTAACGAATAATTGTTAGTTGAAGCGCAAACAGCTGTAGGTAATAGTGATATATTGGATTCTAAAAGTGTTTTTGAAACGGAAAAACGGGAAATAGATTTTTTTTATTGCTAGTGTTAAAATGTTGTTATAGCAACTCTTTTGAGTAGATAGAGTATCACTTTAACCGCAAGGGTAGATAAAATGTTATAATTTTTTTTATTCAATTAAATTTACTAATTTAAACACAATAATTCGAAGGATTAACTACAAGTGTAATTTTACAATTAACATTATCAGAAACGTCTATTTTTGGAACACCACAACTTGTACTCGTTTGCTTAGACACTTGAACTGAGATACTGGATTGATCCACCAAGTATACACTTGGATATACCAGTCTTATTGCTTACTGACTGCTCAATGTAACGGATGATGATTTCCATCCACCTAAGCGTTTAACTTTTACTAGATCAGCGCCAGAGTTTGTCAGCATGGTAGCTGAAGAACGACGGAAACAATTCCCCGTGTACATTTCTAAATTTGGATTCGCTTTCTTCGACTTTTCAGAAAAATACGCCATAAGCACTTCTTCACTCACGCTATTGATATTCTTGATGCTTTTCCACTTTTTAAAGGACTCGGATTCCTTCTCGTACCATCCTAGATTTTGGGGGCAGTATTAAACTTTCTGCCTGCAACGCTGAATCTTCTACACCGACAGCAGGTTTTCTTCTACTTGTGTTAATTCTTTTCCGTACGTTTCGTATTCACTTTGTATACAAAACGCAAAAATACTGAACACTCCACAAAAACCAGAATGTAAAATTTGTTTAACATTTTTGTTGACAGAGTAGTTCATATCCGTAGTAACGGAGAAAGACAGTTGCGATTTTGGTGCCAATTATTACAATTTTCACTTATAATCTCTCTAGAGCACGAATTATTTCCGGAAATTTTCTCAAAGTGCAAATTTTCTTGAAAAATTTGCAACTGAGGAAAATTTCCGGAATATTAATTCATGCTCTAGGGAGATTCGGTAAGAAAATTTTCTACCAAAACTTTTTTAAAATAGAAGTTAAATTGGTAACATACTTAGGTGACATATTATTATCCATCGTTCATTTATTAACCTCGGATTTGATGTCAAATATTGTAATTTCCCTATGCTCTAGTAAAACAAGGTTTAAATAATAATCTGAAATAAATGTTAGTCTTTATACTTTTCCTAATTTTATACTACTAGAAACAAGGGAAAGTGTTGAAAGAATTGAAAAATAAATTATAATTTTATGTGTTTATGACAGCCAAAGGGAAATTTCCACTTATTAATTTCCCTCTACGCAGTCAAATTTCCGAAGAAATTAGGTTATTGTCATAGCAACATGTCAAAATGCAGGCATCTGATTGGCTAAAATTAACTGGTATAAAATTTTCTTTGAAATTTTGTTTTTCACCTGAATTTGAAGCCTTGCTATAGAAAAGAATATTGCATTGCACAAGACGATAAAATCGCATTACTTTCACGAGCGTAATTAGCGTCTCGACGCTAAAAAAACACTCTCAAAGATAAAGTATAATTTTATCGTCTTGTACAATAAATAAATATTAATCATTGATGCAACTAGTTTGGGGGTTTTCTTCCGTTGTCATGTATTTTCTCCTCATTTTTTTATAAAAAAAAACGTGACACTATCAATTTAAAAAAATAGTCTTCACTTCATTCCAATTCTTATTGACATGGGATCCGGTGTTTGGAACAACTAGTATAATCTTATTTTGTTTTGAAACAAAATTGAAGATAAACGTAATGGAGAGACTCGAGGCCCTGTACTTGATTGCCCGGTTTTCTGGGGTTGACACTAGTGGCACGTAATTTTTAACCACCCTCTTGCCATTCATCACTCGGCACGTTTCTCACCAATTTATTGAACTGGGTGGATTAGGTGGAGTTTAGTTTTTATAAAGATATAGTTTCGATTGCGAAACAAATTTATTTCCAAGACTACAGTTTAAGAAAAAAACTAGGTTTAAGCAGCTGCTCCCAATTTTTTTAATTCATTCTGAAAAAAAAAACAAAAACAAGCATCAAATTATAATATATTCACAAACAAACTGAAGTAAATTTAAAAGAATACGTGTTGACAAAAGATCACGGCTCAAACATTGAATTACACTCTCGCTTTAATTGTAAAAGCAATATCTGATTATTCTGGCCCAGACATTAGGTAAAACTTATGAAATTACACAGTAAGTGTTTACAAATATGCGAAATTTTTAATTATTCTGTGACTTATTATTGTGGTGACTGACTCTTTTCATTGCCACTTGTAGGAGTGGGCTGCTAGTCAACGTAGGTCATGCTGCTATAGTTGACATTCTCCGGAAGTACTTCATACGTAATAGTATAATCTGTAACGAGGCTAGTATGACAATTCCATGCGAGTGGAAAGTTCCGAGCGCGAGCCGAAGGCGAGCGTGATCATTACGAATATGTTCTTTCTAACCGAATAGCAGACTATACCTTCTCCACGATCAAAGATTTTTTTTTCCAATTTATTGTCGCATCAACCACTGAGGGTTATAAGCGACAGGAACCAATTCATTTACATTAGATAGTAGCATTAATTACAAAACATTATACAACTTTGTTGACAATAAACTGACGCAGGCTATTTTCGTTTTATCTATAAAAAATGCACGATAGTGCATGTGGTAAATTTGCATTTTTTCTCTAAATATCGGACTTTCTTCAGTCTAGCAATATGTGTTTTACCGCGATAATAACATTACATGTATAGTTCATGTTCATGTTCTGTTGCTAGGCGTGGAGCAGACGACACCACATGTCGGTGGATGAAAAACATGCTTTTCAACAGAACTGCAATAACAACTTTATTTGGAGACTCCATGGAGGTGCGGATAATGAAGGGATGCCCACAGGGAGGAGTTCTATCCCCTTTACTGTGAGACCTCGTCATAGACGATCTCCTGGTGGAACTGAACAGGAAAGGGATATACACCCAGGGGTATGCGGATGATCTGACAATACTTGTACTGGGGAAATACCCTAATGTCATATCAGGGCTGATGCAACAGGCTCTGGGAATGGTGGAGATATGGTGTAGGAGGGAATGCCTAAGGGTGAACCCCTCAAAAACTGCGCTTATTCCCTTCACTAGAAAAAGGAAGCTTGAGGGACTAAAACTGCCAAGCCTCTTTAACGTGCAGCTGTGTCTAAGTCAGGAGGTTAAGTATCTGGGTTTAATTCTGGATGCAAAACTAACCTGGAACTCACACCTTCATGATAAAACTAATAAAGGGAAAATGGCCCTAATGGCTGCCAAACGGGCGATAGGAAACACTTGGGGACTAAATCCACGGATTGTACACTGGCTGTACACAACAGTGGTAAGACCCATGGTTACCTATGGGGCCTTAGTTTGGTGGCCAAAAACAGATCAGAAGAAAGCTGAATTGGAGCTGTCAAAACTTCAGAGGCTTGCCTGTCTGTGCATAACGGGTTCCATGAGAAGCAGCCCGACTGCGGCAATGGAAGCAATTCTTAATCTTCCGCCTCTTGCTCTGCATGTTAAGGCGGAAGCGAGGATGGCTGCATACAGACGGGAATGTAATGGGAACTGGCATGAAAGAACCAACACCCCCTGTCACTCCAGAATCACAGAAGTTATCACAAACTCACTCCTTAAAATGAGAAGTGACAACATGTTGGCAAGATGCAACGACACCCAACCATACCAAATCCAGCTAAACTGGGACGGGTTGGAAGAAAGCAGTCAGGAAGGAACGTTGATGTGGTACACTGACGGATCAAAGACTGACATTGGAACAGGTGCTGGAGTTCATGGTGCTAGACCCAGGTGCAATTTTCATGCACCGCTGGGGAATCTTGCTTCTGTATTCCAGGCAGAAATCTATGCTATCGATATGTGTTTGCAACTGAATATTGAAAGGGGTTACAGGGGTCAAAAGATCCTAATACTCTCTGATAGTCAGGCAGCATTAAAAGCTTTAGCATGTCCTCAGATCAGATCTAGACTGGTCTGGGATTGTCTACAGAAACTTAAAACCCTGGCTAACCATAATAGAGTTACTCTTAAGTGGGTCCCAGGGCATAAGGGCATTGTAGGAAATGAAAAGGCGGACAACCTAGCAAAGCTGGGGTCCGAGACAGCATTCACTGGTCCTGAACCAGTATTTGGGATATCCAAAACTGCTGCACGTGGTTGTATATCTCGGTGGACTCAAACTAAACACCAGTCGTACTGGAGACACGTGCCAAAACAGGAACACAGCAAACTCCTGGTTAAAAAACCCTCGGAGAAGCTGACCAATGATATACTAAACCTTAGCAGGGCCCAAATAAGGATAGTGATGTTGAGAAAGTAGGTAATAGTTTATAAAAAATTAACAATT
Organism: Lochmaea capreae; assembly: GCA_949126875.1. Taxonomy (NCBI): domain Eukaryota; kingdom Metazoa; phylum Arthropoda; class Insecta; order Coleoptera; family Chrysomelidae; genus Lochmaea; species Lochmaea capreae. The sequence goes on along the minus strand of OX421400.1, from coordinate 16,138,656 downwards.
GTATTTTGTCAATGTCAAAGTATAAAATATAAAAAGTCAGTTCTAAAATAAAACTGTGTATTCTTTATAAAATAACATGAAAAACCAACAGGTTATGGGCCCAGGACATCGCTAATAAATAATAAAATAAAACTGGGAATAAAATAAAATAAAACTGAGTGAAAAATTTCACTGAAAAAAAAAAAAACACGAATAAACTGGATACTTAATAGCAATAAAAATGGGAAATGAAACGGACGATATTGGAAATATTGAAAAACTAATAACCTCTGAATCTTTTGAAATGTGGAATTTTCAAACATCTGTGTATTTTAAAGCTAGTGGATTATACGCAATAGTGAATAATGAAGAAAACTTTGAAAGGTTGACTGAAGAAAAAGAAAGGAAGAATTGGATACAAAGAGATGCAAAAGCTCAAAAAATAATAATCTCTACTGTTGACAAAAAGGTTTTAGTGCATATAATGAACTGTACTACTGCTGCAGATATGTATAAAAAACTCAAGAACCTGTTTCAAAAGGACAGTGAAGATCAAAAATGCAGATTATTAGAAGAATTTTTTTGTTTTAGCTATGAAAGGGGTAACGACATATCGACACATGTGAGTAAGCTACAGAATTTAGCATATAGACTTAAAGCATTAAAGCAAGAAGTTACAGACGAAATGTTGATCTCAAAAATATTAAGCACTTTACCTGAAAGATTTAGATTTTTCAAGACTGCTTGGGAGTCAACTCCTCGTGCCGAAAAAACCTTAGAAAATCTCATTTCAAGATTATTATCAGAAGAAACTGCAAACAAAAACAAAGAAAAAGAAAGATCTGAAAGATCTGTTGCATTCCAGTGTTCTAGTGGGGAAAAATTATGCCATATTTGTAAGAAACCCAATCACATAGCTCGATTTTGCAAATATAGAAATAAAAATTACATTGAAAATGGAAGACAACAAAATGAAGATAAAAATCTTAATAACAATCAAAGCCGTCAAAACACAACAACTTTTAAAAGATGTAGTATTTGTAAGAAAACTAACCACACCGAAAACAGTTGTTTTTACAGAGACAAGCCTAGTACAAGTAGTAAAAATAAAACTGAACACAACACATATAAAAAAGTGTCCTTTTTGACAGAAAATAAAAATTTTGATGAAACCGAAAAGAATATGTTTATATTTGATTCAGGAAGCACAGCTCATATGGTAAATGATATAGGATTGTTTGAAACCTTATCAGATCAACAAACAGACATATGCGTAGCAAAGAAAGGTACTCAGATTACTGCAGAAGGAATTGGAACAATTGATACAAAAGAATGTATTTTGAATGAGGTACTATATGTACCAGAACTTAGCAGAAATTTATTATCAGTAAATGCTATTACTCAAAATGATGGGAAAGTGATATTTGAGGAAAATAAAGTATATGTGATGAAAGAAAATAAAAAAGTTTTAGAAGGAATGAAAAATGAGAGAGGACTTTACACCATAGAACTTATAAAAGAAGATATAATGAGTGAATACATGGAAGAATGCATGGACGAAAGTCTGTTGACCGAAACAAAAGTAGAAAAAGTAATAAACTGGCATCGTAAGCTTGGACATATGAACATCAAGAGTATGAAGAAAATAATTGAACAAGAAATAGTGACAGGAATGGATATTAGCTCAAAAGATTGTGACCTATTCGAACTGCCATGTGACGTGTGTATGAGAGGAAAACAGACAAGACTTCCATTCAACACCGAGAGGACCAGGGCCAAAGTACCATTAGAAATTATACACAGCGATTTATGTGGTCCAATCGACCCACCAACATGGGACAATAAAAAATACATCCTTACAGTATTAGATGATTACACACATTACTGCGTAATATATCTCCTGGAACATAAAAGTGAAACAACAGATTTCCTAAAACAATATATAGCAGAGATGGAGAGAGAACAAAATCTAAAAGCTAAGAAGATAAGATGTGACAATGGTGGCGAATATGTAAGTGGTAACTTAAGAAACTACTGTGAAGAAAATGGAATCATTCTTGATTATACAATACCACACACACCTCAGCTAAATGGTAAAGCAGAACGACTAAACAGGACACTGTTAGAAAAAGTGAGAGCTTTACTATTTGAAACAAATACAAACCAAAAGTTTTGGGGAGAAGCAGCTAGAGTCGGTACATACATTTCAAACAGAAGTATTACAGAATCTCTAAATATAAACATGACGCCCTATGAAATGTGGTCAGGAAAAAAGCCAAACTTAAAAAAACTACAAGTTTTTGGATCAGAAGTATACTCAAAAAATCTTGGGTATTTAAAAAAATTGGACAGCCGATCTGAAAAACATTTATTTATGGGATATGCACCAACTGGATACCGCTTATGGAATGAAAGCAAACAAGATATAATAATAAGAAGAGATGTAGTCTTTACAAAACCTAAAATTCATAATAAAACTTTGATTAAAATAAAATTGAATTATGAAAATGAAATGGAATCAGAAAATGGGACAGATAACAGTGAAGAACGAGAAAATCAAACACAGAAAAGGCAACAGCAAGAAATTCAGATACAGAATAATATACAGCAAGTAAATGAAACAGAAAACAATGATGAGACACCTAAAAATGACACAATATCACAAGAAAACGAAATAGAATACATTTTTGAAAATAGCGGCGAAGAAGGTTTAAATTTGGGACAAGGTAAAACAGTTACGAAAAGGGGAAGAAAAATAAACAAACCAAAGCATTTCGAAGATTATGTTTTATTAACGTACAATGAAGCAATAGAAGGACAAGAGAAAGATTTATGGAAATATGCTATAGAAGAAGAAATAGAATCATTAAAGAAAAACAAAACTTGGGAGTATGTAGACAAAGATCAAACATATGGAAAAAAAATTTTGACAAACAAATGGATATTCAAAATAAAGGACGATGGAACGTACAAAGCCAGACTGGTTGTAAGAGGTTGTCAACAACAGAAAGGTATTGATTACGAAGAGGTATTTAGTCCAGTGGTACAAGTTAGCTCACTGCGATTGATGCTAGCCATTGCAGTGCAAAAAGAATATGAAATAAAGAAATTTGACATAAAGACAGCTTTCCTATATGGTACAATAAATGAAGACATACACATGCAGATACCTGAAGGTTATGAGAGGCAACATGACAAAGTTTGTAAATTGCAGAAATCTTTATATGGACTGAAACAAGCACCTATGAGATGGAACGAACATTTCACGAAGTTCTTGAAACAAAATAATATGGAAACTTTAAGTGTTGATCATTGCATATTTAGAAACAAAAAAGGAACTCTACTTTTAGCAATTTATGTAGACGATGGATTGATAGCGGGAGAAAGCTCTGAAGAAATAGATGAATTACTGGAAATATTAACGGAACAGTTTGAAGTCAAAATGTTTAACAAAGTTGATACTTTCTTGGGCATAAGAATAACAAAAGGTAACAATTGGATTAAAATGGATCAAGAAAACTTCATTGAAAGTGTTCTAGATAGATTTGAAATGACAAATGCAAAAGCTGTATCTACACCAATTACAGAATATGATGAAAAATCCGCAGAGTCAAAATAAGAAATAAAATCCCCTTATCGTGAGGCAGTTGGGAGCCTTTTATACTTATCCAATAAAACTAGACCCGACATAGCATATGCAGTTGGGTTTTGTAGCAGAAATTTGGAAAATCCAATAATGTCAGACATAAATAATGTGAAAAGAATTTTAAGATATCTTGGAGCTACGAAGAACAATGGTATAGTTTACAAGAAAGATGACAAAAACGCAAAACTAGAGGCATACAGCGATAGTGATTTTGCTGGTGACAAAACTACGAGAAAGAGTACTACAGGGTATGTTGTTTTTTATGCTGGTGGACCAATAAGCTGGTGTTCCAGGAAACAACCTATAGTAGCATTGAGCTCGACTGAAGCTAAATTCATTGCAGCTGCAGAATGTGTTAAAGAATTATTGTTTTTGAAGGTACTATTAGAAAGTTTGATTTTTCAAGACTCAAACATCATTTTAAATATTGACAATCAAAGTGCAATCAGTATAATAAAAAAATGCTCAGTTTAACAGAAGATCTAAACATATTGACGTTAGGTTCCACTTTATTCATGAGAAAATAAGAGATGGTTTAATTTTTGTAGAATATTTGTGTACACAGGATAATATTGCCGACATTTTTACAAAAGCATTAAAGTCTGTCAAGTTTGAGAAACATAGAAATTTGTTAGTTAAGTCAGACTTATAAGTTTATGTTTTTTCTTTGTATTAACTAATATAACAATTTTTTTTATAAATATTAGGACAAGGTGTTGAGAAAGTAGGTAATAGTTTATAAAAAATTAACAATTGTATTTTGTCAATGTCAAAGTATAAAATATAAAAAGTCAGTTCTAAAATAAAACTGTGTATTCTTTATAAAATAACATGAAAAACCAACAAGTGACGGGTTTACTCACTGGACACTGCACTCTAAGGAAGCACATGCATACAATCGGCATATATAGGGAGGAACCTATTTGTCGGTTGTGCATGGAAGAGGAGGAAACAGCCTCTCACATTATCTTTGATTGTGAAGCACTATCTCACTGGAGATATAGACTCCTAGGACTAGAATTTCCAAGGGAGGATTTCTCCAAGAAGAACCTAGTGAAAAGTCTGCTGAGCCTGATAAGGGCTGCTGGTCTCTTCACATAAACGGCACAACCAAGAGCACAAAAAGCCTTAAGGCTGAGGTGCCGAGGACATCAATCCTTTGACTGGTGTGCTGATCCAATCAATCAATAAATCAATAGTTCATATAACAGCCTTTTTGGTGTGCGTCATTGATTGTTATTGTCCTTCTAACACATTATGTTGGAAGAAATAGAAAAAAAGGGAGATCTGTGATTAATCGTAATCAAAATATTACAATAATGAACCGTTTGAACGTATTACAAACGTTAACCCTAATATTTGACTCACAAAAATTTGATTGGTTGATATTTCGATTACGCGCAAGCACGACCTATTAATCGGGCGAAATTACATCGTTCAATTTACGATGCAGACGTACCTTTCGTAGCGGCAATGTCCCACTGACAGTTCTCGTCAGGTCTGTACTTTGTTGTTTACGGTCAATTGTTATTTATGAAAAGTGAATATTAATCTTATTGTTAGCATTTTACTTATTTAGATAATACAAAAATATGCCTAGATATACGGAAAAAGAGCAGCATCAAATTTCGAAAGTTCTCAAGTATTTTCAGTTAGAAAAAGAAGCTTGTAAACCATTGATACCTTCAACTTCAGTGCACCAAGTTAGTATTTTTTATATAACAATGAGTGAAATTAATATAAAATAAGTTAATCCTATGTATTTCATTGGGATTGCTTGGGGTCAGTGAAAACACCAACGGGTTGCATCCCATTTGAGCAGGCCAAACTTTTGACCGCTGAATTGCATCCGTCGAACCGCTGAGTTTCATCCCATTAACAAATTCAATATGGTGTCTAAAACTGGTAGATAATTAAATAAAAGCGGGCATTGTTGTCATGTTAATTCTGATATCGTGATTATTGATACTAAATTTTATTTTCGAAACTGCGACTACTTAATACAGTTTTATAACAATACAGTGAATAATGTATTAATTTAATTTAAACAATTCAATTTTTCGATTGGGTTAGGGTAGGGTAGTTAAGAGAATATCTTATATTTTTTTCAAATAAAATATAGCGTAAGAGAATATGATTACATTTTTCAAATCTCATACAGATATATTATGTTCCAATTTTCATTAAAATATTTACGATTCAAACAATATATTGGCAACATTGCTGTAAAATTTGACCAGCCTTTGACCATGATAGGTTAATTAACAGACCTTTTTGGATCACGGATGCAATTCGACGGTTGTCCTTTTTCGTTAAGGTGAAATTTTACTTTTTGGGATGCAACTCGCCGGTCGCCAATGAGACAGTGGCCTCATTTAAACAAATCAAACAATAAAATTCACTAACAATAAGAATTATAAGTGAAGAATAACTTTTTCCATAAAACTTAAGAATAAAATAGGGTCTTATACGGTGCAGACTTAATTGAACACGCTGTATAATTCTTTTGCAGGACTATATTTACTAATATAAAATTATTTTAATATGTAAATTGAATATACAATTTGTTTTATTTTGCAGTGTTTAGATATCCCAAGTATTATTAATTTCATAGTCTTTTCGAATTTGGCTGAATACGATCCTGATGATTTTATTTATCAAATTTAACGTTAGCTATATGTCAAAATGAGAAATAAAATATCGACATACCCTAAACCCGGAAATACGTCACAAACGAAAACTCCTACCAAGAAGGCTATTAAATGAACTCTATCACAAACTGGACTCTCTTCTTTTTCCATTAGGTAGTCGTGCGTAAACCTTTTGTGACTTAAACGCATTCTAGTTATTTTGACATGACACGACCGACTGATCGAGGAGCACTAACACTTGTGAAACACCGGCTGGGTTTCATGCAATCTTGACACAACGTTATTTCACTCCGATTGCCAAAATTCAATCATTTTGTTTTTGACAGACACTTTAAGTACGCTCTAATACCTAACCCTATTTAAACTCGTAAAATTACAGTTGAAGATTGTGTCGCGAGCACACTTGTCTGTTTCTTCGTTGCCAATGATACCAATATGGGATTAAATATACAGTGATGGGCAAATGTGTGGAACCAAGTAAATATCTCTGGAATTATTACAGATATCAAAATAAAATTCGGAAGGTGGATACTACAGTAGATTGCCTATTTGTTTTCATATTTTTTAACAATTTTTAACTTCCGGTTTTACCGGAAGTAATGTCGATTTTAAAATTTGCAATGGAACAGCCTGTATATTATTTTAGTTTCTGATGAAACAATTTATTACGAATACAAAAATATCGGGTACGATATTTTTTATTTCAATACCTACCGAGATATTAACAGAAAAGTAACTAAGGAAAGGAAAAATCTAATATCCATTAAAGAAATAATCATAATTATTAACTGAAACTAAGTGATTTTCAAAACATTGATACTTAACTAAACTAAAATCAATGTATTAGATGTTCAAACTGAGCACCGTTTACTTCTTCACAATAGGCAAGTCGGTTTGTAAATTCTCTAGTAACATTAGCTATTACTTCTGGGAATTCTCTGGATCTCTTGAGTTATTGTTGCAGCGAATTCTTGCAAATTATTTGGTCTATCAACATAAACCTTAGATTTTAAATAACCCCACAGAAAATAGTCTAGTGGATTAAGGTCGGGACTCCGTGCAGGCCATTCATAAGTACCCCTTCTTCCAATCCATCTGTGATGAAATGTCCTATCTAAATGATCTCGAACAATGCGAGCGTAATGGGGTGGTGCTCCATCCTGCTGAAACCAGATATTATTTGGTAATTGTCCATTTACCTCCAATGCCGGAATCAATTGTGTCTCCAAGAGCTGTAAATACCTATCTCCGTTTAAAATTTCTTGTAAGAAGAAGGGTCCCACGATTCTGTTGTTATAAATGCCGGCCCAAACGTTCAATTTTTGGGGATGTTGTGTATGAGCCTCTTGTACCCAATGAGGATTACTTTGCGCCCAGTAGCGGCAGTTATGTCGATTAACCGTACCGTTTAAAGAAAATGTAGCCTCGTCTAAAAACACCACATTTCTTATAAAATTATTATCACGGCTGCAAATATCCATCATCGTTACACAAAATTGTAAACGTCTGTCGAAATCGTCTTCGGATAGTTCTTGAACGAGGCGAATTTTGTATGGATGATATTTTTCCCGCCTTAATATACTTCCTACTGAACGACGGCTAATTCAATGCACATTGGCGAGGTCGGTAGTAGATAAGTGAGGATTTTCTTCCAAAGATATAGCAACATTTTGAGCTACATCTTCATTACTTGCACTTTTTAACCGTCCACTTTTTGGTAAATTGCTAAGTTTTCCACTTGTGTCGTACCTTCGCAAAGTTTTCGTCACTACTGAACGGGATATTTGTGCATTCGGATGAACAATGTTAAAAAGGTCACAAACTTCTTGATGCGTCCTTTTCCTCTCCCCATACCCAATCATCATTAATATTTCTCTTCTTTCTCTTTCACTTAATTCGGTCATTTCACGATCAAATTAAAACAATACAATCTTTTTACGTTCAAATACAAACACTAATAACTTATTTTGACAACTACTGTCACTTCTACAATGAATTTCATGGACTACTAGCTACCATCAAATTTTTCCTTTCCTCAGTTACTTTTCTGTTAATATCTCGGCATTTATAACAACAGAATCGTGGGACCCTTCTTCTTACAAGAAATTTTAAACGGAGATAGGTATTTACAGCTCTTGGAGACACAATTGATTCCGGCATTGGAGGTAAATGGACAATTACCAAATAATATCTGGTTTCAGCAGGATGGAGCACCACCCCATTACGCTCGCATTGTTCGAGATCATTTAGATAGGACATTTCATCACAGATGAATTGGAAGAAGGGGTACTTATGAATGGCCTGCACGGAGTCCCGACCTTAATCCACTAGACTATTTTCTGTGGGGTTATTTAAAATCTAAGGTTTATGTTGATAGACCAAATAATTTGCAAGAATTAGCTGCAACAATAACTCAAGAGATCCAGAGAATTCCCAGAAGTAATAGCTAATGTTACTAGAGAATTTACAAACCGACTTGCCTATTGTGAAGAAGTAAACGGTGCTCAGTTTGAACATCTAATACATTGATTTTAGTTTAGTTAAGTATCAATGTTTTGAAAATCACTTAGTTTCAGTTAATAATTATGATTATTTCTTTAATGGATATTAGATTTTTCCTTTCCTTAGTTACTTTTCTGTTAATATCTCGGTAGGTATTGAAATAAAAAATATCTAACCCGATATTTTTGTATTCGCAATAAAATGTTTCATCAGAAACTAAAATAATATACAGGGTGTTCCATTGCAAATTTTAAAATCGACATTACTTCCGGTAAAACCGGAAGTTAAAAATTATTAAAAAATATGAAAACAAATAGGCAATCTACTGCAGTATCCACCTTCCAAATTTCATTTTGATATCTCTAATAATTCCAGAGATATTTACCTGGTTCCACACATTTGCCCATCACTGTATATTTTTAATTGGAAATGGACAAAAAATAATCTATGAAGAAATATTTGCCAACTATTTGTATGATAGGAATTTTTGTGGGGATGTGACAATTATACCAAAGTGTACTCTTTTAAGAATTTATTTCCTAGCTTTCGAACAACTATGTGTCATTTTCAAGGAATATATCTAAGTGAGATTAATGGTAAAATGTTTTAAAAAAGTAGTAAATCTTAACATTGGTATATAAATATGAATGAAAACTCAAAAAACAATATAATATAAAATTTGAAATGTATTTGAATTCATACATCAATCAAATACATTTCAAATTTTATATTATATTGTTTTTTGAGTTTTTATATATTTTTATATACAAAGGTTAAGATTTATTACTTTTTTAAAACATTTTACTAATAATCTCACTGATATATTCCTTGAAAATGAACACATAGTTGTTCGAAAGCTCCGAAATAAATTCTTAAAAGCGTACACTTTGGTATAATTGCCACATCCCCACAAAAATTCCTATCAAAAGATAATCTGTATTACAGAAATCAATCACAATTATATTAGGTAAACACTCATTAATTATATTATATTTTCGAATGGGAACGTGGCAGCAATAATTTTGACACTCAAATTTTGCCACTACGATGACAATCAACTGCGTCAAGGCTAATGTTATTATTGCTAACCAGTGTGAGAATATTATTCTATCACAAGAGAAAGAATGTAATAGCATATTATTAAACGAGCAATTTATGATAGCCATTATTCACGCAGGAGTATGTCAAATAATATATTGTTTTAAAAATATCAATATTAAAAAATACCGTTATGAAAAGTATCAATACTAAAAATTTCGATATTTTATCGATACGATATATTTCGGAAACAAATTTCCTAAACAAAATACGCAGATTTAAGTTTATTTCATATTGTACCCCCATCTCTAGTCACCTATGTACCGAAATTTTGTGAGTGTTGAGCTGTCATGGCATGTTATTCAAATGCAGAAGCGTGAATTATGAGTTCATAATTCATTCTAGTGAATTATAAACCATAATTCACTCTAGTAGATATATGGGTACCTTATACCTTTTGTTAGTAAAAAAATATTGACTTATTATTAAGTGGTCGTGGACAAATACGTTTAAATTGCATGGGAGCAGGGGTGTTGCAGAATATTTCTTCAATCTCAAGAGAGAGAATTCCAGTATTCTGTAATCAAATTTGATTTCAGAATTGGCAAATTCTGTGATGATCGTAGAGAAAAATATGTTTGTTTCTTGAAATGTATGTTATAAGAGTCTTATGCCCGATTGCACCAGTTCAGCGTAAATGTTAGGCTTAACAAAGAGCAGCTCACTGATAATTCCAATCGTTCATTGCGCCATGCTTTGCTCAGTAGAGCTACTCTTACGGACAATACCGTGTATCTCCACTTGAATGGACCAAGCTGTGCTTGAAATTTGTTTTACCTTTTTATTTGTTTGTTTAATACTAAGTAGGTATTTCTTTTGAAATGTATTTTTTTTCTGGGCACAATAGGAGTCAGCTCCTCTTCCCTCATCAATATGTAATAATAATAATAATAATAATAATAAATTTCGTGCAGGTAAGCTTCGCTTTGATGACGATAATTTTTTAAGCCTGGCTTACTTGTTAAGTCAAGGTGGTGTAATCGGGCATTAGAATGAACTAACTATTGTAAATATTCACAGAAATCTAGGGCTGGTCCTGTAGTCCAGAAAATGAAACACTTTGTCGAGTCTTCCTTTTTTTGGAGTTGGACAGAGAAAGAAAAATTGTATTGCTCTATGTGTGAGATTAGTTTCCTCTAATTTCTCCACATATAAATCAATGACGATAATGTTCGCCAGAAACACAACTACCTAGGATTCTAAGTAGGATGATATTTCTGTCCTTGGTCTGCAACCGTATATATCTGCAAGCAGAGCCTGGTACATTTAAACAATTACAAGCCTATAATCTCGCTTTATTTAAACTTTAATGATGTATTGTACTGAAATTAGCTGCTGTTTTGACTTTTATGAAGAGAAAGAATCTATTTCATTGTATACTTGGCTATGTGTAATATTTAAACTCTCCTGGAATTCACCAAACCTGTCTAATGAATAAGTTCTTCTATATAATAAAAGCGCGTTAGATATTAACCCCTAGCATCATTATAAGAAGTGACACGCAGGGGATACAAACAGAATACTTTATCAAAAAGAAAGAAAAAGTAACATTGACCGTTTGGAAAATACCCATTCAGAGGGCGGGCGTGGCAAAGCGGAAGTTTTTTTGTACCAAAACATTGTTAGCTGTTAGTAATACATTGATTACAATTCCTGAAAGTTTGGACCAAGGAGAGAAAAAAAATGTGAGTAAAGTTTTTCGAAGTTCGGGATATCTTTGAAAATTTTTTACAATCTAGATAATTAATGATATATCATTTCTTTTTGCGTTTAGTTCTCCTTTGTAACATGTCTATCGACCTGTTTCGATTTTATAAAATAAATCCTCTAGTTTCCGCTCACCGTCACACTAGCCACTTAAAATTATAGTTCTGTGATCTCAAATTCTCCTACTCTGACCGGTAAGACAATTGACATATATTATGTCAACGGCCGCTTCCATATTTGGAGAGCCTCGCCCTTCCTTTCCAATACCGACTGTTTAGTAGGAAAGACATACCTTATCGTATCTCAAATTTTACCTCCAAGTTTTACCTTCAATTGCTGTGGGAAGCACAGCTGCTAAGATACCGTTACACTGCTAAAATATCTAACCACTAGGGATCTCTAGCATCAATTTCGACAAGACATCTCTAGCATCAATTCCGACAATACATCTCTAGCATCAATTCCGACAAGACATCTCTAGCATTAATTACAAGACATCTCTAGCATCAATTACAACAAGACATCCTCAGCATCAATTACAACAAGACATCATCAGTTTGCAAATAAGCTAAGTACCTGAAAAGTGCAGGTCTCATTTTTTTCTGGTCTTACTTCTCCTTGATGGCAGAATAAAGTTGATATTTTGAATTTCTTTTTTTAATTCTTCATCTACCCGGCTGTAAGAGCTGTAGGGGATCGTGTCCGGGTTAACGTAAATTTTTAACTTAATATTATTATTAACTTTAATTAAATTCTACAAGGTGTTTCTACGTTTCTCACCTTAGTTTTGTTTTTTATATTATAGATTGATTTAAATCCATTTTCTTTCATCGATGTCTAAAAAGGTAGTGGCGCCCTAAGTTCTTATAGTCTGTCAACCCTCTGGCACACCTAGTGTAACACTAACATGGAGTCGATCCACCCTTGAGAGAGTCTTTAGCCGGGATCAGTCTCGATAGGAGAGAACATTGTTACACCTTTTTTCCTTGTATCGACTGTTCAGCGCGTCGCCCCCGTCCAATACATGTTCTGCCCACTATAAACGGACGTGATGGCTGGCATAGCAGCAATGTTAACAAGCATCCTACGACCTACAACCCGACCACCCAAATATGGCCTTCAATAAGATCGACGCTAACGGAACCATTATGCCTGTCAAAAATTTAGAGGTGGGAATACTATTTCCCCAATCCCCTATACGGAAGAGCAGTCTTTCCTGCTCCAATTTGCTTGCTGTGCAGGAAGATTGAAATTTTTTCTTTCTGAATGATGCTAGTGAGGTTCGCAGTTCTTGTCACAACACTGGCCACTAAAGGCTCGTAGCTACTCAGAGTGCACTTCAGCACGAAAGTATCCTCGTTAAAGGGTAACTATTCTGTTGAATTATCGGAACCCAAAAATATACAATTAAACTACATTTTAACCTAAAAAGCTTGAATAATTTACTTTGGTCATATGCTCAAAGTTTTCGTGAAATAAATCATTTAATTAATTTCTCTGATATATTGCTGCTAAGGGTCACAAAGCTCACGTTTACTAATTGGGGTTTAAGCGATCTATCGAATAATTTAGCGCGCTTAACAGTGTGGTTTAATTTTAATGAGATATTGGAATTATGACGGAAAAGAGAGTGAGTTTTATGTGAAATAAATGTATGTTCTTGAGGAAATAATCTCACCAATCAATATTTGAAATCTAGAGTTAATCATTTATAGGTATTTGTATACACTGTAGTTACTACTAGATGAAATGTAATCGATAGGTTATGTCTTAAGTATTATGCGTGACATAAAGTTCCGTCTTTTTATGTTATAACGTTACAATTTATGTCGCTTTTATATTTTTAGGAAATGAAATGTTGCGACTTTTTGTCATGCGAAAATGAACTTTAAGCCATATCCAATCTGTAAAATTTGATATTACGGTTACTGCCTTCGATCATTAAACAGACTAGATGAATAACACCACACTTTGTAAACAACATGTTAATCGATTCTTTCATTTCAAAATAACGATTCAATGCACACAACAAAGGTCATTACTCACTAAGGTGTGAATAATAGTTATCATTGTCTGCTTGTTGAATTATATACTTATTACATGCTGGATACAGACTCCGAGACATTTTTCTTCAGCTGCTCCAACCATTATATCACTTGAAATGGAATCGCTATAAGCTAGTACTTAGTTACAATACAACAATTACGACAATACCATTTCTATTAGAATGGGTATACAGGGTGTCCCACGACGAATTAAAACTATCTGTATATGGCAAAATACTTATAGTAAAATCATAAAAATTTCTACGTTTGGGTTTTCGGATACGATCTTTTTAACTAAAATATTTTCAAAGATGGCCGACTTCCGGTTCTACCAGAAGTTGACTGTAACTTTGTTATTTAAAATTAAACACCCTGTATACTAATACATTTTTAAAAAATCTACGTAAAATTTTAGTATACTTTTGTCTGAAAACTTTTTTCGAAAAATGCATACTTTTTGAGTTATTAATTTTTTTGTAAAAAATTTGACCGTTGCAGAGCCTTATAAATTATTTTTTTACGAGGACACCTTTAAAGATATGAAAATGGTTTCTGTTCGGTTGCTTTTAGCAAGGTCAGACGTATTTGAATCTATGTTGAAAAATTTATCATTTTATACAGGGTTTGTATAAAAAGTGTTCAAAGTTTAACTTCATAAATATCAAATTTCTTAATATTTTTAAATAGAACCACCCGGTTTTTTCTATTTCAATGCATTCAGGGGTGAAAAATAAGGCAAATTCATGTATACTTTCCTATACCTGAACCTTACCGTTATCCAGATAATAAATATTTTCTGTAAATTTTTAGAGATGCAGGTGTGGTCTAAATAAATAAAAAAGATTATGTAACTTTGCTTTTAATACACGGTAAATATGGCAAAGTTGTTACAAGAACATGTGCTTTATTTGCAGTAAAATATCCAGATAGACCACAGTCGAATTAAACCTTTTATGACAATAATAAGATATATTATGCTACAAAATTTTATGGAAAATTAAAAGCCAAAGGAAAATAGTGCGATGTTTTAAAGTAAATGTTCAAAATTGCTCCCTTGAACTTCAATGCATTTTTCAACCCTTCTCAGTACGCCTTCATTCGTCGCACGGCTTATCATCATCTCAGAAAGGGAATTGAAGGAATTTCGAACTCTTAGCTCACAATATTCTCTAGTTGTTAAGGCTTGTGAGTAAACCTCTTGTTTTACGTGACCCCATGTAAAAAAATCTAAATGCGTATTATCGGGAGAACGAGGTGACCACCGAAAATGACCATTATTTGCTAACCACCTGTCTTCAAATTGCTCTTCTAAAGATGTATTTATGACGATTGAATTGTGAACAGGAGCACTGTCATGAATAAAAAAAAGTTTGTTTAATTCGTCTGGTGGTGCGATTTCGATCGTGGTCTCTCTGGATATCTTACTGCAAATGAAGCACATGTTTTTGTAACAACTTTGCCATATTTACCATGTATTAAAAGCAAATTTACATAATCTTTTTTATTTCTTAGTGCTTGTATCAACGGGTCAAAATAAAATTTAGACCACACCTGAATCTCTAAAAATTTACAGAAAACATTTAATATCTTGATAACGGTAAGGTTTAGGCATTATATTTTACCCCTGAATGCAATAAAATAGAAAAAACCGGGTGGTTCTATTTAAAAAATAAAGAAATTTGATATTTATGAAGTTAATCTTTGAACAGGTTTTATACACACCCTGAATAAAATGAAAAATTTTTCAACATAGATTCCAATACGTCTGACCCTGCTAAAAGCAACCGAACAGAAACAATTTTCATATCTCTAAAGCTATCCTCGTAAAAATAGTAGTTTGTACAACTAGTGCGCAAAGCGTCACTTTTCCCACGAGCGCAGAAATTTGTGGCACGAGCCGTAAGGCGAGTTCCGCAAAGCTAGCGAGTGGGAAAAGTGATTTGCGTACAAGTTGTACACAATATTTTTTCTACAACCACATTTATAAATGAAATAAAAACAGAAATTTACATAGGTATTTTATTGAAACTTTGAACAGAAAGAACATACAAAATGAAAATTTATTATAGAAAAATCAGTTGAGTATATGTTTAATAGTGAACAATAAATAATGAATAAATAAATAGTTTACTTATTTTTGGTGTGAAATTTGAAATTTTTACACCCAGAAATTCACTAAGTATAATAAATATGTTGAATTGTCAAAAAAAGTTGACAGGTCATGACAGCTTTGTTTGACATTTCGGTGCGGAAAAGTGCCATAGCGTGTACTTTTCGCATTACTTTTCCAACAGTTATCAAAAGAATTAAGAAAAGGCCTGCTTTGCGTGTACAAATTTGTGTAGAAAAGCGTGTTTTGCATAGTGGTTATAGGAAAAATAATGTATAAGGGTCTACAATGGTCAAATTTTTTACAAAAAAATTAATAACTTAAAAAGTATGCATTTTTCGAAAAAAGTTTTCGGACAAGAGTATACTAAAATTTCGCGTAGATTTTAAAAATGTATTAATATATAGGGTGTTCCATTCAAAATAACAAAGTTACAGTCAATTTCCGGTAGAACCGGAAGTCGGCCATCTTTGAAACTATTTTAGTTAAAAAGATCGTATCCGAAAATCCAAACGTAGGAATTTTCATGAGTTTACTATAAGTATTTTGCCATATATAAGTAGATAGTTTTAACTCGTCGTGGTACAGTCTTTATAAATCAAAAGATACGACACTGGTAGTTTCAGAACTGTAAAACAATTCAGATCTTGCTGCTTTTCTGACAAAATATTTACTATTTATACAGTTTTTTTGCGTACTATACAACGATTCACCATTTTGTGAATATAATTTAACAAATAAATGAAGTACCTATTCTTAATTTTTTTACATCAAAATTCCTTCCTCCGATATTTGCGGCAGTTGAACACAACAGTCATCAAGAATTTATTGAAATTGGAAACAATGATGTGTCAAAAAATTCGACATAAGCGGTGTTGTCACATTTACAGAAACCTTCAGATTGTTGAAGATTAAATAAATCACTTTATATACATTTATCTCAATTATTTAATAACTATTAAAGGGTTTATATTGAGGAACCACAAGAATACGGAAGTTATTGGGGATTCCAACAAAATAAATAAATAAACTTTGACATTATTTATGTTGGCATCAGATAATACGCCAGTTTACTCTTCTAATATGTTCATTGTTCGGAGGTAAGTACAGCTTATACAAGTGGCTTATACAGCGGCGTAGTAACACCACCACGGGTCTGTGTTCTAGATATTTACCGGGCCCCTACCCTTATCAGCGCTGCCTGCTGGATACATAATTTAAAAAATACGATAAGGATAAAAAAAATTTGAATAAACTTCTGTTATAATTATATCTATTGCTTTATAAAATACGTTAATTTTAAACCAATCTTGATTTGTTTGAATTTAATAATGGTTATTTGTTTCGTGAAAGAAAATTATTGAACAAGAAATTCTCTTTTTTGTGAATTCAGTAGTAGTACCCCACTCCTTCGCTAAATCCGGCGCGACGAATCGGCGATAAGAGCCAGGGGCCAGGGCTGGCTCCATATTCTTTACTTTTACCTATTCTCAAAGGCTGTTGTATGAAAATATGTATAGTGTATAGATGTGTAATTAATTGTAGTAAGTAATCAAAAACTACAGTTAGAGATAAGATCTTTTTTTATGTAAACTACTGTGTTCTTGATTTCACCATCAAAGTTGAAAGTAGCAGTTATCACAGTATAGTAGTCGTAGTAGTGTTTTTCGAACACGCTGAACACAGGCCTTAATAATATTATGTACTAAGCGATTTTAGTGTAGCAGAAGAGATGCTTAATCCCATTCCTACCCATGGTACAACCATAGGTACCTACGGATTTTTTTAAGCTGAACATGAAGTAGTTTAATTCTCATTATCAAAATAACTGGTAGATTTTGAATCATAAAGCAAATTTCTTGAAATATGAGATGTTATGAGACATATAACCAAAGATCTAAAATATCAAAAGAAGCGTGTAGGTATATGAGAAATAATCTTTCATTCCGAGGTTAACTGTGTTGATTGAAAAAATTTTGTGTTACTCTTGTCATTTTGTCTTATCATCTTGATAGTGGTGCTCTTATTAAATAAAAATTCGAAAGCTAATTTCTTATATCTGTATTATAGGTTGAATTATATGTAATGGAGTTGATGAAAAATATTTTCTAATATCGAATGCGATTCAAATTCTTATTTCTCACAATTGCACAAGCAATTTCAATGAAATGTATGAGATTATTGATGCGGAGGAAGCGTATAACGTTTTTAATGAAAAATTCAGTCCCTGTTTCGAATACACGTTCGCTATAAAACGAAAAAAAACAATTATATTAATGATAAAAGAAACTATAAAGGTTCAATAACTCACGGAATAAAAATATCGTCTAAGACCTAACGATTTTTATTACAAATGAAAAAATGTATATCTTCAAAATATAATAACTTTTTCAAATAACAAATCTCAAGTATTTATTATACATCCCTTCTGTTCTCTTCAATAAGTAATGTCATTTTCTTTTGTTTCACTTGGTTGTTCATTTCTTTCGTCCATCATGGAGCTTGTTTAATATTATTTTGTTTTATATTTACCCCTTACACTTTTTTTGCTATATTAGGGATGGTAATTTTTGAAGTAGTTCCATTTATCCCATATATCCCGGTTTTCCATGTATTTGTAATCTGGTGTATTGTTTATTTCCTGTTCGTATAAATATATGTGCTTAAAAAGAAAATAATGATATTGCGAGTCCAACAGAAGTTGCAGAAGAATTTCAATATTACTTCCAACATATTGTTATTGTAATAATTTTTACATCATACCTAATTGGAAAATTATTAACGAATGATTCGCGCAATAGGTGTGGCACTGATTTTTTCAACATCTACTAAGATAACAATCACTTATGGTGCCATTGTGTGGAGTAGTAGAACTAGTCTATGGACGACGAAATAAAATCTCTCCAAAGTTCAAAGACTAGCCTGTATATGCATTACAGAAGAAATGAGAACATGCCCAACGGCAGCCACGGAATTGGTGGTGGAAAGTGTTGCAAAAAGAACAAGAAATAGACTAAGTAGAGAGGGAATCATTAAAAAAAACCACCTGCTCACTTCTTAGAAATAAGAAAACCTGAGGCATACCACAAGATCGTATGATGAAAAGGTATAACTTTTCAAAGAAATTCGTTACGGAATTAGGCAACAAGAAGGAATGGGATCCAATTACCATTACCAGACTTGTAAAAAATGCCATTCAATGGTACACAGGCGGTTCCAAAGGAAAGTATGTATGTATGTATGTACGTATGTATGTATGTATGTATGTATTTTGGGGTAACATTCACTGAGACCTAAAAGATCTATTGTGCCCCCTTAATTCTACTTAGTTTCTGAGGAGAGTCACAGAGACTAGTAGCTCCTTTAGTCCTATTTCCCGGAGGAATTTTAGGATATCTGCAGGCTGCAACTTAGGTAACTGTCCCTCTTCTATACAGTAGTCTCCCAGGTGCTGTCCCCTAGGATTCTGAATTGCTGTGCAGTACGCAATTATGTGAATGGAGGATTTTTCTTCCATTCCACAAAATCTACAATCTTCTTCCTCCACTATTTTGAGCTTTTTAAGGTGCCCATTCAGGCAACAATGTCCCGTTAGGATTCCTGTCAAAACTTTTAGGGCAGTTCTACTTTGAACTTATGCATTCATTTGATCTCAACAGGTTGAAGTCACCCGGAAGAATCTTGGATTACCTATTTCTCCCAATATTACATTGGAGCTGATTCCGCAAAAGGGTTCCGGCCCCCAAAAAGGTATTTCAGTCCCCCTCTTCGCTAGTTCATCTGCTATTTTGTTTACTTCTATTCCAGTGTGTCCTGGAATCCACAGTAAGGTGACTATATTGTTCTCGTCTAGTTCATTAAGTTTGCCTAGGCATTCCCACACTATTTTGGAACTAATTACACAAGAACTCAGCGCTCTAATGGCTGCTTGACTATCAGATATTATGATAATCCTTTGCATTCTATAGGTATCATTTGTCAATATTGAACTGGCACACATTGCGTGAATTTCCGCTTGAAAGATACTTGGCGTTTTTTCAAAAGCAATAGGAGGAACTGGAATAGGAGTGTACGGGCCAGGAAGCAAAAACTCTGAAAGCTTGGGAAAAACCTCAAGTATATTTCAAGCGGAAATTCACTTCATAAGAAAGTGTTCCCAGTTCTATATTGACAAAGGATATAGAAGGCAAAAAATTATCATAATGTCGAATAGTCAAGCGGCTATTAAAGAATTGAGCTGTTCAAAAATGGTTTGAGAATGCCTAGGCACACTCAACGAACTAGGCGGGAGCAATATAGTAACCTTACTGTGTATTCCGTGACACACTGGAATAGAAGGAAATGGAATAGCAGATGGACTAGCAAAGAGGGGGACTGAAAGACCCTTTTGGGGGCCGGAACCCTTTTGCGGTATCAGCCTCAATGTAATATTGGAAGAAACAGGCAAAGCCGAAGAAAAGAGAAGATCTGACCATTGGATAGATCTAGTAGTGCTTACACAATCAAAGATTCGGATCGGTGACTACAACCCGTTGAGATCAAATGAATGTATAAGTCAAAGTAAAACTACAATAAGAGTTTTAACAGGGATCCTAACGGGACATTGCCGCCTGAACGGGCACCTGGAAAAGCTCAAAATAGTGGAGGCAAAAGAATATAGATTATGTGGCATGGAAAAAGAAACTTCTATCCACATACTTGCAGAATCCTAAGGCACAGCAATTGGGAGATTATTGGATAGAAGAGGGACATTTACCTAAGTTGAAACCTCCAGATATCCTAAAATTCCTCAAGGAAATATAGGATTAAAGGAGTTACTAGTCTCTGAGATGTTCCTCAGGAACTAAGTCGAAGTAAGGGGGCACAATAGATCTTTAAGGTCTCAGTGAATGTCACCACATCATACATACATACATACAAGATAATAGCATCCAAACTCTCTTCGGCATACATGAGTTAATTGTATTTTTTCGGCTTCCAATCAATTCCGTAATAGCCATATGCATAGTAGGTCGTTGGCGATTTATTCCGGAGAACTTTCTGGCAGCTTGCTGGTGAACAGGCAACGCATCATTTGATTGTAATATGCACGGGCGTTAACACTTGAGGAATTCAGATATTACCAAAGAATACACCAGCTTAACAAGAAGCGAAGCTTCCGATCCTTTTTTTGTATGCGCATGCCTGAAAGGAACCGTTTTTATAATAAGATACACTAATATTAGTGAAATATAAATATAGTGGGACGCGGGGTTTGTTAGTTCAGTTAATTGCTGTGAAACGCCATATGAGCTACAGGATGCGCACAAACTTTGTTCTAGCTCCTCCACATGTTTTAAAATCTTTCTTATTATTTCTCTATGTCATTAGTCTTTTTCTTCTTGTTTTTCATATGAACCTCGTTGGTTAACACGACATCCATTCGAAATATTGAAGTCAAGGGCTTTTGAAATTGTATTGTTCAATTGTGATTTTTATGGAATGAAGCTATCTATCCATTTACAAAGGAGTAAATACCCTTTTGCACTCCAATTGATCTCAACTCATTAATCTTCCTGGATAAATAAATAGTTTCCTTCATTTATCTTCGTTGCCTTGGAGATTGTGTTGCTTACACCGATCTATTTCTGCTATAAAAAACGACCTGCTCGAAATTACAATCATAAAAAAATAATTAATCCTTTGTTTTCTATTTTCCTGAAACCTTTATCGTGTCATCGACCCAATTATCTCGAGTTGAAGTCGTCGGGATAGTTTTGCTATGAAAAAAGTATTGAGTTTGTTTTTTCTTAGTCGCTGAATCATGAAATAGCGATTGCCACGTAAATTGGACCAGACTTTATCTCTTCAAAGTTACAGATTTGGTTACATTGTTTTTTTTAATTAAAAGCTTTTTAAAGTGTGGGAAAAACGATGTTTTAACTTTATCAAATACAATGTCCAGTTTCAGTTGGTTGAGAAAAAAATTAGTGCATTTATTCTTCTGGAAAACAAACTGAAATAAACAGAGTCTGATGCTTTTTTTAAAAGTGCAACTAGTTAACGAATCATTTCGGATAATTATAATAGACCGGTAACTCATGACACATGTCGGCAATGTAGGCTCCATTGTTTTAAATGAAAGTCTATCACAATTTAATCCTGTTTCTCCTACAAATAACCTAGAAAAACCCAACAAATTAAGAGGACAAGAGAACTGTATTTTTTTCGGCTGTCTGGTGGCAACCTTAGGCTCCGGCTAGCTTACAGTTAAGACGGTTGTGATTCATTATAAATGTTGATAACATTTTTGAAATTCTTTACTCAGATTGATTTTTCCCAAATCTCAGCTTTACGTGCACTTTTTTCCTGAAACATAAGGGAAAAAGATATAATCTACCTTAATAAACTACAATACTTCAATGTAATAAAATTTACTAAAATTAAAAAAAGGGGGTTTCAGAAAAAAACTGAACATCTTTTTTTATTTTCACGTACACTGCGTCAACCACTTGGGTCATTGGCAGTTTGACAATTTGGAGAGTACCTACATATGGATGTAATTACAAATATGAAACAAAGTTTAGAGCTTATACATATTAATCGATTTAAGAAATTGTAGGGTTTTATCTAATTTGTTCCTAAGAGCTGTCTTTATATTATTGGGGACACCACACAAATTTTGCATATTATTAAGATGTGGACAATCTGTAATAATATGCTTTACAGATTGAGCACACTGGTACTGGTCGCACAGAGGAATGGCTTCTTTGGACATCAGGCATTGGTGAGTTATGCTGGTGTATCCAATGACTTCGCTTGATCGGATCTATTGTTTGGTAAGGAAGGATCACAGACATATACGATTTGATCTTAATGTATTTCCTTCAGAACTCAAATACCGAAACCACAGAGATACCAACTGGGTAGGATACAGAGAGTCCCTCGGTAGGAATTTAGAAGGAGGTATAGAACTGGTTAAGAGCGTAAAGGCCATAAACTCGGCAGCGGAAAAGGTAAGCGAAGCCATAATGGCGGCCTACCAAGAAAACTGTCCGGAAAAAACAAGGAAGAGTACGGGTAACAGTACAGTCTGGTGGAACAATGGATTAAAGAAGCTGAGATCGGCCTATTTAACAAAGCCAAAAGTACCCAAGACTGGGATACCTACAGGTATAAGCTCACGCTATACAATAAAGAAATACGAAAAGCCAAAAGGAATTCATGGAAAAAGTTTTGCGAGGAAATTAGAGATGTCCCGGCGTGCTCTCGAATCCATAAAGTCCTGGCAAAGGATGGATCAACCATAAAAGAAGTAGGTTTCATTAAGAAAGCTAATGGCACTTACACAGAAACCAAAGAGGAGAGTCTTGAGGAACTAATAAATGTCCACTTTCCGGCCTCAACTATTCTGAACGGCTCTGTTAGGCAAAGCAATCAAGACCATAGGCCAAGTAGGCCACGGCCAATAGATTGGGAAATAGCCACAGAAGTCACAAGACCGAACAGAATTAGATGGGCAATAAATAAATTCCTGCCATATAAGTCCCCAGGGACCGATGGTATATATCCCATACTCTTGCAGATGGGTATGGAAATACTGATACCGCATTTAAGTAAGATCCTCAAAGCCAGCCTGGCATGGGGGGTAATACCGGAAATATGGCAAAAAGTTAAAGTCATATATCTACCTAAAGTAGGTAAAATATCAGACCTAACACCAAAGTCTTATAGACCAATAAGCTTGTCCTCCTTTCTACTGAAAACGCTAGAAAGGCTGTTGGACAGGTACATAAGAGACGAAGTGCTAAAAGACAACCCTCTAAGTAATCGTCAATACGCATACCAACCTGGAAAATCTACGGACTCAGCGTTGGATGATTTGAATAGGCTTATTTCAAAGTCAATGGAAGACAAAGAAATAGCAATGGCCGCGTTTCTAGACATCGAGGGAGCATTCAATAATGTTACTACCAACTCACTGATAAACGCAATGAGTAGACGAGGCACACCTGCTGTGATATGCAGATGGATAAAGGCCGCCCTGGAGAACAGGATAGTAATATCCACTCTGGGTCAAGCTACCATCAAAGCAAGAGCAGGTGGAGGATGCCCACAGGGAGGAGTTCTCTCACCACTACTTTAAGCAACCTTAGTAGACGATCTCCTCAATGATTTGTCCAAGGAAGATTTTTATTGCCTAGGATACGCCGATGACATAGTAATTGTGGTAAAAGGTAAGTTTGCTGGAGTAATATCTGAAAGAATGCAGATAGCTCTAAATATGGTAGACAACTGGTGTAAACAAGAGAGACTGACGGTCAACGATCAGAAAACACAAATTGTCAACTTTACAAAAAGAACAGCACTGCAAGGCCTAAAACCACCAGTGCTAGGAGAAACAGAGATTCCATTTGCCAAAGAAACAAAATACCTAGGGATATTTTTTGATCATAGGCTCACTTGGAATACTCACATAGTGAAAACCACACAGAAAGCTATCATGTCTTTAGGCAGATGCGAGGGCAGATGTAGAAGACTGTGCGGTAAGAACTGGGGACTCAACCCAAAAATGACCCTGTGGTTATACACAAAGGTTGTCCGACCAATGATAACTTATGGGTCCGTGGGGTGGTGGACAAAGACGCAGCAAGTAGGAGCAATAAGGCTGCTGAATAACACACAAAGGCTAGCCTGCCTGTGTGTTACAGGGGCCATAAAAACTACTCCTACAGCTGCAATGGAAGTCTTAATGAATCTGCCACCTCTACACATATTCATACAAGGTGAAGCGAGATCTGTAATGCACAGATTAATACATAGCCAGCAACATATAAGCCAAACGCATAGTGCTGACAACTGGAAGCTAATCAAGGAGCTAAAGGCGGACGGCGTTATGGGACAGCCCATCGATGCAATAGCTACGAGATATAGCTTCGAAAATAAGTTCAGAGTAACTATACCAAACAGGGAAGACTGGAAAAAGGTGTACCCATACATGCAGATGTTTTTTGGTATACAGATGGGTCAAAGACGTTAGACGGCGTAGGAGCCGGTATAGTAGGGCTAAAGCAAGGGATAGCCTTCCCAGTAAGCCTATCAAGGAACGTCACAATTTTCCAGGCGGAAATTACGGCGATTCACCACTGTGTGGAAGAAATTAAAAGGCAGAAGAGAACATATCGTTCAATTGCCATCTTCACAGACAGCCAAGCAGCGCTAAAGGCACTCAACTCCGTAGAGGTCAATTCTAAGCTAGTATGGGATTGTGTGCGGGCCCTAAACACACTCGGTGAGCGTAGCAATGTTACGGTAGCCTGGGTACCGGGGCACGAGGGGCATAAGGGCAACGAAAAAGCAGATGAAATGGCCAAGCAAGGCTCATCAATGCCGTTCGTTGGTCCGGAACCCTTCTGCGGCGTTGCAAAAACCATAACAAGAAAACAAACAAAGAAGTGGGTCTCCCACAAATCTCTGAAATGGTGGAGTAACTCACCAGGACAGAGGCAAGCGAAACAGTTCATATTAGAACACTCGCCAAAATTTACAGCAGATCTGATGGCCAAAGACAGGAAAACTGTTAAAGCTGTAGTGGGTCTGTTAACGGGGCACTGTAAGCTCAATAG
Source organism: Lochmaea capreae (assembly GCA_949126875.1). Classification (NCBI taxonomy): domain Eukaryota; kingdom Metazoa; phylum Arthropoda; class Insecta; order Coleoptera; family Chrysomelidae; genus Lochmaea; species Lochmaea capreae. Next base: position 16,113,313 of record OX421400.1, on the reverse strand, counting down.
GCATTTAAAGCTGATGGGATTGACAAACGAAGATACGTGCAGGTTTTGTCACCTAGAAGAAGAAACGGCGGAACACATTTTATGTCAGTGCGATAGCCTGGCAAATGTGCGGTTTTTTGCATTAGGCGAAGAAAAGCCAGGGGCAGAGAGCTATATGGAAGGTTCAGTCTCCACGCTAATAGACTTTTCAAAAAGAGTCAGGCTGGAGAATGTAATCTAGAGTTTGAGAGGACCACAATAGATCTGAAAAGGTCGCAGTGGATTAGGCCGAAAGCCACCTCATAAAATCTAAGGAAGGAGCTCTATAGATACATCAGGTATTATTTGGCGAAGTTAATTGCGGGGGTTCAAATTCCATCTTAGCTGCCATTCGTTGATTATGTATTTTTTTATCGAGTCCTTATGGTCTTGGCTAGAAACTATTTTTATCAATGTTACCGCGGAGTTGGTAGAAACCTAAAATCGATCTGCAGAGGTCATAGTGGTGAGGCTCTTAGAAGAATATAAGCCCCATATTTATATTATCTTGGTTAAAACAGCGGGAAATCGAAAAAAAATACCTTAATGGAAGTGGTTTTGTATAAGGTCAAAACTATTATGTCATTTAATGATTTAAAAGAATCTGTAATAGACAAATTCACATCAAAAATACAGCACCACCAGTATATATATAATTAAAATACCTACGTTCCAGTAATATGTAAAACAGACATACTAAGGTTTCTCAATATAAAACATTAACATAATAAAATAATAGAATAAGTACAATACTTACCATTGAAAGATTCAATATATTCGTTTACTAGATAGAAAAAAGATTTTAATATTTCTTCCATAATAATAAAGCGCACCTTGCAATACACAAAAATGCATTAGCCAAATGACAACAAAACATAACGCGATATCTCATCAACGAAGGCGTCAATATATATGACGATGGGGTACGAACTAGGGTCGTTACATTTCGGTTGTACCTATCTCATTAGGCTAGAAATACGTCTAATACGGTCTAAAGTACGAGAATGTAAAATTAGATTGCTGAGACTATAGTCGTTATCTGAAATTTACAGGTCAATTCGGAATACTTACTAAGGACACTGGGTGAACCAAATTTATAGGACGGGATATTTGAATTTATAGGATAGATTTTTATTTTAAATAGATATTTCTAGAAAGATTAATTTATCTGTCGTTGTATTATGGATTTTTCACCTTTGTAAGATTGCATATATGTTTCATTGGAATTCCATATAGTTGATATTTGAAGACGTTTTGTAAGACCGTCTATTAGACCGTCTTTTTTCAGTGTAGAGACCATGAGAAAGAGACCCACATGTGATCCTGTGGCATATGACGACTAAGTAAAAACATTATGGCGTCACGGCTTTATGCGAAGTTTCGCTTCTTGTTGTTGGTGTATTATTTGGTAATATCCTATTTAAATGAAGTTCGACGAGCCAGAAAATAGTATATTTGGTCATGATGTTGATGATAGTAGACCAATGTTGTCGAGTGACCAGGTGAATGATTCGAAACCTATTTCCTACGACTATTGCAGTGTGTTTGAGAGGAGTTCATTTTTTTAACGCGATTGAAATGTTGGAAGTTATTTTTGAATTTGCGTTATCTAAAAGATGTTAATACATAATAATCGACCATTTGACTTACCTACCCATGTGATATTAACGTTGGAATTATTTCATGTTCTCATTTTATTGTTCAGGATTTTTAACTTTGTTAATAAAATTATAGCAATTTTTCTCGTCAATAAAGCATATTCATCTCTCCAACGTATTTAAATACAAAGAAATAGTAATGAAATTAAACTAACGAGATATGAATGTTTTTATGTGGGCACAACCAAAAGTTGGTCCGAAATCAACGTGTGCCACTCAAAAGTTTTAAAAAACCAACCTTCTTATTTTTTAATATTATTATCAAAATACAATGCAATCATTAAAGCCTGACAGGTCGGCCATATTGTGCTGGAGGACTCATGTCACATTCTATTCAGTTTTTATTGTTTACTGGTAACCAATGAATGATAGGTAGACTTTAATTTGTAATAAGTTCTTAAAATTGTCTAAACTGCCATCGTTTAAAGGATAACTGAATTAAGTTACCTCTGTCAGATATCGTTAAATAGACTTCAGGCTGTCCCACCGAGTATATGAAATTCATATAATAGGTATCAGATTTTTTTTCCGTGACAGACCCAAATTAGATTAAGTTGGCCTCTTTCTTATTGACTTTACAGACCCAAATTAGAAGTTGGCTTGTAGTTTGAAATTATTTTTCCAAAAATGATCTACTTCACGTGTATATTGTCAACAAAAAGTGCAGAAATAGCTAATGATGGAAAAATATATATATAATACATTTGATAAAACACAACTTTATGATAAAATAGTTTTGTCCACGACCACTTAATAATAAGTCAATATTTTGCCTCCTAACAAAAGGTATATGGTACCCATATATCTACTAAAATGAATTATGATTCATAATTCACGCTGGTGAATTATGAACTCATAATTCACGCTGTTCCATTTAAACAACATGCCATGACAACTCAACACTCACAACATTTCGGTACATAGGTGACTGAGAGCTAGGGATACAAAATGAAATAAACTATTAAATCTGCGTACTTTGTTTAGAAAATTTGTCTCTGAAATATATCGTATCGATAAAATATCAAAATTTTTGGTATTGATACTTTTCATAACGATATATTCTAATATTGATATTTTTGAAACACTTTATTTATAAGGGTACGGTGTATCGATACTTTACACAGTATCGCCCATCTCTATATGTCACATTATTTGACGTACTCACACATTTATTAATTTTAACGTTAGAATTGTCAATGATACCAAATACCAAATTATTACTTTCCGTTCTACACTCGCATTATTCACTTGACTTTTATTTAATAGGTCGTGGACAAAGTATAGAATTCTACTCGCAATTTATGGCCATTATTCACTCGGGCTTCGTAAATGAGAATAAACTAAAATTTGCAACGGCTTCGTATTTTACATAAAATACACAATTACTAAAATACATATAAATATTTCTTACCAATAAGAGTATAGTTTTATTTTCTACACGGCAGGCGTGCGAAAAATTGCTTCTTTGCACACGCAAAAACTTTGCGAATGCTCGTAGGAAAGACTATTTTTCAAAACAGATTCATTTGAAAATCCAAAGATTTTTGCTAGGATTTTTGAGATTTTTTAATACATATCAAAAAGTATTTGAACTTACCAGTGTCGCTTTTTTAAGTTTTGCCAAAAAACATCTCCGCAGTAAGTCCAGTCTTGAGTAGGAGGTACAAGCCATAAGCTGGCAGACTTTTGGCATCATTCTATTTCATCTTTTTTTGTAATCTTGCTGGAAAAACTGCTGACGTGTCTTTACTGTCTCCAATTTCTTTTAAAATAAGAACTTTATTACCCAATGTCACAATTTTAGACATATTTCAATATCTGGCTTATGGAGCTACGCTAATTCTAACACATCTCCGGCAATGGAAAAACAGTTTTATAAACTAAATTTTTAGATTATGTATGGTGTTGTTGTTGACAAGTTCTTTCTCTTCTTGTCTATAACAAGTGTTACAGACAATTTAAACTTGTTGCGAAAAAGTTTTGTGATTGTTTATGAAATGCCTGTGCGTAACAACTTGTGAAAACAAGTGGTTGTTACTTACAATTATTTTCAACATCACTTATACCTTTGTGAAATAGGCCCCAGGGTTTTTGGTACAAAAACTGTGTGAATGTACCGTTCATTGGTATCTATATCTATATCTAGGAGTTCACCCGTTCCTCAAATGTGGTTAATATCCAATGAAAGTTTCCAAAGAAACAAAAAGTCAAACCACAGCTTTATGAAACTAACCAATAAAATCGACGAAACAATTATTAAGCACTGTTAGCTATTGAAAGCTGACCAGCTGTCCAAATTGTTTGCCACTAAACAAACTGCTTAAATAGACGATTTGTAGTGTATCTTGTTAAGATTCCTGTATAAGCTTAAGCTATTTCCCCTTATCCAGTTACTACGGGGTTGGGATAAAGTATGGAACCAAGTAAATATCTTTTAAACGAAAAGAACGATATTTATGACAATTTGCAGGTAAGTGCAATGGAACAAAATGCATCTGATGTACAATTTTTTGTTAATAATATACTTCCGGTTTAACCGGAAATGCCATCAACTTCTTTAATTTAAATGGGACACCCTATATATTTTTACAGATGTTGACAGAGCTTGTTATTTTGAATTCATACATACTGAGTTTAGTGTGAAAAATTTTGAAAAAACGAGGAATAACCCACTGTTAGTTGTACAATAGGTGTAGGTACATTTCATTATTTTAGAATATTGAGAAACAAAATTACTTCAAATGTTCAAAATGCTCGCCGTTTATTTGCTGACAGTATGACCTATTAACAAATTCTTGAGTCACTCTTTCCAAGATTTCTCCACGTATTAGTTCACGTTCACGTGATTTTAGATAACCTCAAAGAAAAAATCAAACGGGCTAAGATCCAGAGAACGAGCAGGCCACTCTATGAATCCTCTACGTCCAATCCATAGATTTGGAAAATTCGCATCCAGAAAATCCCTAACCCGTCTATCATAGTGGGGAGGTGCTCCATCTTGTTGAAACCAAACATTTTGTGGTAATTGCCCATTCCGTTGAAGTGCAGGAATAATTTCGTTATTTAGTAGATCCAAATACTTGTCACCATTCAAGTTTCTGACGATAAAAAATGGGTCTATTAGCCTATTTTCGACAATTCCCTTCCAAACATTTAATTTCTGTGGATGCTGGGTATGTGCTTCAAGAATCCAATGATGATTCACATTTGACCAATACCTTGAAATATGGCGATTAACTATTCCACTTAAACAAAAAGTTGCCTCATCGGAAAAAACTATGCTAGAAGCAAAATTGTCGTCGACATTACAGATGTCCATTAGCCTTTCGCAAAATTCCAACCGTCGGTCAAAATCATCGTCTGACAATTCTTGAACCAGCTGTACCTTATACGGATGATACTTTTCACTTTTTAATATCTTTTTTACAGAACGTCGACTGATACCATAGTTTAATGCCAAATTTGTGGTGGAAGTTTGAGGTGATTCTTTTAAATCGATTTTGTTTAACAGTTTCGTTCGTTGCAGTCCGCGGTCTTCCAGGTTTTAGCAAATTTCTCACCATTCCAGCTATATTAAAACGTTGTAATGTTTTAGTTACTGTTGAACGTGATATAGGATTTTTCTCCGGATGCAAATTATTGAAAATATGACACACTTCTTCATGATTTCTAGCACGATCACCATAACCGATCATCATTAAAATTTCAATACGGTCTTTTTCGCTTAATTGAACCATTCTAAGTTGTATAATTTATTTCCGTCAATTAGAATTTGACACCTGGAGAACAAAAGACGTACTAAACAGTACTCGTTTATTTATTACTATGCATACCAATGATATCAATTAGTTTATCTAAATAGTTTTTTGCTCTAATGCAAAAAACTCAAAGGAGGTGCTATATTCCTCGTTTTAACAAATTTTTTCACACTAAACTCAGTATGTATGAATTCAAAATAACAAGCTCTTTCAAAATCTGTAAACATATATAGGGTGTCCTATTTGAATTAGTTGATGGCATATCCGGTTAAACCGGAAGTATATTATTAACACAAAAATGTACATCAGATGCATTTTGTTCCATTGCATTTCCCTGCAAATTTTCATAAATATCGTATTTTTCGTTTAAAAGATATTCGCTTGGTTCCATACTTTATCCCAACCCCGTATGTCTTCAGCAGTATTGAATACTGTTTAACATAATTGTCCTTAACTCAGATCCTGTCGTTATCAATTATTACTTAATAAGATAAGCCATATCAGAACAGATTGTTACAATTAACACGTTCACTAATTTCCATTTAAAAATTATATTATTAAAGTCAACTACTCTAAACGATTATCACTCTTATTATTAAAAAACATGATTTGGAGCTTGTTCTAATCGATCCACATCCACTGCTTGCTCATTGATGTAATTATTCGTCGCCCACTCTGTCAAATGTTATTTTATTGTCAGCGTACTATCCCGTCATAATCTGCTAATCCACTTATATCTTGGGTGGATTATTCCGCATTAGATGAGTTCATGTTACAGTGAAGGAATATTGACGTTTCACAAATTTTAGATAGGAAGTGTGCTTCAGTTTTGTAAACAAAGCACAAAAGTTAATTAAGAAATACACCAATGTGTAAAATAGCATAGTTTGCACGAAGTCAATAGGACATGGACGGCGGAATTTAATTTAAATAATAAAATTTCCTCGTAAACTGATGACTAATGGAATATGTTTCTCAATTTTGGTCTGACACCTTGACGTTGAGCACAATGATCAATTACATCCTCAGCTGCAACAACTTTAACTCACTACATATGATAAAACAAAGTCGTCTGCCTGTCTGTATTTTCGTGATAAACTCAAAAACTACTGCACCTATGCTCATGCTGTTTTCACCAATAGATAGAGTACTTCGAGAGGAAGATTTAAGTTTATAGTTTGTTCAGTTTTTGTATACATTGGCTAAAATATAACGATATTTGTCGGTGTCGGAAAAATTAGCCGTCTGGGAGCTTTCAAGGAAAGCCTAAGCCCTTTGAGATATAAGAGAATTATGTGTGGTGGAATTGAATGTCTTGTATAGGTCTACAGAAAAGCCAGCGATGGCACATGTCTGTCTCTTAAGGATAACATACTATATCCATTTTTAAACTTTAAAAAATTGGCAATTATAATATTAACAAAAATATAGTATTGATCCTGATCATTTTTTGAAATAAGTTAGAGGCTTTAAGCATTTCATGCACATTATTTTACTCTTTTACGCCATATAATTTGAATAGATATACAAAAAATTACGGACGCGAGAATAAAATTCAAGCGCCTCGCTTCGCTTAATGCAATAGTCGACAATTACTAGCGCCCGTTCTGCCAACGTCGCAGCTAATAAGCCAACGATAACGCGCACGTGTTCCTTTAATAAACTGACTTGGAGCGAATGGTGGTGACGAAGGGGGTATACTGTGGTGACGACTGTGCTTTCTTTCTGGGTGTTGTTGTTATAATTTCGTTCGATATTGTAAGGTCACATTTTTGATTTGTAATTGTTGTCTTCAGGTTCTCGGAACCTCTAGGAGTATTATGAACTATTTTATATTTTTTGTAAGGAACCCGTGCAAAGCCGGGGAGGCTAGCTAGTATTGTACAGATCGGAATTCAATATTATCACACTTCCAAGGACCGATGACAATACAATAATTTTAATTAAATAAAAAATAATTGTTATTAATTCCTTTAATTATCTGATAAAACGCCACTTTTCACTTATATGTATGTTTGTTTGTTTGTAACGCAACCTTCAAACTTGATTTTCCTACAATACAGGGTGTTCCATATATAACGCAACCGATTTTCACCCATTTAATTTTTTTTGCGCACTTGTCAAGGATCGATGACTATGCAATATAGCAGTGAAATATAGGGTGTTCCATTTAAGAAAAAATAACAACTTTCATCTGGCATCGTGTATGAAAAAAACTAGAAAAAAACACAAGTGAATCGAACTAAAAAGTAAAAAATAAAGCATAGTTTGATAAAAACTAAACAACACGTTTTACAGGTAATCGAACTAAAAAGTGAAAAATAATTCTTAATTATGATAAACGAGAAAATTAATGTCATTGTGGTAAAAGCTTGGGATGCTTTGTACTACATTTATACACTAACTCTGCATTTTGGAATAGAACTAGTAAGAAATTATTATTAATATGGAGTACCCCACGCTATTATAATTATGACTAATTTTTTTGTTAATCATTTTATTCTCAAATTTAAGAATTATTTTTTACCTTTTAGTTCGATTACCTATAAAGCATGTTTTTTGGTTCTTTTTAAGCTCTAATTTATTTTTTGTTAACCTTCAACTGTAAACTAACATCTGGCAAGCTATCATAACTATATTACTTAGAAAAATGTAAATATCTCAAAAATGAATAACTTCAGATATAGGAAATGCTTGATAAAAATAGAAGTATGGTGATAGTACCTACTTTTGAAGAATGATAAAAACAGGGTGATCCATTTAAATTTACTAAGAACGTATATAGCACCTACTTGAGTTTTGACTTACTATTCATTCGATTTAATGAATATTTGCAGTCATAACGACCAAAGTATACATTTTTTAATTAAACTTTTAAATGTGACAGATATATTTCACATTGAAGACGAACAATTTCACACAAAGAGAAACCAGCTTTAAAACTCTGATTAGTTTACTGATACAGTGGGTATTAAGAGATGTGTAATTCGTCGAATTACATCAAATCCTTGGTGTCCTTAACCATTCTACTTTGATAATTATAATTTAATAATTATTTTTGATTGTTGTTCTAGGTTTCCACGTAGGCGAGAGTATAGCAACAATAGATGCTGGTAAGCCATTATTACTTTTTCCGTAGACTGTTCGTTTTTATTAATGTACACAAAATTGTTTATTGAGAACACCTATTATATAATAATGAGCGACTAAGGTATAGACAACTGAACATACAAAAATATTTCCAAAAAAGGCGGAAAACTGACTTCTAGTATAGGATACTTCTAGTTTTTGACTTAACTATCGTTTTTATTATACTATTATACAAAACTAGCGTAATTATTATAAAGCCTATTACAGTTTCCTGTAATATTGTCGTATTTAATAAAGTTATTTATCAACAGATGTCCAAGAATAATTATTTATATTCACACTTTATGAATTTTTGAAAAATAATATTTTTCAAAAAAACAGTGACCATTCAACTAAGGAGCAACAACTACTTCCCGTGCAATATGCACCGCCGGATATTGAATTACACCCGAAAGTCAAACGGGGTTGGTATATCTACAAGATATTTTAAAACCAACCATTCTGGTTTGCGATTAGAGTGTTTAAATTAAATCATTAAAGCTAGTGTAACCATTGAAATAAAAACAGTAATAACCTTCTACATCTCAAGACCGCTCTGCCTAGCATCGACATGTAATAAAAAAAATTTTAGTTGCTGAATAAAGATTAGCATTTAATGTGAGTTTCACCGTTTTTTAATTCGTCTCTGAATATTGTCTAATTTATGGCCAGATTAATAGCCGGGAATAGAGTAATTCAGTTCTAGATAAAGCTCCATGAAAAATAAGGCATACAAAAAACCATGAAATTTTATTCCAACCAACGTAACTATCTCTGTTAAGTTTTCGATGTAGCAATAATGGAAAATCCGTCGATATTTCAAATTTCCTTTCAGACTTCAAGGCATGTTTGTCCAGTTAGGTGTACACGAAGTTAATTTGTTATGAAACTTATTGATTCTTTACGTGATAAGTAATTACGCACAGAGTTATATAAAAGTTTCAGTCTCAAAGAGATTTGGGCTGGGGTCGCAGTAGAATAAACCAATAGCTACCTCATAACATTCAATCTAATCGGAGGCGAGAAAGCGTCTGCTTCCGTTCAATTGGAGGCTTCAGAGCCATTGGAATACCCTAAGCTAGCTCTTCACCTAGTTGTGAGATACTTCCAGCGAACTTCGTTATCTTATCGAACTTTGGAATGGAATATTCCTCTAGTGTCTGACAGTTACATAGTAGATATTCAATAGATCCATACCCTTCGTCATATTTTCCGTAATAAGTCATAATTTGAAATCTCCCATTATACTAGCAGCAGGATAATTATTGCTCGTAAATATTCCAGCTATTGAGTTCACTACGGATTCCTCTACCTCTAGTAATGTCTTTGTTTTTTCCTTTTCTATCCTGGGCCATATAGAATTCACTCCAGTTGCCTCATCGCGCTTCCCATTCATTGAATATTTCTTCAATGATACGTTTGTAATGGTAATGTCCACTTCAAACCTTGCTTTGTAAGTATCACCTCTTTGTTGTTCCCTTCCATATTACTGTGACCTTGGCCTATCACAGCTCCACTTGGCAGTTACGGAGTTTTGACCACGCATTTAAAGAATTCGTTTTTGGATTTTGGCAGTAAAGAGGAAAATAGTCAAAAGTGATGCAAATTGTTAGTTGATGTGTATATAACATGAAAAATTGATATTTTTGTTAATATTGCTATATCATGCTATGTTGAAATATAATATGCTAATTCTTTTTTCTTATTTTTTTGGGAATCAAACCACAATAATGTTTTATTTTATTTTTTATTTATTGTGGTTTGATTCCCAAAAAAAAATAAGGAAAAAGAATAAGTAATGCCACAAGGAACTTATAGAAGATATAATATGCTAATGTGGTATGTTGTAAAAGGTGACAAGTTGAAAAGGTGATGAAATCAATCTTTCGTCACCACTTGCATAATAGTTTCATTATGTAACCAGTGCCATTTGATAACGCTAGTCAGTTTTGAAAAATGGTACTTTATATGTCAAAATTAGATAAATAGATTAAGTGTACGTTTCAGATAAATTAAGAATACCTATTTGAAAAGTTGAGTAATTAATTAATTCCAGCTTCTCATTTATATTGAAAGTTATAGATCTGTTTATAAATTATAGCCATTAACGAACTTTCTTCATGAAGTACTTAACCTATATCACATATCTACTGTGTTGGAAAGACTCTTATTGCTTTTCTGTAATTAGATTACTTTTACTGCTTTCGTGTGTGCCTTTGTCGAGAACTGTAAAAACTCAATATTCTACCTTTCTTTTTTTTTCAATTGCCGTTGCTCGTCCCGAATAATTAGAGATAATCTCTTGAGTACAATTAAAGCATACGTGAGAGACTTGTAACGTTAAAAATGACCGAAATAAAGACGAGCTTTTAAATGTGAACTTTCACTGTTGAAAAAGTACAAAATGTTAATTGCATGTAATACCTTTTGCCTGGGCAAGTGCTATCTGCAGGGCAATTTTTTTTTAAATGCCTTTTCATTAGGCAAATGGTATTTGACTAGTCAAATAGCATTGCAAACCAGAATGGTTGGTTTTAAAATATCTTGTAGGTATACCAACCTCGTTTGACTTTGAAGTGTAATTCAATAACCGTCAGTGCATATAGCACGGGAAGTAGTTGTTGCTTCTTAGTTGAACGGTCATTGTTTTCGAAAAATATTATTTTTCAGAACTTATGAAGTGTTCTAATATATATATATATAATTATTCTTCAACATCTGTATCATATTTTTTTTATTTCTTAAAGTTTATCAGATAATTCCTGTAATTTATTGCCAATCTATAGTTAAAAAACAATCACTCACTTTATAGTGTGTTTATAGTTTACATAAATGATCGTTTGCTGTAAAATTGTATTTTTCGAGATACTTAACTCGTTTTTCTAGCAAAAAGGCGATATAAGCGTATATAATATATCATAGACATTATTTAGTGTTGCTAGGCAAAATATGTATGAAATGATGTATTGTTGAATAGTTATAGTGAGAAAGTGTTTTGAGTATAATAAAAAAAAAACATTTTGTTAATTTAAGATGTGCGTTATCAATCTATATTTTATATTTATTAATAAATGTTACGACTTCGCAAAGTTATGCAGTCTTCCAAAAAAAATATTTTTTTAAAAATTACTGTCAGTTAAAACCCAACAGCGATTAATAATAATATTAACACGAAATATTTTATACAGAATTTACGGTTTATTTGTATAATTCACGTTAATAATCATGGATACATATAACATGTTTTATCATCAATATAATATTTAAATTTTGATATTAATGCCAAGCAGATGAAAATAAAGTAAACCGTTGGATGCGTGTGATTTTCATTCAGCTAATTCGAGATAGTTTATAGATTTTTTAGATGTATAAGTAACTAGCTTGTTCAAGCGGAAAATGGTTTAGAATATAACTTATTAGGTTTATTCATAATAGACTAGGAGGCAGGTACTTTTTCGGTCAATTATTTCTTCCCGAAAGAAACTTCGTAAAATGCATCAGGGACTTATACTATGAACACTCGCGACCGTCAGCTGCGACTCCGTGGGTGGGGCGGGCAGTGGCAGCCTTCCACGCACGGAGAAAAAAAAGTTTTTTCAGTCATCTAGTATTTTGAAAGAAAAACAAAGCTAGCTAACCATAACACGGTGGATTATACGTCAGCTAACTGCTTGAACATGAAAAAAAATATATATTTTCAATGATTTCGTCTCAACTAAAAATTTACCTGGTGATCGTTTATATGCTACTATGAATGAAAATTAATATCAGCTTGCTGTATCTCAGTGGAAATTTTGTCAGCTAGTACCTTGAAAGGTGTAACGCTACGGCATCTATCACCTACTGAATCTTATCAGCTGACGACATTTCCCTTGACTTACAGCTAGCTGATTTTCTTCATTATTTACTAGGATATTTTAACAATCCTCTTATAAATTTTCATCCGGGAGGAAATAACGTTTCTTAAGTTATTCGGCAGTTATGCTTGATTTGAGAGTTTTTATAACAAATATGAAGTTTAATAATGGAGGAAATGTTGGTATGAGTAAATTAATTAATGAATAATCTATTGTAGCATATTTTTATAATTGATAATCTTTTATTTCAATTAATTGATTAAAAACAACAATAAAAATTAATCGCTTTTTTGGCGGCAAAGCTGTATAGCGTCGATAACAATCACTGCATGTGATACAGCTGAAAATTGTTTGGTTGTGTAGGAAGCACAGTATCGTGACCAGTTAAATTATTAGCATTTCGTCCGCATTTATTTAAATTATCTCCGCTAAATAATTTTAACTGAGCATTAGTTTTTTTGCAAAAGACACAGAAACGTATTATGTTCGACATGTTAATTTTACACTGAACTGTTATTATACTAACACTTTTTCGATTAAACACGTTTCACTTTAAATTTTGCATGTAGAATCTAAATCCTTCAAATTAAATCTTTTAGAAGCTCTTGAGATAAACAAAAACAAATATTTAGGTTATCTTCTTAACGACCAAACCATTCTCCTTTATCAAACCTTATTACCTAGAAAGGTTCCGGTATGATTGTTGTGAATGAATTTCCAGGTAAACTTGTTCAATACTTTTGTTAATATTATTAAAATTCCATATTTAGGCACTTTTTCCATTTTATTTACATTTAAACAGATTATAATACTTAATACGGAATTCGTATTAATGCACTGTATAAATAAAACATTTTTCTTAATACCTCCACTCGTTTGAGAAGGCTACTGTGTTAGCGAAACGCGTCACGAATTTATATTGTACGTTGTATAATTATATGGACCTGCCATTATAACGGTCATTGTTATATAATGGTTAATAAATGAAATGAACAAATATTTCCCCCTGAACGAAAATTTATAAGAGGGTTGTTAAAATAATCTGGTGAATAATGAAAAAAATCAGCTAGCTGTAAGTCTAGGGAAATGTCGTCTGATAAGATTAAGTAGGTGATAGATGCTGTAGCGTTACACCTTTCAAGGTACCAGCTGACAAACTTTCCACTGAGATACAGCAAGCTGACATTAATTTTCATTCATAGTAGCATATAAACGAACACAAGGTAAATTTTTAGTTGAGACGAAATCATTGAAAATATACATTTTTTTTTCATGTTCAAGCAGCCAGCTGACGTATAATCAATCCACCGTATTATGGTCAGCGGACTTTGTTTTTCTTCCAAAATACTAGATAAACGATACATTTTCAAATGAGGGGAAATTACTGGAAAAACTTTTTTTTCTCCATGCGTGGGAGGCAGCCACTGCCCACCCCACTCACGGAGTCGCAGCTGACGGTCGCGAGTATTCATAGTATAAATCCCTGATGCATTTCACGAATTTTCGATTGGGAGGGACTTGGTCATGAAAATCTGTCACTGGCTCATGGGCTATAATGAATTGGCCGACACGGCAAATAATACAAAACTTTCTTCTTCATGGAAATGAGTGAAAAGAGTTTCCAAATTGATTGAAAAAACGGAAACCGTTAACCTCTTATCCTAAGCCTTCGAACGACTAAAACTTTTGTGTACTTTGGTACACTTGTTATACAGAAAAAAGCAAGATTGTCGAATTTATTTTTCAAAATTTCCAAGCTAACTACATATACAAATATTTTTCTTAGTCCAGTGAACTGTTAGTTCGTGACGATCACACACATACACATACAAGCAGGTCTGGAAATTTAAATAAATGCATAGATATGAATTCATTAGTTAGCATCAAAATAAGGCGTTAAAAAATAATTGACAAAACGTTTTATAAAATTTTTCAGTATATACCGACAAAAATATTGAAGAGCCCGCAATATGCGAACTAAGTCAGCTAATAATTATGTTTGCGGTCCACTGTATCGTTAAAATGATTTACAACATTAGTTATACTCGCCAGTGGCCCCGTGAGTTGTGTTGATGTATAAGTAACTGGGCGACATGGTTGGTTAACGTTCAATAGGCAAAAGTAGTAGAATAATGCAAAACTTTCTTCTTCTTGGAAATGATTGAAAATACTAGAAAATAATTCCCAAATTGAAGGAAAAACTGCACCCGTTAACCTTTCACCCTAAGCCTTAAAAAAAATGCTATTTTCCCCAGTACTAAGAATTTTGAATGCTTTCAAATTTGCCAAGCTAACTATACAAATGGTTTTCTTACTTCAGTAAACTGTTAGTTCGTGATTATCATAGAAAGTTAGTCTGAAAATTTTTTAAGAAATGCATAGATATAAATGTATTAGTTAGCATTGGTATAGGGCGTTGAAAAATAATTAAAACAACTTTTTATAACATTTTTCAGTATAGTTACAAACCGGCAATATGCCAACTAAGCCGGTTGATTATTTATGCCGGCAACTGTGTCCTTAAAATGATTTACAATATTAGCAAGTGGCGCCGTGAGTTGTGTCGAGTTTAGATGTGTAAAGTATTTTATTTCAACTAGTTTTGTTGTATTTGCCTCGCTATTTGCTGAACGATCTGTAAGTTTTATAAATATGAGTTATTGCTATAGTGTTAGTATGGCTTTTTGGAGACCATTTGACATTGACTTTAGAAAGTGTGTAACAGGGGCGATCTCATTTGGAATATTTTTATTGACTTTAGTCAATACTTTCTTTCTGATGTTGAATGGAACACTCTACATATTATTGAGTGTTTTATTTCCAAAATGCAGGGGAGGGTAACTCAAAACGTATGAGAGTGGTGACCTTTGAAGAGCCTGTCCAGTTACTAAATATTCGAATTCAATGAAAACTATGAAGTTCGATTAAATGAACGTCTTTGATGTCGGTTAATTGGCTCAATTCAAATGTTTGTTGTTCATATCGTCAAAGGGTATTGATCAGTATTTTGGTTGTTAGTTATTTTTTAAATAAATTTGGATTAGTTATTATTATTACTATTATTGAAAAACATAATGCCCAAATTGTGTGTAATGTGTGGTGTACTCGATAAATTTTGGTGTGACGTAACCGTAACGAAGTCCTCAAATCAACAAATTTTCGAAACCTTGCGATTCATAGTTTTTTACACGCTTTTTATTAGCTTCACTTGTATGCTTGTCTGTTTGTATGTCTGTATGTAACTCTCCGCGGCTTCTGGCACCGAACGAATTCGATGTCGAGATTCAGTAATTAGCGTATCAATTTATTAACTCAATTTATCGTTATCTTTCAGTGACCTTCAGTCGAAACATATTTTAATAGTTTGCTGTGGATTTGCTTCTAGTTTTTTTGCCGTAAATATATTTTTAACTTGATTCTCATTATTACCTATTAGTAAATGTATCGAAGTAGTTCTTATCGGGTAAAATTGCTTTCTTTTGTTTTAAGATTTAAAAACTAAATATTTTGAGTATGCAGTGGCGTATCTGCATTTTTTTTTCAAAAATGTTTTTGCCTTTTCTATATCTTTAGATTATGTATCATAAGTACCTAAATTTTTTTTAGTACCTATGCACATGTCAAGACTGGATTGGTTATCGAAGTAATAACTGTTAATTTTCTCTTCAAGTCGGAGCTAATTTTACAACTTTCCGCCCTCTGTTAGACATTCTATATACTATCTGCATCAACATTAAGTTTTAGAATATCACACCTCAAATTTTATTGCGTTGTTGAAGAAGAATTTTACGTTCATGCACCCTCTGTTGGAAATTAATAATACTATCAACGAGAACTTGAAGAAAAAATCTATAGACAATAAATCGAACTAAAAAGTTAAAAATAAATATAGTTTAAAAAAAACTAAAAAAACACGCTTTTAAAGAATGTTGGACTAAAAAGTTAAAAATAATTTTAAAAATTAAATTATGACAATAGTACATAAACAATACTAGTTTAATAGAGGGAAATGCGTGGAGCGCTTTGTGCTTATCGTATATCAAGTGCCCCATGCTTTTCCCTCAATTAAACTAGTAGGTATTGTTTATGTACTATTGTCATAATTTAATTTTTAAAATTATTTTTAACTTTTTAGTCCAACATTCTTTAAAAGCGTGTTTTTTTAGTTTTTTTAAATTATATTTATTAGTTTAACGTACCACTCCAGGTGGGACTAGTGAGATCGTAAAGTTTGCAAACTCGGGAATAACTGTACAGTTTTATAATTAAACGATTTTTACAATAAAAGTAACGATGCAAAATCTATATCTTTCGTTCCTCCCTTTTTTCTTTTCATTCTTTATACGATCTTGTAAGAAGTGGACTTTTTATGCGTACTAAAGTGTTTGAAAAGTGAAATGCACTAGTGCAAAAATCGATTAGTCTCTGACTGGTGAGTTCATGGAATGACATAATTCATACAAATTTTCAGTGATTGGTTATTATTTTTCATAGTAATCTTATTACGTATTATACAGTCCATAAAATTATATTAACTATAATAAAAAAAAATTGTTCATGTGCAAAGTTTTGGCAGGTCATTTAAACTAGTTCGGGTGTAATAATTTGAAAATAATAACCGTTTTCAGTAAGTTTAACCAAAGCAACATTTAGCTCCACTTAGGATTGTGTCTAGTTGTATCTGGATATTTCCTGTAACCTTTATTGTTAAGGTTACATGAAATTCCAATTACTTTACCAAATACTCATCTCTTAATCGTCCATCTCGGGTTCTTTATGTTTACGAATCTATTTTTACCTGCCACCTGTCAGTAGCGTAGCTTCTTACTGGCTTAAGTAGGAACAATTTTTTTTGTAAATTTGTTGAAATATTGTGCTTTTGATTACAATTAAAACAGATAATATATAATTTATCTCCCCCATCCGTAGGTATTTTCGGTTATCTTATTCCAGCTAATCCTCTGCAATTGCTTCTTTTGTTTGTATATATGTTTGCTACCTTCCATTTTTTTTTCTAGCATAAGCTGCTTATATTAGTTCTAATATTTATAATTTCTCTTGCAAATATACTTATTAGGTTTTGTTGTTTTCCTTGACTTCCGTTGAATTTGCTCCACCTCTAGTTTCAATTCTATATTTTTTGATTATTTCGAATTTCTTCCTTTTCCCGTTCTTAATTTTTCCCAACCCTGTATCTTGCAATATCATACTTTTTTTTTATTGAAAATGTCTCATCATGGCATTATTTCAAGTATCCAGTGGGCTAATTGGAGTGCTCTTTGTGAGTATTATCAATCCCTCATGACTACTTTATGTGATTTCCTCCTGGCCACAAAAATAATTTTCCGTTAATTAATTTTCATGGTTTTAATAAAAAATAACAAATAAATTCGTCATTTTGGTATCGTGAAAAGTGCTGCTAATAATTTACGGTCTGAAAACATTTTTATAGCTGAAATTTGTTATGCTATAATGAGCCTTTTCAGTAAATTCGCTTAATTGCTTCTTTTAGTAGTATTTTATGAAAAAATGTGTTTTTACACACAAAAGTTCAAAGGGCTGTTTGTCCGCCACCTAAACCACCGATACGTGTTCCTTTACATTAATCTATGAGCTGTTCTAGCTGACAACGTACAAACTATGCCAAATAATCCGGGCAGTTAATTGGATGCGACCGTCGAATGAAACTGTTCCACCAATGAATACTCAGCTACAGTTTCGGTCACCAATTTAACAAATTGGACATATCGTCGTTCTAAGATGCAAATTGCCCAAGTCCATTTTTGATGAAAACAAAGGTATTAGTGCCTTCTGGTGACAAACGCACAAACCAATGATCTGACGGCCCAAATCCCTAATTTAATATTTATAAAAAACGAGAAATGTTGAAAAATATTTAAATTTAGTTTGCTTCTAATTAAAACTAAAATTTACAACGTTTTTTAGCTCTCCTGCAAAACTGTCATTTTGTGAGCTAGGCAATTTGCATCTTAGAACGACGATATGTAACTTTTAGCATAAGTAATTGAACAGTAACTTAATATTTTTCAAGTTCCAAAAAGATAGACTGTTTTTACTGAATAAAAAATGTATGAATAAGTAAATATAGTACTTTACTCGCATATGTACACCGAAAAAAAAATTTCATCCTCACAGCAAGTTTTTTCGCTATTCCAGCCAAAAAATCTATTGAAATAGGCGCTAAGAGAGATATGTGATATGGCAGCAAAGATTGATTTACTAAAATCTCTTCAGTGTAGCAGTAAAGTATTTTTATAAAGTACCTTTACTAAACCAAAATAAAAGTTTCACGAAACTAGCAGAGTATTATTGTAGAAATGGTAAAATTCTTTACTGGTATCAAAAAGTGATTTGGTTCTTCTAGAATTCTAAGTCAGCTGTTTTAGATGATGATTATTTTAAAGTAGAGAAGTCGGGTTTTGGTCTAGACAAGATTTCATTCTTCTACTGGATGCTAAATTACTAATTTAGAATACATATTTTTTAGATGCTAGTCATTTGTTTGCTATAGCGGCAATATTCATTAGTTCTATAGACAAGCTTATTTTCTTTCTTAGAAAAATCCTTATTAAACGCAGGAACAGTGTATTCCCAATGCATGCGACTTATTTCCAGCATTTGATAATATTTATGATGCTACAGAAGTATATATTTCCAAGTTTTTTTTTTGACTGGAGATTTTGCCGTATAATACTGGATAAAACATTAATGAGTGGATATTTGATAGTCCACAATATGCCAGACTAAAACTGGAAATACACTATATATAGGTGTTTTGTTCAAATTAACAATTAATAGATTAGCATATGTAGAAAATGCCCAACTTTAAACCAAATAATTAAATGTATTCTATGTATTTTTTGGTACATCACAACCTTTTATAATACGGCTTGGTTATCAAATAACTACCCACTAACCTGCACCCTACACACGCATGTTTCAACAAACCTACGCAGTATATCGGGATCAATTTCAAGCTTTAATAGAAATTTCAATTATAACTAAGTCGATAAAAGCTTTTTAAATTCCATATAGAACATGTGAGAACTAAAACGTGAAAGTGTAACTTCACCCACCAACGATGATATGAAAATGCCTATTATAATGCCGGAGCTGATTGGTCAAAAAACGACCGTTTTAAATCACGGACATTCAAATTGCAAATTAATATCTACTAGACCAAGGGTTTTCTTTTCTGTTTTACCAAAGAAAAATGCTATTTTTGTAAAAAAAAAATTATATATATTTTTTAACAGTGATAGCAAAGAGTTTATTTATAACGGAAAGATATATGTCTACGGTAGTGAAGTAATAAGTTTAATAAAAGTGAAAATTTCTGGTATAGGAAATAATGTTTTGTATTTTTATTGATTATCTTATAGTTTCTGTACAGAGATAATAGAAAAGTTGATTTTACTGACTCAGTTAATCAGTTTTACAACCACAGTAAGAATTCTACTTGTCTCAGCCAAAAAAAGTTAAGGGAAGAACGCTTTGCTATGGGAATTTTCTCAGTGTAATGACTATTTTTCATTTAAATGCTTATGTCATTCGTCTGCGGCTGGCGACATAAGCGTACCATCGAGAATAATAGCCATTATTATATATACTTGTTGAATAATATACTACTACCCACAACTTATGTATTTATTTGTTCATTATACATGAGTTCACTGATTGATATCCATCATTGATTGATATCCATCATTCACTATCGAATAATCGAATAAGAGTTTCAATTTTTTTTCTTCGATTTGTTTTTCAGTTTATAGTTTATATATCTTCTTTCGGAGAAACCAACATTTTTTTTCAAAATGTTCGTGAGTGAGAATTTCTATCTCTGCGACGACACTGTCATCGCCCAGCATCCACAATTCTACGAACCATCCCTAAGGTAGGTAAAAATATTTAAACGTCAATAACACTACCCTCGCCCGGTGAACTAGACAATTTTTTCTTCGGAAACCAAACAGACTTTTAAAACTTTTTCTACTTCAACGTATTGGAAATAATAATAATGGAAACTACTAAAGATGGAACTTTCTACCGATTAGAGCATCTAGAAGAGTCCGTATTAAAAATGAACAACTCAATAAAAAGTTTTTCTTCCGAACTAGAAGCTATTAAAAACAATTTACAGTTGATAAGTGAAATAATCACAAAATTCGTGAGTGAAAATAGGGAACTAAGTGGTGGTAACAAATTTAAAATTTTTGGTAAATTTGTCGAAGAAAGTTTGGAGAGCATGGCGGGAAATGGGGCGGATAGTGCAGTTTTGGAAATTGTTGAAGTTTTACACAAACATAAAATTAATTGTGAAATTTGAGTGTCTTTCTTTATAGTTGTACAAAATATATACATCAAGAATTTAATGATGAAGGTGATTATTTTTTCTAATTGTTTAAATAAAATTTTTATGTCATAATTTGAGAAGAAGTCTTTTTTATTCAATTATCTGGAACTTCGAATTAATAGAAAATTGTCTTATTATTTTGTTTCAACTGATGCTTTCCAGTTACCGTTATAAAAATTATTTTTTTCAATTTATTCCTATCTGACACTTCCAGAGAGTATAATACATATTCACAACGGTATCTGGAACGCTATCGAAACGTGGAAATTTACATATAAAACAATATTGTGGTTTAGCTCTCATAAATAATAATACACATTATGTCTTTTAGGCCCATAGCTTGGTGATATAATGTTCTTCCATTTTTTCCTGTTTCACCTTTCAATTTGGTATTCCTTCTTTTCTTATGTGTTCGATTGCTTTACCCTTGTTTTGGTCTTTCTCGTTTTCGCAATGTCATCTTAAATTTTTTTGGTCTTATTACTTTACATTCCATTTCTTGTTTTGTAATAAATCTCTTCTTTCTTATTTATACTTCTTATACATACCCACCATAATCTTTTTTCCCATCTAATATCGTTCTGAGTATTTTTCTTTCTTATTTGTTCATTTCATTTTCCTTCTCTTCTCTCAATACTCATGTTACACTAGACAATCAATAATATATTTAGGTTAATATTATTAATGGAACTAAACTGACTGTCAATATCGAAATAATTATTGATAACTAACAAATGGAAAATTATATCGTAAACTTTTGAACAAATAAATAAATAGACAAAAATCCTCTTGTATAAAGGTGAGATTATTATATTATAGCAAATAAAATAAAATAAGGAACAAACATACGCATCTATATGAAAGTGTTTATACAAGAAATAAGGTGAAATAGGAACACTTTCATATTCACTGTGGGCCGAAATAAAGGAGTACATTTTTTAATTGGAAATATTTTTTTGTTTTTTGGGCAATTTATTTTCTTTTTGCAGGGCTAATAACCTAACATGTCCTCAACATGACTGTTCATTTGAAAGCAAAAACAATGTACAGGGTCGGACTTATAAAAAAAAGTCTTAGCTAAAACTACTACTAATACGCTTTTTCGGTAGATAAACTATCCAGAACACTTCAGTAAAAAGGAAATTTTCCGAAGTTACCGGATTCGCGAAATACCATTTTTTCATTAAATAACATTTTAAAAAATAACAAATTTATGAAAACAGTTTGGTGAGTTTAAAACTTAAAGTAAAATATTATGAATGTGGCCACCATTATTTAATAAAAAAATGGTATTTCGCGAATCCGGTAATTTCGGAATATTTCCTTTTTACTGAAGTGTTCTGGATAGTTTATCTACCGAAAAAACATATCAGTACAATTTTAGCTAAGACAGTTTTCATTTGCAACGAGCTCAAATGCACTGTTATATAATTTTTTTTATAAGTCCGACCCTGTACATTGTTTTTGCTTTCAAATGAACAGTCATGTTGAGGACATGTTAGGTTATTAGCCCTGCAAAAAAAAATAAATTGCCCAAAAAACAAAAAAATATTTCCAATTAAAAAATGTACTCCTTTATTTCGGCCCACAGTGTAGATGCGTATGTTCATCTTTCTTATTTTATTCCGTATTTTATTTTATTTGCTGTATAATCCCACCTTAACTATATGTAGAGAAATGTGTCGCTTATTTTGCTGCAAGTTATACTCGGAAGATTCCTCTTTATTGAAGGGATATTGAAGAGAATTGGCAAATAATTAACGAAAACCCTCAGAAATGTTTGTGTCTTAATTTTCCGTTCAAATTTGTGCGTCTTTTAAGCTAACTTAGAATGTAGAGTCATTATGTTCTGACGTACACTTTTAATGGAATATTTTATAATGTCGACACACAAAAAGCTTGTACAATATATAACAGGAGATATCTAGAAACCATACACCATATATATTATTTGACTGTCCCATATAAAATGCTATGAAAGGAGAGGCAACATTTGTTCAGAAACTGAATGATATAGATCCCAGTGCTGCTAAAATTTTATGTAGCTAAACAATGAAAATTGATTGATTGTATAACTGTATCTTTGTGAGCAACATAAACTCTGTCTGTGTATATTTGGTACAAAAAATATCCGACATTTTGCAGATTTATATCTTTAAAAAACATTTCTGGGAACTTATTGACGCGTGTTAAAAGATAATTGAATCTAACTTTTTTTCAACAATCTTGAAAACAATTATAAAATTTCATAACTCCACATTATTAGACTACAGTTCAATCAAACAAAACTTTAATAGGAAGTTGTTTTAGGTATTTGATTAATTTGTCACCATATCACATTTATTCAGTTTAATTGCTAAAGCTCTTTCTACCATCTAATATTTACATTGCATTATATACATTTTTCAAGGTTATTCATTATGAACGTACCTACCATACCATACAACCTATAAACTGGTAAAAATATGGCAACATTGTATACGCAATGTATAATGTGTCGTGATGACCGACAACATAAAAACCATTAATCTTCCCAGACAAAAATGATTTTTGCTGGTCTTTTAACTAGCTTTTACCGCAGCCATGCTGAGCATTGTCATTGTATGAAGCGATATTAGTAAATGCCTTGATGTTTGACCAGGTGTAATTTATATCACTAAATCCCTACTTTACGAATTGTCTTCATCCATTACTGAGTGTCCCAGGGGCAGCCTTTGCCATGTTCTGATTATTTTCACCATGGAAACTAAATGAGGAGATCGAACATGTATTTCAATGTCTGGTCATGGAATGGGTTGCCAGTTTATATCCAATACCAAAAACATCTCACTGCAGAACAAACAATTAATAGCCTTGCATACACTTTGAGTTCATGGTGTTTAATTGGTTGCTAGCTTATTTGACAGTGTGTTAGGTAAGTTAGGTTAAGGAACAGAAATGAGAAATTTTGAGAGTAAGTAATCTGCCTTTTTCCTCGTCTTCAAAAATATCGAGAACTGTGATCATCTGGTGGTAATATATGGTATGTCTTGCCAAAAACATTTCTTTCCTACTGTATTTATCTTTGAATATTTTTAATTACTTTTGGTAACTGTGGTTTTTTTAAATTCAATTCAAGTTTTTGCTTTAAATCAGCTGAACTACGAAACACTATTGTAATAAATTTTAACAACGCATCCCTGTCCATTCTAATATTTATACAATTTTAATTTTTCTAGTTCTTACTTTAAGTTTTTGTTATTCATTATCATAAGTAATGTTTATAATTTGACTACTGTCATTTATACTAAGGCTAGATGGTATTGAATTTGAATAGATAGATGATTTTGGGGACCGGTTTTGTCAATTTTTCCGTATGAGCTTGTTCTCCTCCATGGGTTGCTTGCTCATTTGACAGTATGTGAGGTAAGTGAGGTTGGGAGACAGAAATGAAAAAATTTGTTAGTTTTTGTCCTCGTCTTCAAAAATATCGAAAATTTTGATCCTTTGGTGGTAAAATACGATATATTTTGACAAAAACATTTCTCTTCGGCATGGAATTTTGAAATTTTCTTTTTCTTCGAATATTTTCAATCACCTTTGGTAACTGGAAACACTCGACTATTGAAATAGTTTTCAACGACGACCATTTTTAACTTTGAACAATTTTAATTTTTCTAGTTCTTACTCTGAGTTTTTATTAGTCACGTCAATGAATTTTTGTTTCGCACATCGATAAAAAGCTTCTGCAATTACTTGTTCCTTCAATAAAAATATTCTACATCTCAGAAGTTCCTTTCTATTGTTAAAAAACGCCATGTATATTGAGAAAAAATCGAACAATCATATTATTTTCTATTTAACTATGTCTAATAATTAGCTATAAAATTCTATTCATATCTGTAAAATGTGAAAATGATGTAAAAATGTGCCCTGGCACATTTTCTTCGATATTACTACTCTACCTACATTCCACAACAACACGAAATGCTTAAAAAAATTAATGTATTTCCGCTCGAAGATATATCTAGAAGCTGTATTTAATGAAATTCTTCTCTAACATTCCGTTGCCAAGAAGTGGACAACACTTAAATCGGTGAAAATTTATGAAATACTGTTTCACAGAACACTGTATTATAACTAAAGTAAAAAGAACAAAAAAAATGATTTGATTTGTATTTATTACATTCACTTTTTTTTATTTAAGAAAAATAAAGCTCATCAATCCTTTAGGTTTTCAGCGCTACCAACAATAAATAATTGCTAAGTAGCACTACAGGTATGAAAACACAAGCAATTTTAAGAGTTAACGTTAAATTTTGTGAACAAACCGAAAAGCTCGTAGATAAACCACCAAGTTTACCATGTTGTATTCGAGCAAATGATACACATTAGATGGGATGTTAAATGTCACTCGCAGATGTGAAAACTTTGGACAGTCTCTTAATACATGACAGACTGTACAGCGGCATTGTTCGGATTTCGACATTAAGTGTTCATGAGAACATCGGGTGTGACCTATTCGAAGAAGGGTCAGCAAACCTGTTTTTCCTAGTTTCTGAAACGGCACTTTTACTTCTTTAAGTATATCGTGAGATTGGGACCACTGTTGTTGCCAAGCGTTGCCAACTTAGTAAGTATTTTGCTGTCGTAGCTTTAGTGACTTCAGTAGCCCTCTATTCCTGTGTGTGAAGGGACTCATAATAACTGTATAACTGCTCCTGAATTGTATAGTTGAGATAGTTCCTGCGAGTATCAGTAACGGGTTTGATTGATATGCCTGGGGCAAACTTTCAATTGAGTTCATTGAATCAGTTATTATGAGCCAATGTTTTATATTTTCTCTATTGGCATGGACTAGCGCTTGAAATATGGCATACAGTTCTCCAACTAGAATGCTTGTAATATGAGGTAGGCTAATTTTGATTATCACATTTGGAATTATCAGTGCGTCTCCAACTCCAGTATCCATTTTAGAGGCATCAGTGTAGATATGGGTATATTCTTAGAAATAGGATATTTTCTCATGGTATTTTCCTCCAATTAGGTGTTATGGTCAGATTCGTTCTTATCAAAACTTGTTAACGATGTATTACATATTGGTAATTTTATTATCAATGGAGGAGGGAGCAAATGAATTGAGTAATATAGATATATTTAAAAAGTTGAGGGATCTGTTAATTCCTTCATAAAGTGGTGGATCTGTTATTTTCCTATTTTTATCATCACCCCAATAACGATTGGAGAGGGTGTTGTCATATACTGGATGATTGGGATTTGCAGATATACTGATCGCGTGAAAGAGGGGGATTTTGTAAGGCTTCACTCAGAAACCTCTCGGAAGGGCTTGAACGAAATGCACCCAGGAAATTTCTAATCGCAGTATTCTGGACTCGATTTAAAACATTCAGTATCTACTTTTAGATAATATTTTGAATGGATTATAAATTCTATAAGTTTTACCAATCAGGTCGTTAATGTGAGTTGCCCAAGTCAGTTTGTAATCCCAGATATTTTATATGATCACTAAAATTTAAATTATTGTTGTATAGCTTGGAGTATTTTTATTTAATTAAAACGCGGAATAATTGAAAAATAACAGGATAACCGGAGAGGATAATGAGGAGGGGGGTAATTAGTGGAGAATATTCGCCAGAGAGCTAATTGCTTCCGGGATTGGGTGTACTAAAAAATTAATGGAGTTTTCGAAATTTCAAAACCTGATTTTTAAAGAAAAACAGTTCTCAAAAGAGCGGGGATTCTTTTTATACCTCACTAATTTCGACTGACGATTAAGGCATTCTTTGTTCTCACACTGAAGTGGACTGTGTTGACTAAAACACGATAAATATAGAAAATAACAATTATTTATGCCACAAGAATATAAAGCGATCCTTGTTTGCACGGATCGTAAATACAAAAAAGATGCTTTATATTCGTGTTGTGAATATTATTTTTTCTATTACACTTCTTTTTTATATAAGCACAATTATTAACGTTTCGAAAGCACACCTACCAGGGAAAATATGAACAAATGCTAGTTTTTTCCAAAATAATTACCTTAAAATGAAATCCATTCCGCTAAAAAGTGGAATTACTCAAGGCATACTCATTCAATAGGTTTCGAATATTTGAAACAACCCACCCCATAACTTATCAAGAATAAATGTTCAATGAATGCGTTGCAAATTGAAATTATCCAAAAATTACTTAAACTGGCTCAGTAATATAAACTTTTGAAATGTTTGATTTTTGAGATACACAGTATCAAAAATGAGAAATAAAAATACTTTTTACAGTAAATTCAAAAATGTAATATTAATAAAAACGATCATGAACGAAGTTTTATTGATTTTTTTTGTACAAATTTTTAGCAATAAGCATGTTCACATATATATAAGAATAAAAAACTGCCCCTTACTCTAACATTTATTTGAAAAAAATATAAAATACAATTATGTATAGTTTGGCAAGTTTATCTGAAGCCGCGAAAGAAATGCAGTCGAAAACATTCGATATTGCCACGTTTAACTATGAAAAAGATAAAGTGCTAAGGATGTAGTGATAATAATTAGAAAATGGACTTTTTATTATTAACAATAGGATTAAAAGTTAATTCTTTAATGTCCTTGTTTCCTTGGATTTTGTTTATTAACATTAATTTTTCAATTTATGAATATTAAAAGATGAACCCTTTTCCAAATTTATTATGGGCTTCTTCAAGCTCTGGCAGCGTTGTGCGAAAACCATAATTTTCACGTCCTCCGAACTAACTCAATTGGTGAAATTTATCGATAGGCATTCGTTGCTTAGCGACCAGCTGACTTCCTATTGGCAAGCGCATGTTGTTCCCTCTCACTTTGTCAATTGACTGATATTGATTATCCAGCGGCGTTGGTATTGTCAGTGTCAGATTTTGAACTATTTCGTATCCATATTGAATTCAAGTACGATTCTTAACATTATTTGTTTTTAACAAATACCGTGTTTTGAAAAATACCTTTAAAGCAAAGCAAAAATCAGTTTCTATATATAATTATTACATAATAATAATTATTATTTTTAATACTTTTATAAAAATAGGTACCGTACGCCACTGGTACGTTTTTGACAGATATCCGCTATGTTTCCTCGCCCCTTACCGATGCCGCGTGGCTTCAGATAAACTTGCCAAACTATACTTACACAATGTGAAGTGATTCATTTTTTTTTAAATCTAATATTGCCGTTACATATTCCTTAGTTTGTTGTCGAAAAATTCGTGCTCACAGTTTGTAAAAATATCCAATATTATTTACAAAAAATATTTCCATATCTATATCCCTTGAGTTATCACATGCTTTACTAAGGCTGGAAATTTTGGGAGATTGTTGTTCGTCACTTATTTCTTTAGAATCTGATTTCTCATTGCTGTTCGCCACGAACGCTACGCTAGCTCGTCCTCGGGCTGCTGAAGCTCATTTTCTGCCCTTGCGACACAATATACTATTCAAATAACTATTCAGTAATTAAATTTAAAGTCGTCGTCTTATAGGAAGAACGATATTTTGCAAAAAAAACCGGATGGGCTACTACAATCCATGAAAATGTCTGTATACCCTTTCGTAAATGATAAAAATTCAATCTATTACTCATTCTGTGAAAACTACGAAGACAGCGTGAATGAAAATGTATGCTGTCTGTATCGAATACGTTCCTACACGTTTTCCTTTTTATTTCGAATCTAATGGAAATACATGAGAATATGTGTGTCGATTATCTCAGAACTATTTCTAGTATACTTTTTTCACCACCCCCCTTTGACTCCTGACTGTCCTTATCAATGTGGGATAATGTTCAAAGTGAACTTATTTCGAATGAATAATAAAGTGAAAATATGATTATTCAAAACTCAGCTTCAGCTCCAATATCAACATTATACAGAGTGGGCCACAGAAAACAGTCTACCTCGATATTTGGCAGTATTTTTTGGATTTTAAGGAAATGTCGATTTTTGTTTTAAGGGGAACATACACAGGCATCTGTCATTTGTCAACCCCTTCCCTTCCACTTTACCAACGCCTTATTTTTAAATAGGGCATATCAATTCAGCGGCCAAAAGTTTGGCCTGCTCAAATGGGATGCAACTCATCAGTCCCGGACTCATTGATGTTTTTACTGACTCCATGCATTTGATGTTCATAACGTGCACTTCACTGGCTTCCATTTCTAGTGGACTGCATATATCGTTAGAATGTCGTAAAATGAAATATTTTATTTCACATTTTACCAGAGGTGTGATCTACTATTAATGGACCTTAATAAAATTTGACAACAAAGTTTTGTAGTCTTAAACTTCAAAATATTGTTGATTGTCTAGTTGTCAAATTTTTTGTTGTGTCAGATAGGGACCAAAAAATTATTTCTATATTAGTTCATCTTGACAACGGTAGCTGGAACGCTACCGAAACGTCGAAATAAAAAATAAAAAAACATTATTGTGGTTTGATTCCCAAAAAAAAAAAAAAAAGTAATGCCACAAGGAACTTATAGAAGATATAATAGATACAGTTGGTTCGGTGAATCTTTTCTCATGTATAAAATTATTCACATACTACTTTTTATAGTACGTCTCGTTTCTACTCACAGAATCTAAACCCTCGAAATGAAACCGTTTGTTCCATTACAACATAATATAACAAACAGAGATAGCCATATGATGAATGTCGGCGATAGGTGTAGCCCACACAACAGAAGTTCTGTGGTTTAAACTTGAATTTGTACATTGACAGACGAAAGACTTTGTTTACATTTTTATTCTACATTTTTGTCCATTTTTTTGCCACTTGTATATAAATTTATTTCAAAAACAGTTGTTATAACGACTAACTTATACCTGAGTGTTCGAATTATTGTGGTAAGTAAATATTATTACACCAGCTTCAATACAATAATAACTAACGTTCACCGTCATTTTAGCCACATTCTAATTAAACCATCAATCTACGACCTACGTGTTACTGAATGTATTGATGTATTGCGTTTGTATATGAATGATGACGCATGGGAAAAGATCCACCGAACCAACTGTGAAAATGGAATATTCAAACAATCGCAAAGAAATACATAGGATTAACTTATTTTATATTAATTTCACTCATTGTTATATAAAAAATAGTAACTTGGTGCACTGAAGTTAAAGGTATCAATGGTTTACAAGCTTCTTTTTCTAAGTGAAAATACTTGAGAACTTTCAAAATAAGATGCTGCTCTTTTCGTATATCTAGGCATATTTTTGTATTATCTAAATAAATAAAATGCTAACAATAATATTAATATTCGCTTTTCATAAAATAACAATTATCGACCGAAAACAACAAAGTACAGACCTGACGAGAACTGCCAGTGGGACATTGCCGCTACGAAAGGTACGTGTGCATCGTGAATTGAACGATATAATTTCGCCCGGTTAATAGGTCGTACTTGCGCGTAATCTAAACATCAACCAATCAAATTTTTGTAAGTCAAATATTAGGGTTAACGTTTGTAATACGTTTAAACGTTTCATTATTGTGATATTTTGATTAGGACTAATCACAGACCTCCCTTTTTTCTATTTCTTCCAACGTAATGTGTTAGAAGGACAATAACAATCAATGACGCACACCAAAAAGGCGATTATATGAACTTTACCCAGAGCTGAATCTGATCGCTGTAAACGCTATTTGGACTCAATGTGCTGACAACGTTCTTAGCAACTCCGAACCGTGACAAATAAAAACGACGCAAGCAAAGAGAGAATCGATAGTGTAGAGCACCCAATAGTGCGTTTCCAAAATACGTCTTCATCCAGCGCCATGTTGTCTTAATCAACTGATCACGGACAACCTTCACATACGAGCTTACATAAAAATAGCACTTTTTATTGATTCAAATGTCAATCGAGAATAGTTAATAGCTTTTGGTATACCTATTTATATAATAATTGGATGCAATTATAACTCAAAAGTGTGAGAAGGCAATTGTTAGGAGTGTTATCGTGTTGTATGTATGTATGTATTTTGGGGTAACATTCACTGAGACCTGAAGGATCTATTGTGCCCCCTTACTTCTACTTAGTTCCTGAGGAAAGTCTCAGAGACTAGTAGCTCCTTTAGTCCTATTTCCCCGAGGAATTTTAGGATATCTGCAGGCTTCAACTTAGATCGTGTTGTATCATTCAATTTAAAGTTACATAAAAATTCATTCTGAAGGTTGTTCGGTGACAGAAATTCGTTACTTGGAAAAGGTCAATTCTATATGATGGGTTGACTCATAGTATCCTTATAATATCATAGCCAAAGTTTAGAGACAAAAAGTTCTTTCACTATTTCCGGATATCAGTAACATTCTTTGATGGTTTGCTCAAAATATTAAAACAGAATTTAACTCCGTGAGAAAACTATAAGTATATTACGAGATGTTGCTTTCGCACCCAACGGTAGTAAGAAATTTCATCAAAACAAAAACTGTCGGTACCAAACATAGTGGAGATAAATGCAGTCTAGAATTTACGTCCCTTGTCGGTGGAAAAACGTTTTTCGAAATAATTTGCTGTAATTGTAATGCGATCTGCATGCAAAGCGCGTTCTGGTGGAAGCTGATAACCGTTATGCTAAACGCTCTGCCTTCTGGTTATACTTTCATTTTGCCAAAGCAATGAAAAGTAAATTATGTTTACGGAAAATATCATTAAACGGCTAGTAAACAATTCTGTAGTTTATTGTAATATGTTCCTATATATTCCTAAACACGCCTTGTTCATAGAAACTCCATCCCAAGGGATAATCGGACTAACGGAATTGGAATAAATTTCTAGCTTCGTATAAACATGAAAAATATTATTATGACAAGTAGGTATAATAGAGAAGCTGGATGAATAATAAAATTGACAGCAGACTTTCTGTTTTTGTTGAGGTCTTACGATGATTTTTCATATGAAAAACAATAATGATTACTTGCCTAATTACAGTTTCCTGTAAAAATTGTCATATTTTAGTAAAGCCTGTTATCCAAAGACGTAAAAGATAATAGTTTAATACTATTATAACACCTTACAAAGTTTTTGAAAATTACTTTTAGAAGAACAGAGACTGTTCACTAAGAAGCAACAACTACTTCTCGGGCTATGTGCCCCGACAGACATTGAATCACACTCCTAAGTTGAACGGTGGGGATGTCGCTGTTATCGCATTCTTAGCATTTCCTTTACTGAGGTTAATGTATTGATATGATTTCAGTCCAGTCCAGTCCAGGATTATACTTCTGGATGAATAATATATACCTTGTACTGATCAGGTGCAAATACGCAGAAACCGGTCTATAAGTGATGTTGTCCCTTCTAATCACAAACCAGAATAGTTGGTTATATCGTGCAGATATCCCTACTTCGTTTAACTCAGAAATGTAATTCAATATCTGTCGGAGCACATAGCCCGAGAAGTAGTTGTTGCTTCTTAGTGTACGGTCACTATTAATTGCAAAGTAATTCTAAACGGTAGATCCATTAACGGACGGCACCCGAACCTTTCCGGAACGGAGTACTAAGGATACAAACAATAATAGAGATGAAACTAAACTAATGAAAAATTGATGCTTTTATGAAGCTGGTCCGAAATTCACATAGCCACTCAAAAGACAATCTTTAAAGCCAAATGAAATATTACTCTTGTGACCAAAACCATATTTTTGTTTGCCCTGGGACGCCTTATTGAATTTTATTTGACAGGCCGCTGGATCGCCACAAGCGACTCTGTCCCTTGGTCGATTCAGACCAGAAATTCATTTAAGTCGATAACCATTGACCAGAAAAAGTTTCGCAAAATAACTAATTCCAGCTTCCTACCGACGAAAATAGGTTCTGAGGGTGAAAAGGGGGAAAATATGACCCATTCCAAAAACCGTTCCATGCGAACAGTCGACGAAACTAACGTCCAGAAAACGAGTTTTGGGGTGGTTTTAAGATCGCCAGAAAACCAAAACAAACGCTTTTTAGAGTTTTTGAGGGCTTTCCTGGGATTATCGTCCCAGGACGAACAACTATTTCAAAAGTAACTTGCCTTAGGAACTTTAATAATCACGAATGGACAGATTCCCAAGTTAAGAAATTTTTAAATTGGTCAATCATCTCGAAAAATGTTCGATTTAAAGACTTTCTGGGGCCCAAGCTGAAACTATGAACTCAGACTTGTCTGGTATAAATGTGGTTTTGATTGAACGAAGAACACATATATATAACTACAAAATTTTTTTTAATAAGAATGTACTATTTCATAATCCTTGGGAATTATGTATATTATATTCAAAATGTACTAAATTTTCAACCAAGGAAAACAGTAATTGCTTCTCGAATCCGGTTTCTGCGCTTTGGTATTTTCTTCATTAGCAAAAAATTGGAATATTAATAAATTATTCTCGAAACAATTAGTATTTAATACTACAAAAATTGCATCTTAGTGGTTAGCAGAATCTGTCTTGGTATTGGTCTAGCGAATTTGCAAGACCAAGATCATACATACACTAGCAAGACCAATGAACAAGAATAAGAACAGGAACAAGACCAAAACCAATACTGATAGTGCGAGCTCAAGACCAAAGTGCAAGACTAAACTAAAAATTACAAATTTCATTTTAAATAGGATATCAGATCTGAGGATATTATCTCAATTTCAACATGCTGATCATTTATTATATACTTATCAAAATACTCGAAAATTTTCCGTAACGACGTAAGTAGTATCTAAGTAACAAACTAATCGAGCAAGACCAAAACCAAGACTGAGTACGCAAGACCCAAATTACAATTATTTAAGCAAGACTGAGACAGAGACTAAAACAAAATATGTTAGACCAAGACTGCAAGTATTTGAGCAAGACCAGACGAGCAAGACCACGACCGGTCAAGCGAGATCGAGACCGTAACCAACACTGTCTTGGTATTGGTCGTTCTTGCAGAAGCAGAAAACTATTTTCTACTTTGCAAGCACTAATTTCTTCTCACATGGTTGGGAATTCTCGGTACAGCGTACATATTTGAGAGTTACGATTATTTCTCAAACTCGTTGGTCTGCTCAACATGACGCATGCTACGCATTAGAAAAGTAGTAGTCTGCAATAATTTATGCACTGGAATTTATTGCCAAAAGCAGAAATGAGAAACCGACTACGCCATCTGAAGCTACAGGATTGCAGCGAAAATTACAGCAATTCTAGAAATTGTTTGGAATGCAATCTTAGATCGCGTCGATACTGGTAGTAAGAACCTTCCACTAAAAGGGCGGCGCATCAAACCCGGCCTAGGAGGGGTGGGCAGGAAGCCTAAATCCGCGACTGCTCATCACTACTGTACGTTCACATAACTGTACATTTTGCAGCGCAGCGGTTAAAAGTAAGAGGGACAATGAACATACAATACGTCCACCTGTTTTGGTAGAGAGGCCTAGTCTAATAATCTAATATTGTGAGTTTTACACATAGAATAATTATTTTCTCTCTCTTTCAAGTGGTGTTGTTCATATTATCCATGTCATACTTGTGTAAATCGTATGACCTATTAAACTTTTTCGCAATCCACATATTCTTTCAGCAGAGTCTGATAAAATTATTTTAATACAATTACTCCAAAGCTTATTTTAAGTTGTTTGAAGCTGGAAAATTGTACCTTTTAAATTATTTCTCCTGATTATTTTTATAAATTTGTTTCGAGAAAAACGTTTGCTAAAAATAATTCAGTGTTTGTTCACGCTTTTATTTATATTGAGTAAAATGACACAGTAATTGGTCAATTTCGACATTAAAAAAATAAACATACCATTAAAGAATTTAATTGGTAGTTTTGTCTGACAAACAAGTTTTATGCTGTTCTTTTTTTTTTGTTGTAATTGAGATTATAAAGGCGTATAAAAATAAAAATAAAACACTGAATGGCTTGTTAAGCGAATATATTAGGCAGTTAAATCATTGAGAAGGACAAGATCTGTTAAATGCTATTTCTATGGATCTAACAAGGTAGTAAACAAGGCTATGTATATATTAAAAACAAAAATAGGAGAGTAGATCAATTTCGTCGAAAATATCATACAAATAATATATTTACCTACTATCAATGGCGAATTGAACTGACCTTGTTAGTATTTTCGGTAATCCAAAACATAATTAAAACGAGACAAACTTCACATGATGCCAATTCTATCGTGAAAAATGACTATTGATTTCAATGTTCTCAAGCTTTGAGCAATGTTTCACGTCCAAAACGTTGGGAAAGACGCGCACATTTGTGAAAGGTATAAGCAGTTCACCATTTTTTTTATATATTTTGACATTTTATAAATATCAAATGGTAAAATGAATGAGTTTCCTATACTATTATGATATTTTAAGGTATCGAGAGCTTCATATAAAATAAATTAAAAAAAAAGGTTAAAGCTGAACGCTGAAAATAATAGGTCTTAGATACCAGTCAACACACCATACTTCTCACCAATCTAGTGCATTGAAAATACTCTAAAATCGTATCCTGAGAAAACATATAATAGTATATTATACACCAAAGAGGTGAAGACTATTATTATTGACCGAGCATCAAAATTATTTCACGAGTGGCTTTGCACCGACCGGAATAAAGTGCGAGGTTTATAAATGTCTTCACCTCCTTGGTGTATAATCAATGTTTTCCACTACTAGCCAAATTTGAGTCAAAAATTGAAAATGAAAAGATTTCTGATAAAACTGAAGTAGCACATGAATGTAAATTCGATTTTCCACAAATAAAACAGAAATTAAGTAGTCTGATGCAGATTGACGTTTCCACTAGTAAAACTTATTTTTAAACAACGTTTGTAATTATTGTGTCTGCGTGATTTCCAGTTTTCATCCACAGATTTTCAAATTCCACTGGTAATAATGTTAAAGGATCCATGTTTTTCTGGAAGCAACGTAAATTAAACAACACATTACAATGTCAAATTCAAATTTTGACAGTGTCGATCTACAAATTGGTAGGGAGCGCCTTAATCGTTCAAGCTGATTTCTCCCTATGCGTTCACCCCGTCGTCTGACTGACACGTACCTACACTGTTTGTTATCTCTATGGTTTTCGCTTCTCACCTATTCCATAAATTATGAACGCACTCCTCATGTCATCAGTCATTTTTGGTTGATCACGAACTTTAAACCAATGGCATTTTTATTCAAATAATTTCATCTTGTTTGGTAATTTCGAGTAGAGAATATGTTAAAAACAGTCTCCTGGGTATACAAAATTATGTTGCACAAGTTTTTGTTAAACTACTATCCCTGAAATATCAAAACATTTTAATTTGTCCATTATTGACCCAGGTTAATAATAAAAAAATGATTAACCACTGATAGAGAAATTCAACTTCTCAGTTGGTTAGAAGACGCAATAATTGTCAACTTCACAGATTGTAGTGCAAAATAGTATATTACGTAACAAGAGTTGTAAGTAACCAATTACGCACGAAGTGAAAAAGTTTACGCACGAAGCCGCGCAGCGGCGAGTGCGTAATGGGATTACAACTCGTGTAACGTACTATACTTTTTCTACGCCCATCTATTTTCTTCTGAATGCTCATAATTTCATCTTTTTCATTACTAACAGTCATATTCATAAGTAAAGTTGAGAAAATGTTCGGATACTATAATTTGTTACCAAAATTGACAGCATAAATGAGATGAAGTTTTTTCCCATATCAATAAAAAGCGAATTATGTTTTTGGAAATTGTAAAATGTGTTGCCGACATTTAGGGGCATGACTCTTTTAATCTAAAATGTATTTCACTAATGCTAAGAGCTTTTATGTTTTTCAATTGATTAAAAGTATGTAAATAAACCAAATAAAGTAGTACGCAAATAAACATTTGATTGCAATTTGATTCAACAAAGCAATCTAAGTTTTTCTATCTAAACGCACATGTATGTTATGAGATTCTCATTACGTGCATGTTATTGTTAAATGTCACTTACAAGAAATGTTGTCAGTGCGATTTTTGACGTTTACAGACATGGGCGTAGACAAATACTATTTTTCCACTGAGTAACAATCAAAACTCGGTTCGACTTTATTTCTATAGAATTTTACAATCGACGGTTTTAGGATATCGAGTCGGGAGTGTGTTTTTAAAGAAAAGACTTATTTACTATGTAAATATTGTGATTTTTGTGACTTTTATAGTGAGATGATTGTAATTGCAGCACTAATAATGCCTTTCGTCGATGTCCATGTAAGTACTCAAAATTTTCACCTTCTTATTGGTATGACATAAAACAAAAATTAGTTGCTAGACTGTACAATGAATCTTTCGTATTACAACGCCTTTATTAGCTAACCTGTATGTGAATATTATGTAATGGAAGCTTCAAAGGTAGTTTCCATTAATTTTAAACCGTTTGAATGGCAACTTTGCAGACTTATCAAAGATTGATAGTAAAACGATAGTTTAATAGGTTTGTTCTGATATACTGAGCAGGATGATTAGGATTGAGGTAATTGTCTGGAACGGGATCTTCTGGAAACTTACCACAATTTTTTCATTAATCCATAGAAAGTGTCTTTATAATAATTTATTTATATACAATAAAATGTGCCGCAAATGCGAATTTAACGGGATATGGAGTGAATAGGGGTGTTGGGTTGGGTTGGGTAGAGAAATGGAATATACTTATATACGAGTAAGGTAAGGATCCGTTGTTTTTTTCCATTAAATGTCTATGCTTCATGAAATAATAGTAATACTTCGACACCATTTTGTTCTTTTCCACACAGGATTTATGGGTGAAATATGGAATAGTTTCACAAAGAATATTGCTCATGTTCTTAAATAGATCTTCTTGTTCAGGTTTTAGGCCAGAGTTTTTCACCAAATCAGTCAATACTTTACATTTTTATGATAAACTTTAATATGCTCACATTCTGTACAAAAGGAACAAATATTGTACGTGTCGCCATTCATTTTATTAATAAATATTCAATTAATGATCTGTATATTCTAACAATGCAAGTAATTATAAGAAACCATAGACATAAGGAACTTGTCACTGTCACTACATATAGCCAACTTTGATTAATTTTATAACTCGTAAAATTATCATTGATTTTTTATGCGTTATTATTTTTAATTATTTTAATATTTCCCCTTGTTTCTAGTAGTATAAAATTAGGAAAAGTATAAAGACTTATATTTATTTTAGATTATTATTTAAACCTTGTTTTAATAGAGCATAGGGAAATTACAATATTTGACATCAAATCCGAGGTTAATAAATGAAGGTGTCGTCGATGTAGTTCATTAGCGTCCGATAGAAGTAGACCTTAATTTTTTGTCCCTTCCCTCTAGTAGGTACTATAAAATTATGTGATTTTGGTGGATTATTTGCTCCTTTATTTAATTATTTAAACCAAACTTCACTGAGCATAGGGAAATTGAAATATTTGCACGCAAAACACGAAACTTGTCAAAAATTCGTCATCATGACCATTTTATGCAACACTCATTGGTTGAAGATACACAAAATGTTACTTTTTGTGTATTTTCAACCAATGATATCAAATCGCAAAAAAATAATTCGCAATTCGCTGTTGTGAGACAAAGCCTTAACATCGGCCTACTATGATGTCCGTTACATGGATAATAATATATGTCACCTAAGAATGTCACAAATTTAATTTCTATTTTAAAAAAGTTTTGGTATAAAATTTTTTTACCGAATCTCCCTAGAAGCTCTAGGGAGATTATAAGTGAAAATTACTCTGTACCACGAACATTTTCGTCAATAAAATTAGCTGTATAACACGACCAAAAGTTCTAGCGAAAATTTCCGGAGTAAAAATATTCAGCATGTTCAATATTCTCCAGACAAAACTACCAAGGAGTAGGTTGAAGAAGATAGCAGGACTCCTAACAGGGCACTGATGTCTGAGGAAACACCTCTGTAGCCTAGGTTTAGAGGAAAGTCCCCTATGGAGGGGTTGCGGTATGGCTGACGAAACGTCGTACCATGTTCTCCTCGTGTGTCCACATTGGGTTGTGCTACGCAGACGACTCTTCGGAGTCCCTGTTATGGCCTCTGGGGACATAAGCAGGCATCCACTAAAGAAGATTGAGTCCTTCATCAACAATGGGCCTGCCAGTAACCTCAGTGCCGGAACCTTGGCTTGAGTTTTTCTTGGCTAAGGTTCGCCTGACTAAATTAGTAGTTGTAGTACTTTTATTGGCAATTAAACGAGAACTGTTCTGACAAAATCACGAGAGCGTATATCTCGAGTGATTTTGTCAGAACAGATCAAGTTAAATTAGCTATATGAAAGTAAGTCTATAAGAAAACATCAACCACAAAAAATATCCTGAAAGATCTGAGAAACTGAAAGAACAACACGTAGGAGAATAATGTTTAGAAAGAACAATTATTAAAAACACAGCTATTATGTACAATTGGTCCAGTAGAGATTTGCTGTTTAATTCTGTTTTTGACATTCACAATTGTCAAACTGATACATCGCGCAACGCTTGATGAACGAACTGTAAATGCTAGCGTTGCTACGGTGACGTAATTTATCCGATTTTTTTATCCACTTGCATTTCTGTTCCTTCCTATTTCGCCGATAGCAAACTACGATTTCTGTACTCACAAATGGGAATTATTGTACATTAGTGGAATTGTATCACTAGTATTAAATGTAAAAGTAACTGCATTTACGGTAATGCAAAATCTTCCACAAATCTAATAATCTGGGTAAATTTGAAAAAAATATATTTCAAGTGTAGTGAAAAAACTAGGTGCAGAGTCGAAAATGCTACATAGAAGAAGTTTCTTTTCAACAGTAAAAACACAAGAGCTTTTTTTTTATCGAATAAATTTCTCTTTGCAACGAAACAGTTTTGCCAATCACTAATTTTACGAGGAAAACTGACATGATAAAATCGCGACACCGAAGGTGAAGCGACAGAATATATGGATGAACAACAACAATAATTATCTTTATTAATACAATAAACTACAGAATATATGGATGAACAACAACAATAAACTGTCTCCAGATTGAAGCTTTTGTATTTTTTGTAGATTGCGGTATAGATTTCTCGATAATTGTCGTAATTTGCTCAGTCGAAACTTCACCAAAACGATTCATCTTTTGGGTTTTTATATCAACAAAGTTAAATAATTACCACATCGATTCAAAATGGAAGCCCTAAATGTTTAAAATTCAAAAATCTGACAGACTAATTGACAGTTTTTGCAGTTTTGCCAACACATAATTGCTGTGAAATTATAAGTAACCAAACTTGCGACTCATTGTCATTGTGTAGAAGTGACGTCCGCTTACTAGATATTGAGGAAGAGAAGTTTTTATCCGAAAAAAAAGGATGCACCTTTTTTATCGATGTCAAAGTGACAATAACATTTCCAGGTATCTGACATTTTAACATTGGAGTTAATTTATCAGTAGTAATAACCCAAGGACATTGATAATTGTTCGCAACAAGCTTGAGAAAGTTGTCATAAAATTTTTGAGCATTTATCAATGTCCGAGGGTTATTCAGATAGAAAATTTTGTTGTTAATTATAGAAAAAAATCGTGGCATTCCGAAATATTAAATATTTGAAACTTCAAAATCGAAATAAATCAATATGTGTCCATAGCAACGTGAAACTATGGTCTATTATCAGTGTAATGTTGACTTGATTGGGTGAAATTAACTCCAATGTTAAAATGTCATATACCTGGAAATGTTATTTTCACTTTGACATCGATAATAAAGGTGCATCCTTTTTTATCGGATAAAAATTTCTCTTCCTTAATATTTAGTAAGCGGACGTCACTTTTACACAATGACAATGAGTCGCAAAGTTGGTTACTTATATATAATTTCACAGCAATTAAGTGTTGGCAAAACTGCAAAAACTGTCAATTAGTCTGTCAGTACACCAAAGCAAACAATTTATAACAGTTGTGTATTTAATAATTGTACTTTCAAATAATCGAATTTTATTGTATTAATGAAGATAATTATTGTTGTTGTTCATCCATATATTCTGTAAATATGCTCGAAAAACTGGCTTTAAATAAAATCGCTCCACCTTCGGTGTCGCGATTTTATCATGTCAGTTTTCCCCGTAAAATTAGTGATTGTCAAAACTATTTCGTTGCAAAGAGAAATTTATCCGATAAAAAAAAAGCTCTGTTGTTTTTACTGTTGATGAAAAATGAGGAAATTTGAATGGTTCTTGGAACTGTCAAAAAATTTTCATAATAACCAACCAACTGACAGTTCAAAGTGTAACTGTCTAATGAACAACTACGAATCATTAATAACTGATATTATAACCCTACACAAATAACGGTAGTAATAATGAATGGTTTTCAATTGAAATCTTCGAAAATTCATGTACGAGACAAATTTTCAGCAATTGATTCAATAACGTGATGAATTCGGTAAGAAAATCTGATACCAGAATTATTTAAAAGAAAAGTGAACGACAACTTTGTTATTTTAACAGTGTATTATAAACCTTTCGGATTTTACATTAAATATTAATGTCACTTTGTGTAGAATACCTTAGGTATACATATCATTCATACTTATTGAGATTCCAATTTTTTCAATAAAAAATTGACAGGTGCAGACTTTCGTATTGAAAATTCTGGTGTAAACGTTTCAGATTGGGTATAGGAAAGTGAACATAAACTGCCTCTATTTTCCGCCTTAGAATCAAGAAAACAGATGAAAATATGTTTATTCACAATCGGTCAGTAATATAGACATTTCTTACCTTTAAAACGGTAGGGAAGTGACTCATTACTTACTTTCACTTCCACGCTATAGAAGCATGAGTCACTTTTCTGAAGTATGACAATATTGTGTTAAGCTGGTTTTAAAAAAAAATTAATACTTTTGCTTTTCTACGGAATTATTCCCTCAACCGCAGCTTCTTGGACTTCCGGAGGAGTACAGGTTAATTCAAAATAAGACATTATGTACTTGCTTGAGCAAAAAAATTAACATTTCGTAACAGAAAGAATATTTTATGACATAATTGTCAAAACCAATAAATTAGTAATATTGCCTAGCATGAAGTTCTTTGTAAAAAAAATATTGAATTGTGGTAACAAATTTTCTTAAAATCAATGTTTTTAAAAGCTTGTAACCAAGCGATTGTAAATAAAATA
Source organism: Lochmaea capreae (assembly GCA_949126875.1). Classification (NCBI taxonomy): domain Eukaryota; kingdom Metazoa; phylum Arthropoda; class Insecta; order Coleoptera; family Chrysomelidae; genus Lochmaea; species Lochmaea capreae. The sequence continues at coordinate 16,071,334 of OX421400.1, read as the reverse complement.
GTATACGGCTTTTAGCTTTTAACAAAGCCTGGGCTGTAATGATCTACTTCCCCGCTAGGTATGTAATATACTATGTTTCATGTAAGCAAATTAAGATATATAACATTTTTGGACTTAAACTTTTCATCTTTTTTTAACAACCCTGTATACAAAAAATAAGGTTTTGACATGACACCAATTACCTTGATCGTCCTATTAATCAACCCGACAGGATGTTCTCACACATTTTTAAATATAAGTAAAAATTTCAGATATATTCTATACAAAGTGACATTAAAATTTAATGTTGAATCCGAAAAGTCAATATAGAGGGCGTTATATTTAAAATAACAAAGTAGTCGATCACTTTCGGTATAACAGGCTTCTAGATGGGCCATGCGCTCAGCTCAGCTCAGATTAATACATTAAAAAGATACATTTGTTTAAATTAAAAAGTGAACCCAACATTACATCACATTCTAAGGTAACTTGCCGACCCTTTGCCGGATGTCTTACTTTTCCTTTGAATTGCGATAACTGAATTATATGACACGATAGAAACGTTAAGAAATTACATATGGTAAAATATGAACTTGAAAAAAACATGTTTGATCTGACATCGAGTTTAAAAAAAAAACCTCATAGTTAATCGAACTAAAAAGTGAAAAATAAATTATAGCGTTGATTGATCGATTATAGTTTAAAAAAAACTAAAAAACGCTTTATAGTTAATCAAACTAATAAGTGAAAAATAGTTCTTAATTTAAGAATAAAATGATTAAGAGAAAATTGATGTCATTATGGTAATAGCGTGGAGTGCTCGATATCAATTGTTATAATTTCCTACTAGTTTCATTCCGAAATGAACAGTTATAAATGTAGTACAAAGCACCCCACGCTATTACCATAATAACATCAATTTTTTCTTAATCATTTTATTCTTGAATTAAGAATTATTTTTCAGTTTTTAGTTCGATTACCAATAAAGCGTGTTTTTTTCAACTACAATTTATTTTTTACTTTCTAGTTCTATTTACTATGAGGTTTTTTTCAAACTCAATGCTAGATCAAAATTATGTTTTTTTCAAGTGGAATGTTATACTGGTACTTATGGTTGTTGTTTATATTATAACAACTGTAAATATAACACACATAATAAAAGTAAATTAATATTAACTTACCACTTCATTGGGGAATAGTTGTCCCTACACTGGAATAAAAATAACTGACAGCTTTAGTTCAAATAATTTCATACCTACAAGATTGTACCTCCTTCAAATTCTATTGGACATATCGGTTTCAATCCTTTTGGAATACTCCTATAAATATTTTCATTTCACTAGTCGTCATAAATTCAGTACCAGTATCTCCAAAAATTACTTCGCCAACAATGTATATCGATCTTATTCAATGAAAGAGAGATGTCTATGAATAGAATAAATATTTACCGATTATGAGTTTATTGATAAAAATATCACATAATGAGTTGAAGGTCATTGCGTAGGCCTATATTTTGACAAAGTGTATTTGAAATTAATATGATAAAAGGTATAAACCAAAGAAAAATGTTATAATAGCATAAATTGTTATATACAGTGCTATTCAAAATTCCTTCCCCCCCTCGTATCTTTTGAACGGCTACACTTACATCAATAAAATTTGGAGGTTGAAAATAAAGTGTTGTAAACTTCTCTACGAATGGTAACAGGTGATGTAATAGTAATATATGACGTCACAGTGCCACTCTGGCCAATAATTTTAAATAGGACCTTATGGAAAGTGATATCTCGTTTGAAAGGCATTAACATTGGCTACATAGCCATATTAATTTTGTTTGGGTTTGAACTAATTTTGACGGATAAATTGAATAAATAAAAAAATTTTTATTTCACATTTAAATATTGAAGATTTTTCAGTCCGCCTCTGGTTAGTTGTCAAAAAAATTAACGTTTTTAATTTAATAGTATTTGTTGTCTTGCAAAGTTTTTCTAAATAGCTTAAAAATTTAATTTTTTTATTGTTTAACGAGACGTTAAAGAGTTTACATAGGCAAAATGGTACGTACTCAAGCCGACAAAGTAGCAGCTATCTTAATAATTGGTGAATCTGGAAAGAATCTCCATGAAGCGGAACGTTTATTTAGTGAGAGATACATAGGTCGCCCTATCTCGAGAACTTATTTGAGGGAGCTTCTTCACAAGTTTGAAGCAACAGGTAGTGTTCAAGATACCAAACGATCTGGTCGACCAACATTTAGTGATGATAAAAAAATTGATATACTAGTTGCTGAAATGGTAGTAAACCCTACTTCCTCTTCAACTAAAGTTGCGTCTATCTGTGAAGTAAGTAAAAGAACAGTACAGAGAGTGTTGGCTAAAAATAAATTTCATCCATACAAGTTAAAAATGGTGCACCACCTTTTGGATGACGACCCCGACAGAAGACTCGAATTCTGTGAACGTATGACAAATAAAATTAGTCAAAACCCACATTACACAAAAACAATTTGTTTTAGTGACGAAAGTACTTTTTGCCTCAATGGAAATGTAAATACACAAAATGTAAGGTATTGGAGTGACACAAATCCTCACACCTTTCGTGAACAGCATACCCAATTTCCAGAAAAAGTCAATGTTTGGGCAGGTATTTTGGGAAACCACATAGTTAGTCCTGTTTTCCTGAATTCAAATTTAAGCGGTGAAGTGTATCTGGAGATGTTACAAAATGCAATTGAGCCGTCAATTCTTGAAATTCTGGAAGATAATCCAGATAAATTCGGTCATCTGGAAATAACATTTCAACAAGATGGTGCTCCTGCACATTATTATGGTGCAGTAAGACGTTACCTGGATGAAGAATATCGAGGTAGATGGATCGGCCGGCGAGGTCCTATAGAATGGCCACCTGGGTCACCAGATCTGACACCATTAGATTTTTTTCTATGGGGGTACTTGAAATCCAAGGTTTATACTACGGCACCAGATAGCATTGGCGTTTTGAAAGAAAGGATTATTGAAGAATGCAATGCAATTTCAGGTGACACATTCGAACGAGTACGACAAGAGTTTATTAATAGGATGTATTACTGTCAGGAAGTAGACGGAGCACATTTCGAACACTTGCTATAAGAATCCATTGTTGATATTTGGTTAATTAAATTTAAAAAAATAATTTCAATAATTTTGGTATTTATTTAATTTATCTGTCAAAATTAGTTTAAACCCAAACAAAATTAATATGGCTATGTAGCCAATGTCAATGCCTTTCAAACGAGATATCACTTGCCATAAGGTCCTATTTAAAATTATTGGCCAGAGTGGCACTGTGACGTCATCTATTACTATTACGTCACCTGTTACCATTCGTAGAGAAGTTTACAACACTTTATTTTCACGCTCAAAATTTTATTAATTTAAGTGTAGCCGTTCAAAAGATACGAGGGGGGGAGGGGACTTTTGAATAGCACTGTATAATATATCATTGTTATTTTTAAAATGTAAAAGCTGAAAGATTATGTCATTATTTGATACATCTACATGGGTACCTAGTACCTATTCAAGCCTCACGTACCTATTTATTGTATGAAGTTTTGTGTTTGCTTACCCAATTTCCCGAACAATTGCCATCTATGTATAAATGTCATGGACCAAGTAATAAATTGGGGCATTTTTCTTAATGCCCGCGCATTATGAATAATGACAAGCTACTTAGGGCGAGGTAATTAATTATAATTTGAAGTTCCTTATTTATCACATTGCCTAGACATTGTGAATATTGTCATGTAGTTTTCGGGCAATATGATAATACTCTGTGTATTTGACAGGTTTTTTTATTTTTTTATAGTTTTCTTCAGAAATTGACTAGAAATAGGAAGTTGGTTTGGTAGGGGTAGTTTTGGTGGGGTTATTATTGAAAATTATTATAATTTATTCTTCAAAAATTGACTAAAATACGAAGGTGGTTTGGTAGGGTTATTATTGAAAGTTATTATAATTTTTCCTTAAAAAATTGACTAAAAATGCGAAGGTGGTTTGGTAGGGGTAGGTTTGGTTGGGTTATTATTGACAATTATTATAATCTATTCCTTAAAAATTGACTAAAAATACGAAGGTGGTTTGTTAGGGGTGAGTTTGGTATTGAAAATTATTATAATTTATTCTTCAAAAATTGACTAAAAATACGAAGAAGGTTTGGTTATTATCTACTGAAAATCATTCTCCTTCCCTTTCTCGAAAAAATATTAAACAATTTGTATTCCACGA